>CAXBUI010000004.1:0-91791 GCA_963978915.1 Caenorhabditis parvicauda | reverse complement strand
CTTTGCTGTGATCAGTTCTAAATCATCATATTTTCGCTTTAGGGGTACTGTAACAGTGAAAAACTTTGATTTTCGTCACTTTTCCCTACTAGAACAACATTTTTCGGAATGTTATCTGTCCAATATTTGTTGTTAATCTTTATTTGACTGAGTTCACGATCAACACAAGCTTCCCCATTATCGTATGATGAAAACTGTCCGAGCGAATGCAATGTGTTGACTAGCGAGTGGTGGTGGCAACACATTTCGAGATCCGTGGGGTGAGTGGCCCTTGCTATCACTCACTAGCGGAAACCGAGACTGGTAGATATGTCTTTTTTGGCATGTTTCTACCTATCGTTTGTCGAAACTAGTGTACCTTTGCTATGATCAGTTCTAAATCATCATACTTTCAGTTTTGGAGTACTGTAACAGTGAAAAACTTTGATTTTCGTCACTTTTCTTTACTAGAACAACACTTTTCAGAATGTTATCTGTCCAATATTTGTTCTGAATCTTTATTTGACTGAGTTCACGATCAACACAAGCTTCCCCATTATCGTATGATGAAAACTGTCCGAGCGAATGCAATGTGTTGACTAGCGAGTGGTGGTGGCAACACATTTCGAGATCCGTGGGGTGAGTGGCCCTTGCTATCACTCACTAGCGGAAACCGAGACTGCTAGATATGCCTTTTTTGGCATGTTTCTACCTATCGTTTGTCGAAACTAGTGTACCTTTGCTATGATCAGTTCTAAATCATCATACTTTCAGTTTTGGAGTACTGTAACAGTGAAAAACTTTGATTTTCGTCACTTTTCTTTACTAGAACAACACTTTTCAGAATGTTATCTGTCCAATATTTGTTCTGAATCTTTATTTGACTGAGTTCACGATCAACACAAGCTTCCCCATTATCGTATGATGAAAACTGTCCGAGCGAATGCAATGTGTTGACTAGCGAGTGGTGGTGGCAACACATTTCGAGATCCGTGGGGTGAGTGGCCCCTTGCTATCACTCACTAGCGGAAACCGAGACTGGTAGATATGTCTTTTTTGGCATGTTTCTACCTATCGTTTGTCGAAACTAGTTTACCTTTGCTATGATCAGTTCTAAATCATCATATTTTCGCTTTTGGGGTACTGTAACAGTGAAAAACTTTGATTTTCGTCACTTTTCCCTGCTAGAACAACATTTTTCAGATTGTTAACTGTCCATTTTTTGTGTACCTTTGCTGTGATCAGTTCTAAATCATCATATTTTCGCTTTAGGGGTACTGTAACAGTGAAAAACTTTGATTTTCGTCGTTTTTCCCTACTAGAACAACATGTTTCAGAGTTTTATCTGTTGAATATTTGTTGTTAATCTTTATTTGACTGAGTTCACGATCAACACAAGCTTCCCCATTATCGTATGATGAAAACTGTCCGAGCGAATGCAATGTGTTGACTAGCGAGTGGTGGTGGCAACACATTTCGAGATCCGTGGGGTGAGTGGCCCTTGCTATCACTCACTAGCGGAAACCGAGACTGGTAGATATGCTTTTTTTTGGCATGTTTCTACCTATCGTTTGTGGAAACTAGTTTACCTTTGCTATGATCAGTTCTAAATCATCATACTTTCAGTTTTGGAGTACTGTAACAGTGAAAAACTTTGATTTTCGTCACTTTTCCCTACTAGAACAACTATTTTCAGAATGTTATCTGTCCAATATTTGTTCTGAATCTTTATTTGACTGAGTTCACGATCAACACAAGCTTCCCCATTATCGTATGATGAAAACTGTCCTAGCGAATGCAATGTGTTGACTAGCGAGTGGTGGTGGCAACACATTTCGAGATCCGTGGGGTGAGTGGCCCTTGCTATCACTCACTAGCGGAAACCGAGACTGGTAGATATGCCTTTTTTGGCATGTTTCTACCTATCGTTTGTCGAAACTAGTGTACCTTTGCTATGATCAGTTCTAAATCATCATACTTTCAGTTTTGGAGTACTGTAACAGTGAAAAACTTTGATTTTCGTCACTTTTCCCTACTAGAACAACTATTTTCAGAATGTTATCTGTCCAATATTTGTTCTGAATCTTTATTTGACTGAGTTCACGATCAACACAAGCTTCCCCATTATCGTATGATGAAAACTGTCCTAGCGAATGCAATGTGTTGACTAGCGAGTGGTGGTGGCAACACATTTCGAGATCCGTGGGGTGAGTGGCCCTTGCTATCACTCACTAGCGGAAACCGAGACTGGTAGATATGCCTTTTTTGGCATGTTTCTACCTATCGTTTGTCGAAACTAGTGTACCTTTGCTATGATCAGTTCTAAATCATCATACTTTCAGTTTTGGAGTACTGTAACAGTGAAAAACTTTGATTTTCGTCACTTTTCCCTACTAGAACAACTATTTTCAGAATGTTATCTGTCCAATATTTGTTCTGAATCTTTATTTGACTGAGTTCACGATCAACACAAGCTTCCCCATTATCGTATGATGAAAACTGTCCTAGCGAATGCAATGTGTTGACTAGCGAGTGGTGGTGGCAACACATTTCGAGATCCGTGGGGTGAGTGGCCCTTGCTATCACTCACTAGCGGAAACCGAGACTGGTAGATATGCCTTTTTTGGCATGTTTCTACCTATCGTTTGTCGAAACTAGTGTACCTTTGCTATGATCAGTTCTAAATCATCATACTTTCAGTTTTGGAGTACTGTAACAGTGAAAAACTTTGATTTTCGTCACTTTTCCCTACTAGAACAACTATTTTCAGAATGTTATCTGTCCAATATTTGTTCTGAATCTTTATTTGACTGAGTTCACGATCAACACAAGCTTCCCCATTATCGTATGATGAAAACTGTCCTAGCGAATGCAATGTGTTGACTAGCGAGTGGTGGTGGCAACACATTTCGAGATCCGTGGGGTGAGTGGCCCTTGCTATCACTCACTAGCGGAAACCGAGACTGGTAGATATGCCTTTTTTGGCATGTTTCTACCTATCGTTTGTCGAAACTAGTGTACCTTTGCTATGATCAGTTCTAAATCATCATACTTTCAGTTTTGGAGTACTGTAACAGTGAAAAACTTTGATTTTCGTCACTTTTCCCTACTAGAACAACTATTTTCAGAATGTTATCTGTCCAATATTTGTTCTGAATCTTTATTTGACTGAGTTCACGATCAACACAAGCTTCCCCATTATCGTATGATGAAAACTGTCCTAGCGAATGCAATGTGTTGACTAGCGAGTGGTGGTGGCAACACATTTCGAGATCCGTGGGGTGAGTGGCCCTTGCTATCACTCACTAGCGGAAACCGAGACTGGTAGATATGCCTTTTTTGGCATGTTTCTACCTATCGTTTGTCGAAACTAGTGTACCTTTGCTATGATCAGTTCTAAATCATCATACTTTCAGTTTTGGAGTACTGTAACAGTGAAAAACTTTGATTTTCGTCACTTTTCTTTACTAGAACAACACTTTTCAGAATGTTATCTGTCCAATATTTGTTCTGAATCTTTATTTGACTGAGTTCACGATCAACACAAGCTTCCCCATTATCGTATGATGAAAACTGTCCGAGCGAATGCAATGTGTTGACTAGCGAGTGGTGGTGGCAACACATTTCGAGATCCGTGGGGTGAGTGGCCCTTGCTATCACTCACTAGCGGAAACCGAGACTGGTAGATATGCCTTTTTTGGCATGTTTCTACCTATCGTTTGTCGAAACTAGTGTACCTTTGCTATGATCAGTTCTAAATCATCATACTTTCAGTTTTGGAGTACTGTAACAGTGAAAAACTTTGATTTTCGTCACTTTTCTTTACTAGAACAACACTTTTCAGAATGTTATCTGTTCAATATTTGTTGTTAATCTTTATTTGACTGAGTTCACGATCAACACAAGCTTCCCCATTATCGTATGATGAAAACTGTCCTAGCGAATGCAATGTGTTGACTAGCGAGTGGTGGTGGCAACACATTTCGAGATCCGTGGGGTGAGTGGCCCTTGCTATCACTCACTAGCGGAAACCGAGACTGGTAGATATGCCTTTTTTGGCATGTTTCTACCTATCGTTTGTCGAAACTAGTGTACCTTTGCTATGATCAGTTCTAAATCATCATACTTTCAGTTTTGGAGTACTGTAACAGTGAAAAACTTTGATTTTCGTCACTTTTCTTTACTAGAACAACACTTTTCAGAATGTTATCTGTCCAATATTTGTTCTGAATCTTTATTTGACTGAGTTCACGATCAACACAAGCTTCCCCATTATCGTATGATGAAAACTGTCCGAGCGAATGCAATGTGTTGACTAGCGAGTGGTGGTGGCAACACATTTCGAGATCCGTGGGGTGAGTGGCCCTTGCTATCACTCACTAGCGGAAACCGAGACTGGTAGATATGCCTTTTTTGGCATGTTTCTACCTATCGTTTGTCGAAACTAGTGTACCTTTGCTATGATCAGTTCTAAATCATCATACTTTCAGTTTTGGAGTACTGTAACAGTGAAAAACTTTGATTTTCGTCACTTTTCTTTACTAGAACAACACTTTTCAGAATGTTATCTGTTCAATATTTGTTGTTAATCTTTATTTGACTGAGTTCACGATCAACACAAGCTTCCCCATTATCGTATGATGAAAACTGTCCTAGCGAATGCAATGTGTTGACTAGCGAGTGGTGGTGGCAACACATTTCGAGATCCGTGGGGTGAGTGGCCCTTGCTATCACTCACTAGCGGAAACCGAGACTGGTAGATATGCCTTTTTTGGCATGTTTCTACCTATCGTTTGTCGAAACTAGTGTACCTTTGCTATGATCAGTTCTAAATCATCATACTTTCAGTTTTGGAGTACTGTAACAGTGAAAAACTTTGATTTTCGTCACTTTTCTTTACTAGAACAACACTTTTCAGAATGTTATCTGTCCAATATTTGTTCTGAATCTTTATTTGACTGAGTTCACGATCAACACAAGCTTCCCCATTATCGTATGATGAAAACTGTCCGAGCGAATGCAATGTGTTGACTAGCGAGTGGTGGTGGCAACACATTTCGAGATCCGTGGGGTGAGTGGCCCTTGCTATCACTCACTAGCGGAAACCGAGACTGCTAGATATGCCTTTTTTGGCATGTTTCTACCTATCGTTTGTCGAAACTAGTGTACCTTTGCTATGATCAGTTCTAAATCATCATACATTCAGTTTTGGAGTACTGTAACAGTGAAAAACTTTGATTTTCGTCACTTTTCCCTACTAGAACAACATTTTTCAGAATGTTATCTGTTCAATATTTGTTGTTAATCTATTTGACTGAGTTCACGATCAACACAAGCTTCCCCATTATCGTATGATGAAAACTGTCCGAGCGAATGCAATGTGTTGACTAGCGAGTGGTGGTGGCAACACATTTCGAGATCCGTGGGGTGAGTGGCCCTTGCTATCACTCACTAGCGGAAACCGAGACTGGTAGATATGCCTTTTTGGCATGTTTCTACCTATCGTTTGTGGAAACTAGTTTACCTTTGCTATGATCAGTTCTAAATCATCATATTTTCGCTTTTGGGGTACTGTAACAGTGAAAAACTTTGATTTTCGTCACTTTTCCCTACTAGAACAACATTTTTCAGAATGTTATCTGTCCAATATTTGTTGTTAATCTTTATTTGACTGAGTTCACGATCAACACAAGCTTCCCCATTATCGTATGATGAAAACTGTCCTAGCGAATGCAATTTGTTGACTAGCGAGTGGTGGTGGCAACACATTTCGAGATCCGTGGGGTGAGTGGCCCTTGCTATCACTCACTAGCGGAAACCGAGACTGGTAGATATGCCTTTTTGGCATGTTTCTACCTATCGTTTGTGGAAACTAGTTTACCTTTGCTATGATCAGTTCTAAATCATCATATTTTCGCTTTTGGGGTACTGTAACAGTGAAAAACTTTGATTTTCGTCACTTTTCCCTACTAGAACAACATTTTTCAGAATGTTATCTGTTCAATATTTGTTGTTAATCTTTATTTGACTGAGTTCACGATCAACACAAGCTTCTCCATTATCGTATGATGAAAACTGTCCTAGCGAATGCAATGTGTTGACTAGCGAGTGGTGGTGGCAACACATTTCGAGATCCGTGGGGTGAGTGGCCCTTGCTATCACTCACTAGCGGAAACCGAGACTGGTAGATATGCCTTTTTTGGCATGTTTCTACCTATCGTTTGTCGAAACTAGTGTACCTTTGCTATGATCAGTTCTAAATCATCATACTTTCAGTTTTGGAGTACTGTAACAGTGAAAAACTTTGATTTTCGTCACTTTTCTTTACTAGAACAACACTTTTCAGAATGTTATCTGTCCAATATTTGTTCTGAATCTTTATTTGACTTAGTTCACGATCAACACAAGCTTCCCCATTATCGTATGATGAAAACTGTCCGAGCGAATGCAATGTGTTGACTAGCGAGTGGTGGTGGCAACACATTTCGAGATCCGTGGGGTGAGTGGCCCTTGCTATCACTCACTAGCGGAAACCGAGACTGCTAGATATGCCTTTTTTGGCATGTTTCTACCTATCGTTTGTCGAAACTAGTGTACCTTTGCTATGATCAGTTCTAAATCATCATACTTTCAGTTTTGGAGTACTGTAACAGTGAAAAACTTTGATTTTCGTCACTTTTCTTTACTAGAACAACACTTTTCAGAATGTTATCTGTCCAATATTTGTTCTGAATCTTTATTTGACTTAGTTCACGATCAACACAAGCTTCCCCATTATCGTATGATGAAAACTGTCCGAGCGAATGCAATGTGTTGACTAGCGAGTGGTGGTGGCAACACATTTCGAGATCCGTGGGGTGAGTGGCCCTTGCTATCACTCACTAGCGGAAACCGAGACTGCTAGATATGCCTTTTTTGGCATGTTTCTACCTATCGTTTGTCGAAACTAGTGTACCTTTGCTATGATCAGTTCTAAATCATCATACATTCAGTTTTGGAGTACTGTAACAGTGAAAAACTTTGATTTTCGTCACTTTTCCCTACTAGAACAACATTTTTCAGAATGTTATCTGTTCAATATTTGTTGTTAATCTTTATTTGACTGAGTTCACGATCAACACAAGCTTCCCCATTATCGTATGATGAAAACTGTCCGAGCGAATGCAATGTGTTGACTAGCGAGTGGTGGTGGTGGCAACACATTTCGAGATCCGTGGGTGAGTGGCCCTTGCTATCACTCACTAGCGGAAACCGAGACTGGTAGATATGCCTTTTTGGCATGTTTCTACCTATCGTTTGTGGAAACTAGTTTACCTTTGCTATGATCAGTTCTAAATCATCATACTTTCAGTTTTGGAGTACTGTAACAGTGAAAAACTTTGATTTTCGTCACTTTTCTTTACTAGAACAACACTTTTCAGAATGTTATCTGTCCAATATTTGTTCTGAATCTTTATTTGACTTAGTTCACGATCAACACAAGCTTCCCCATTATCGTATGATGAAAACTGTCCGAGCGAATGCAATGTGTTGACTAGCGAGTGGTGGTGGCAACACATTTCGAGATCCGTGGGGTGAGTGGCCCTTGCTATCACTCACTAGCGGAAACCGAGACTGCTAGATATGCCTTTTTTGGCATGTTTCTACCTATCGTTTGTCGAAACTAGTGTACCTTTGCTATGATCAGTTCTAAATCATCATACTTTCAGTTTTGGAGTACTGTAACAGTGAAAAACTTTGATTTTCGTCACTTTTCTTTACTAGAACAACACTTTTCAGAATGTTATCTGTCCAATATTTGTTCTGAATCTTTATTTGACTTAGTTCACGATCAACACAAGCTTCCCCATTATCGTATGATGAAAACTGTCCGAGCGAATGCAATGTGTTGACTAGCGAGTGGTGGTGGCAACACATTTCGAGATCCGTGGGGTGAGTGGCCCTTGCTATCACTCACTAGCGGAAACCGAGACTGCTAGATATGCCTTTTTTGGCATGTTTCTACCTATCGTTTGTCGAAACTAGTGTACCTTTGCTATGATCAGTTCTAAATCATCATACATTCAGTTTTGGAGTACTGTAACAGTGAAAAACTTTGATTTTCGTCACTTTTCCCTACTAGAACAACATTTTTCAGAATGTTATCTGTTCAATATTTGTTGTTAATCTTTATTTGACTGAGTTCACGATCAACACAAGCTTCCCCATTATCGTATGATGAAAACTGTCCGAGCGAATGCAATGTGTTGACTAGCGAGTGGTGGTGGCAACACATTTCGAGATCCGTGGGTGAGTGGCCCTTGCTATCACTCACTAGCGGAAACCGAGACTGGTAGATATGCCTTTTTGGCATGTTTCTACCTATCGTTTGTGGAAACTAGTTTACCTTTGCTATGATCAGTTCTAAATCATCATACTTTCAGTTTTGGAGTACTGTAACAGTGAAAAACTTTGATTTTCGTCACTTTTCCCTACTAGAACAACATTTTTCAGAATGTTATCTGTCCAATATTTGTTGTTAATCTTTATTTGACTGAGTTCACGATCAACACAAGCTTCCCCATTATCGTATGATGAAAACTGTCCTAGCGAATGCAATGTGTTGACTAGCGAGTGGTGGTGGCAACACATTTCGAGATCCGTGGGGTGAGTGGCCTTTGCTATCGCTCACTAGCGGAAACCGAGACTGGTAGATATGCCTTTTTGGCATGTTTCTACCTATCGTTTGTGGAAACTAGTGTACCTTTGCTATGATCAGTTCTAAATCATCATATTTTCGCTTTTGGGGTACTGTAACAGTGAAAAACTTTGATTTTCGTCACTTTTCCCTACTAGCACAACATTTTTCAGAATGTAATCTGTTCAATATTTGTTGTTAATCTTTATTTGACTGAGTTCACGATCAACACAAGCTTCCCCATTATCGTATGATGAAAACTGTCCGAGCGAATGCAATGTGTTGACTAGCGAGTGGTGGTGGTGGCAACACATTTCGAGATCCGTGGGGTGAGTGGCCCTTGCTATCACTCACTAGCGGAAACCGAGACTGGTAGATATGCCTTTTTGGCATGTTTCTACCTATCGTTTGTGGAAACTAGTTTACCTTTGCTATGATCAGTTCTAAATCATCATACTTTCAGTTTTGGAGTACTGTAACAGTGAAAAACTTTGATTTTCGTCACTTTTCCCTACTAGAACAACATTTTTCAGAATGTTATCTGTCCAATATTTGTTGTTAATCTTTATTTGACTGAGTTCACGATCAACACAAGCTTCCCCATTATCGTATGATGAAAACTGTCCGAGCGAATGCAATGTGTTGACTAGCGAGTGGTGATGGCAACACATTTCGAGATCCGTGGGGTGAGTGGCCCTTGCTATCACTCACTAGCGGAAACCGAGACTGGTAGATATGCCTTTTTGGCATGTTTCTACCTATCGTTTGTGGAAACTAGTTTACCTTTGCTATGATCAGTTCTAAATCATCATACTTTCAGTTTTGGAGTACTGTAACAGTGAAAAACTTTGATTTTCGTCACTTTTCCCTACTGGAACAACATTTTTCAGAATGTTATCTGTCCAATATTTGTTGTTAATCTTTATTTGACTGAGTTCACGATCAACACAAGCTTCCCCATTATCGTATGATGAAAACTGTCCTAGCGAATGCAATGTGTTGACTAGCGAGTGGTGGTGGCAACACATTTCGAGATCCGTGGGGTGAGTGGCCTTTGCTATCGCTCACTAGCGGAAACCGAGACTGGTAGATATGCCTTTTTGGCATGTTTCTACCTATCGTTTGTCGAAACTAGTGTACCTTTGCTATGATCAGTTCTAAATCATCATATTTTCGCTTTTGGTGTACTGTAACAGTGAAAAACTTTGATTTTCGTCACTTTTCTTTACTAGAACAACATTTTTCAGAATGTAATCTGTTAAATATTTGTTGTTAATCTTTATTTGACTGAGTTCACGATCAACACAAGCTTCCCCATTATCGTATGATGAAAACTGTCCGAGCGAATGCAATGTGTTGACTAGCGAGTGGTGATGGCAACACATTTCGAGATCCGTGGGGTGAGTGGCCCTTGCTATCACTCACTAGCGGAAACCGAGACTGGTAGATATGCCTTTTTGGCATGTTTCTACCTATCGTTTGTGGAAACTAGTTTACCTTTGCTATGATCAGTTCTAAATCATCATACTTTCAGTTTTGGAGTACTGTAACAGTGAAAAACTTTGATTTTCGTCACTTTTCCCTACTGGAACAACATTTTTCAGAATGTTATCTGTCCAATATTTGTTGTTAATCTTTATTTGACTGAGTTCACGATCAACACAAGCTTCCCCATTATCGTATGATGAAAACTGTCCTAGCGAATGCAATGTGTTGACTAGCGAGTGGTGGTGGCAACACATTTCGAGATCCGTGGGGTGAGTGGCCTTTGCTATCGCTCACTAGCGGAAACCGAGACTGGTAGATATGCCTTTTTGGCATGTTTCTACCTATCGTTTGTCGAAACTAGTGTACCTTTGCTATGATCAGTTCTAAATCATCATATTTTCGCTTTTGGTGTACTGTAACAGTGAAAAACTTTGATTTTCGTCACTTTTCTTTACTAGAACAACATTTTTCAGAATGTAATCTGTTAAATATTTGTTGTTAATCTTTATTTGACTGAGTTCACGATCAACACAAGCTTCCCCATTATCGTATGATGAAAACTGTCCGAGCGAATGCAATGTGTTGACTAGCGAGTGGTGGTGGCAACACATTTCGAGATCCGTGGGGTGAGTGGCCCTTGCTATCACTCACTAGCGGAAACCGAGACTGGTAGATATGTCTTTTTTGGCATGTTTTTACCTATCGTTTGTGGAAACTAGTGTACCTTCGCTATGATGAGTTCTAAATCATCATATTTTCGCTTTAGGGGTACTGTAACAGTGAAAAACTTTGTTTTTCGTCACTTTTCCCTACTAGAACAACATTTTTCAGAATGTTATCTGTCCAATATTTGTTGTTAATCTTTATTTGACTGAGTTCACGATCAACACAAGCTTCCCCATTATCGTATGATGAAAACTGTCCGAGCGAATGCAATGTGTTGACTAGCGAGTGGTGGTGGCAACACATTTCGAGATCCGTGGGGTTAGTGGCCCTTGCTATCACTCACTAGCGGAAACCGAGACTGGTAGATATGCCTTTTTGTCATTTTTCTACCTATCGTTTGTCGAAACTAGTGTACTTTCGCTGTGATCAGTTCTAAATCATCATATTTTCGCTTTTGGTGTACTGTAACAGTGAAAAACTTTGATTTTCGTCACTTTTCTTTACTAGAACAACATTTTTCAGAATGTAATCTGTTCAATATTTGTTGTTAATCTTTATTTGACTGAGTTCACGATCAACACAAGCTTCCCCATTATCGTATGATGAAAACTGTCCGAGCGAATGCAATGTGTTGACTAGCGAGTGGTGGTGGCAACACATTTCGAGATCCGTGGGGTGAGTGGCCCTTGCTATCACTCACTAGCGGAAACCGAGACTGGTAGATATGCCTTTTTGGCATGTTTCTACCTATCGTTTGTGGAAACTAGTTTACCTTTGCTATGATCAGTTCTAAATCATCATACTTTCAGTTTTGGAGTACTGTAACAGTGAAAAACTTTGATTTTCGTCACTTTTCCCTACTAGAACAACATTTTTCAGAATGTTATCTGTCCAATATTTGTTGTTAATCTTTATTTGACTGAGTTCACGATCAACACAAGCTTCCCCATTATCGTATGATGAAAACTGTCCGAGCGAATGCAATGTGTTGACTAGCGAGTGGTGGTGGCAACACATTTCGAGATCCGTGGGGTGAGTGGCCCTTGCTATCACTCACTAGCGGAAACCGAGACTGGTAGATATGCCTTTTTGTCATTTTTCTACCTATCGTTTGTCGAAACTAGTGTACTTTCGCTGTGATTAGTTCTAAATCATCATACTCAACTATGAGTAGTGAGAATTGTTCCTCTAGATCTATTGTTTCTTGTGGCACAGACAAAACGTCACACTTGGTTAATGAAGTGTTCTCGAACTGTTCTGTCTCCTTCCCTTAATTTTCTCTCTCTCTCATATATAGCTCACTCCTATGACTTCCTATCCTCTCTCGTCCCTTTCCGCAATCACACTGTCTCTTTCAGCACATAAACTGCTTGATTCATCGGTGAATACAACAATAATGGGCACGTTCCATGAAGATTCTGACCAAGTAAGAACAGAAAGTGTATATGGTTGTCTCATGAAAGGAGTACGGTACGGACAATTCCTGCATTAAGTGCAAGGAACTTCGTACAAGGTAACGGTGTGAAGCATTTCTTATCTTATTGGGTAAATTTAGTGTACAACAATGGAAAGTGTCGAAGAATTGAACGACAACACGACCTGGCATGTCAGAATCGAGATCAAAAGCACGTCAGAACCATCATTCTGGAATGTCGAGAAAGGTTGAAAAGAACATCATCCCTGTTTATTAATTATTGGCTTTCAGGATCATTCATCGGAAGGAACATTCCATGTTCACAATCAAATTTCTGGATCATTTCTCTAATGAATAAAAGGTTAACACAATATGGAAAGTGTACAAGATAGAAGAGGGTTCACAAATCGAAAATACGTAAATCTTGTAAAGAAATCCGGAGTGGAGTGGAGCACACTGTGGCGAACGCATTTGAAATGTGTATGCGAAGCAAATTTGATCGTTTGAGATAGGTCTCGCTTCTGGAAACCTCCCAGAAGTCGAGTTACAGAAGGTCAAACTTGGACGATTTTTGACGTCGACTTCAGATGCCAGTAACTTCAGAACCAAGCCTTAGAATCCAGAAAGACTATGTTTTCCGTGTATTTCGAACCTTCCATTGTCTATAGGAAACAAAATCTCAACAATTTTTTTCCGACCTCAAAATTGAAAAAATCCATGGGCTATAGCCCACGGATTTTTTCATTTTTGACCCAAAAATTTTATGGCTCAGAATCGACTGCAAACAAAGGAACTGATAGATTCAACCATTCTGAATCGTTTGAGATAGGTCTCGCTTCTGGAAACCTCCCAGAAGTCGAGTTACAGAAGGTCAAACTTGGACGATTTTTGACGTCGACTTCAGATGCCTGTAACTTCAGAACAAAGCCTCAGAATCCAGAGAGACTATGTTTTCCGTGCATCTTGAAGCTTCCATCGTCTATAGGAAATAAAATCTCAACATTTTTTTCCGACCACAAAATCGAAAAAATCCATGGGCTATAGCCCACGGATTTTTTCATTTTCGACCCAAAAATTTTATGGCTCAGAATCGACTGCAAACAAAGGAACTGATAGATTCAACCATTCTGAATCGTTTGAGATAGGTCTCGCTTCTGGAAACCTCCCAGAAGTCGAGTTACAGAAGGTCAAACTTGGACGATTTTTGACGTCGACTTCAGATGCCTGTAACTTCAGAACCAAGCCTCAGAATCCAGAGAGACTATGTTTTCCGTGCATCTTGAACCTTCCATCATCTATAAGAAACAAAATCTTAACAATTTTTTCCGACCCCAAAATCGAAAAAATCCATGGGCTATAGCCCACGGATTTTTTCATTTTCGACCCAAAAATTTTATGGCTCAGAATCGACTGCAAACAAAGGAACTGATGGATTCAACCATTCTGAATCGTTTGAGATAGGTCTCGCTTCTGGAAACCTCTCAGAAGTCGAGTTACAGAAGGTCAAACTTGGACGATTTTTGACGTCGACTTCAGATGCCTGTAACTTCAGAACCAAGCCTCAGAATCCAGAGAGACTATGTTTTCCGTGCATCTTGAAGCTTCCATCGTCTATAGGAGATAAAATCTCAACATTTTTTTCCGACCACAAAATCGAAAAAATCCATGGGCTATAGCCCACGGATTTTTTCATTTTCGACCCAAAAATTTTATGGCTCAGAATCGACTGCAAACAAAGGAACTGATAGATTCAACCATTCTGAATCGTTTGAGATAGGTCTCGCTTCTGGAAACCTCCCAGAAGTCGAGTTACAGAAGGTCAAACTTGGACGATTTTTGACGTCGACTTCAGATGCCTGTAACTTCAGAACCAAGCCTCAGAATCCAGAGAGACTATGTTTTCCGTGCATCTTGAACCTTCCATCATCTATAAGAAACAAAATCTCAACAATTTTTTCCGACCCCAAAATCGAAAAAATCCATGGGCTATAGCCCACGGATTTTTCCATTTTCGACCCAAAAATTTTATGGCTCAGAATCGACTGCAAACAAAGGAACTGATAGATTCAACCATTCTGAATCGTTTGAGATAGGTCTCGCTTCTGGAAACCTCCCAGAAGTCGAGTTACAGAAGGTCAAACTTGGACGATTTTTGACGTCGACTTCAGATGCCTGTAACTTCAGAACCAAGCCTCAGAATCCAGAGGGACTATGTTTTCCGTGCATCTTGAACCTTCCATCGTCTATAGAAAACAAAATCTCAAGATTTTTTTCCGACCACAAAATCGAAAAAATCCATGGGCTATAGCCCACGGATTTTTCATTTTCGACCCAAAAATTTTATGGCTCATAATCGACTGCAAACAAAGGAACTGATAGATTCAACCATTCTGAATCGTTTGAGATAGGTCTCGCTTCTGGAAACCTCCCAGAAGTCGAGCTACAGAAGGTCAAACTTGGACGATTTTTGACGTCGACTTCAGATGCCTGTAACTTCAGAACCAAGCCTCAGAATCCAGAGAGACTATGTTTTCCGTGTATCTTGAAGCTTCCATCGTCTATAGGAGATAAAATCTCAACATTTTTTTCCGACCACAAAATCGAAAAAATCCACGGATTTTTTCATTTTCGACCCAAAAATTTTATGGTTCAGAATCGACTGCAAACAAAGGAACTGATAGATTCAACCATTCTGAATCGTTTGAGATAGGTCTCGCTTCTGGAAACCTCTCAGAAATCGAGTTACAGAAGGTCAAACTTGGACGATTTTTGACGTCGACTTCAGATGCCTGTAACTTCAGAACCAAGCCTCAGAATCCAGAGGGACTATGTTTTCCGTGCATCTTGAACCTTCCATCGTCTATAGGAAACAAAATCTCAAGATTTTTTTCCGACCACAAAATCGAAAAAATCCATGGGCTATAGCCCACGGATTTTTTCATTTTCGACCCAAAAATTTTATGGCTCAGAATCGACTGCAAACAAAGGAACTGATAGATTCAACCATTCTGAATCGTTTGAGATAGGTCTCGCTTCTGGAAACCTCCCAGAAGTCGAGTTACAGAAGGTCAAACTTGGACGATTTTTGACGTCGACTTCAGATGCCTGTAACTTCAGAACCAAGCCTCAGAATCCAGAGAGACTATGTTTTCCGTGCATCTTGAAGCTTCCATCGTCTATAGGAGATAAAATCTCAAGATTTTTTTCCGACCACAAAATCGAAAAAATCCATGGGCTATAGCCCACGGATTTTTTCATTTTCGACCCAAAAATTTTATGGCTCAGAATCGACTGCAAACAAAGGAACTGATAGATTCAACCATTCTGAATCGTTTGAGATAGGTCTCGCTTCTGGAAACCTCCCAGAAGTCGAGCTACAGAAGGTCAAACTTGGACGATTTTTGACGTCGACTTCAGATGCCTGTAACTTCAGAACCAAGCCTCAGAATCCAGAGAGACTATGTTTTCCGTGTATCTTGAAGCTTCCATCGTCTATAGGAGATAAAATCTCAACATTTTTTTCCGACCACAAAATCGAAAAAATCCACGGATTTTTTCATTTTCGACCCAAAAATTTTATGGTTCAGAATCGACTGCAAACAAAGGAACTGATAGATTCAACCATTCTGAATCGTTTGAGATAGGTCTCGCTTCTGGAAACCTCTCAGAAGTCGAGTTACAGAAGGTCAAACTTGGACGATTTTTGACGTCGACTTCAGATGCCTGTAACTTCAGAACCAAGCCTCAGAATCCAGAGGGACTATGTTTTCCGTGCATCTTGAACCTTCCATCGTCTATAGGAAACAAAATCTCAAGATTTTTTTCCGACCACAAAATCGAAAAAATCCATGGGCTATAGCCCACGGATTTTTTCATTTTCGACCCAAAAATTTTATGGCTCAGAATCGACTGCAAACAAAGGAACTGATAGATTCAACCATTCTGAATCGTTTGAGATAGGTCTCGCTTCTGGAAACCTCCCAGAAGTCGAGTTACAGAAGGTCAAACTTGGACGATTTTTGACGTCGACTTCAGATGCCTGTAACTTCAGAACCAAGCCTCAGAATCCAGAGAGACTATGTTTTCCGTGCATCTTGAAGCTTCCATCGTCTATAGGAAATAAAATCTCAACATTTATTTCCGACCACAAAATCGAAAAAATCCATGGGCTATAGCCCACGGATTTTTTCATTTTCGACCCAAAAATTTTATGGCTCAGAATCGACTGCAAACAAAGGAACTGATAGATTCAACCATTCTGAATCGTTTGAGATAGGTCTCGCTTCTGGAAACCTCCCAGAAGTCGAGTTACAGAAGGTCAAACTTGGACGATTTTTGACGTCGACTTCAGATGCCTGTAACTTCAGAACCAAGCCTCAGAATCCAGAGAGACTATGTTTTCCGTGCATCTTGAACCTTCCATCATCTATAAGAAACAAAATCTTAACAATTTTTGCCGACCCCAAAATCGAAAAAATCCATGGGCTATAGCCCACGGATTTTTTCATTTTCGACCCAAAAATTTTATGGCTCAGAATCGACTGCAAACAAAGGAACTGATGGATTCAACCATTCTGAATCGTTTGAGATAGGTCTCGCTTCTGGAAACCTCTCAGAAGTCGAGTTACAGAAGGTCAAACTTGGACGATTTTTGACGTCGACTTCAGATGACTGTAACTTCAGAACCAAGCCTCAGAATCCAGAGGGACTATGTTTTCCGTGCATCTTGAACCTTCCATCGTCTATAGGAAACAAAATCTCAAGATTTTTTTCCGACCCCAAAATCGAAAAAATCCATGGGCTATAGCCCACGGATTTTTTCATTTTCGACCCAAAAATTTTATGGCTCAGAATCGACTGCAAACAAAGGAACTGATAGATTCAACCATTCTGAATCGTTTGAGATAGGTCTCGCTTCTGGAAACCTCCCAGAAGTCGAGCTACAGAAGGTCAAACTTGGACGATTTTTGACGTCGACTTCAGATGCCTGTAACTTCAGAACCAAGCCTCAGAATCCAGAGAGACTATGTTTTCCGTGCATCTTGAAGCTTCCATCGTCTATAGGAGATAAAATCTCAACATTTTTTTCCGACCACAAAATCGAAAAAATCCATGGGCTATAGCCCACGGATTTTTTCATTTTCGACCCAAAAATTTTATGGCTCAGAATCGACTGCAAACAAAGGAACTGATAGATTCAACCATTCTGAATCGTTTGAGATAGGTCTCGCTTCTGGAAACCTCTCAGAAGTCGAGTTACAGAAGGTCAAACTTGGACGATTTTTGACGTCGACTTCAGATGCCTGTAACTTCAGAACCAAGCCTCAGAATCCAGAGGGACTATGTTTTCCGTGCATCTTGAACCTTCCATCGTCTATAGGAAACAAAATCTCAAGATTTTTTTCCGACCACAAAATCGAAAAAATCCATGGGCTATAGCCCACGGATTTTTCATTTTCGACCCAAAAATTTTATGGCTCAGAATCGACTGCAAACAAAGGAACTGATAGATTCAACCATTCTGAATCGTTTGAGATAGGTCTCGCTTCTGGAAACCTCCCAGAAGTCGAGCTACAGAAGGTCAAACTTGGACGATTTTTGACGTCGACTTCAGATGCCTGTAACTTCAGAACCAAGCCTCAGAATCCAGAGAGACTATGTTTTCCGTGTATCTTGAAGCTTCCATCGTCTATAGGAGATAAAATCTCAACATTTTTTTCCGACCACAAAATCGAAAAAATCCACGGATTTTTTCATTTTCGACCCAAAAATTTTATGGTTCAGAAGCGACTGCAAACAAAGGAACTGATAGATTCAACCATTCTGAATCGTTTGAGATAGGTCTCGCTTCTGGAAACCTCTCAGAAGTCGAGTTACAGAAGGTCAAACTTGGACGATTTTTGACGTCGACTTCAGATGCCTGTAACTTCAGAACCAAGCCTCAGAATCCAGAGGGACTATGTTTTCCGTGCATCTTGAACCTTCCATCGTCTATAGGAAACAAAATCTCAAGATTTTTTTCCGACCACAAAATCGAAAAAATCCATGGGCTATAGCCCACGGATTTTTTCATTTTCGACCCAAAAATTTTATGGCTCAGAATCGACTGCAAACAAAGGAACTGATAGATTCAACCATTCTGAATCGTTTGAGATAGGTCTCGCTTCTGGAAACCTCCCAGAAGTCGAGCTACAGAAGGTCAAACTTGGACGATTTTTGACGTCGACTTCAGATGCCTGTAACTTCAGAACCAAGCCTCAGAATCCAGAGAGACTATGTTTTCCGTGCATCTTGAAGCTTCCATCGTCTATAGGAGATAAAATCTCAACATTTTTTTCCGACCACAAAATCGAAAAAATCCATGGGCTATAGCCCACGGATTTTTTCATTTTCGACCCAAAAATTTTATGGCTCAGAATCGACTGCAAACAAAGGAACTGATAGATTCAACCATTCTGAATCGTTTGAGATAGGTCTCGCTTCTGGAAACCTCCCAGAAGTCGAGTTACAGAAGGTCAAACTTGGACGATTTTTGACGTCGACTTCAGATGCCTGTAACTTCAGAACCAAGCCTCAGAATCCAGAGAGACTATGTTTTCCGTGCATCTTGAAGCTTCCATCGTCTATAGGAGATGAAATCTCAACATTTTTTTCCGACCACAAAATCGAAAAAATCCATGGGCTATAGCCCACGGATTTTTTCATTTTCGACCCAAAAATTTTATGGCTCAGAATCGACTGCAAACAAAGGAACTGATAGATTCAACCATTCTGAATCGTTTGAGATAGGTCTCGCTTCTGGAAACCTCCCAGAAGTCGAGCTACAGAAGGTCAAACTTGGACGATTTTTGACGTCGACTTCAGATGCCTGTAACTTCAGAACCAAGCCTCAGAATCCAGAGAGACTATGTTTTCCGTGCATCTTGAAGCTTCCATCGTTATAGGAGATAAAATCTCAACATTTTTTTCAGACCACAAAATCGAAAAAATCCATGGGCTATAGCCCACGGATTTTTTCATTTTCGACCCAAAAATTTTATGGCTCAGAATCGACTGCAAACAAAGGAACTGATAGATTCAACCATTCTGAATCGTTTGAGATAGGTCTCGCTTCTGGAAACCTCCCAGAAGTCGAGTTACAGAAGGTCAAACTTGGACGATTTTTGACGTCGACTTCAGATGCCTGTAACTTCAGAACCAAGCCTCAGAATCCAGAGAGACTATGTTTTCCGTGTATCTTGAAGCTTCCATCGTCTATAGGAGATAAAATCTCAACATTTTTTTCCGACCACAAAATCGAAAAAATCCACGGATTTTTTCATTTTCGACCCAAAAATTTTATGGTTCAGAATCGACTGCAAACAAAGGAACTGATAGATTCAACCATTCTGAATCGTTTGAGATAGGTCTCGCTTCTGGAAACCTCCCAGAAGTCGAGTTACAGAAGGTCAAACTTGGACGATTTTTGACGTCGACTTCAGATGCCTGTAACTTCAGAACCAAGCCTCAGAATCCAGAGAGACTATGTTTTCCGTGCATCTTGAACCTTCCATCGTCTATAGGAAACAAAATCTCAAGATTTTTTTCCGACCACAAAATCGAAAAAATCCATGGGCTATAGCCCACGGATTTTTCATTTTCGACCCAAAAATTTTATGGCTCAGAATCGACTGCAAACAAAGGAACTGATAGATTCAACCATTCTGAATCGTTTGAGATAGGTCTCGCTTCTGGAAACCTCCCAGAAGTCGAGCTACAGAAGGTCAAACTTGGACGATTTTTGACGTCGACTTCAGATGCCTGTAACTTCAGAACCAAGCCTCAGAATCCAGAGAGACTATGTTTTCCGTGCATCTTGAAGCTTCCATCGTCTATAGGAGATAAAATCTCAAGATTTTTTTCCGACCACAAAATCGAAAAAATCCATGGGCTATAGCCCACGGATTTTTTCATTTTCGACCCAAAAATTTTATGGCTCAGAATCGACTGCAAACAAAGGAACTGATAGATTCAACCATTCTGAATCGTTTGAGATAGGTCTCGCTTCTGGAAACCTCCCAGAAGTCGAGCTACAGAAGGTCAAACTTGGACGATTTTTGACGTCGACTTCAGATGCCTGTAACTTCAGAACCAAGCCTCAGAATCCAGAGAGACTATGTTTTCCGTGTATCTTGAAGCTTCCATCGTCTATAGGAGATAAAATCTCAACATTTTTTTCCGACCACAAAATCGAAAAAATCCACGGATTTTTTCATTTTCGACCCAAAAATTTTATGGTTCAGAATCGACTGCAAACAAAGGAACTGATAGATTCAACCATTCTGAATCGTTTGAGATAGGTCTCGCTTCTGGAAACCTCTCAGAAGTCGAGTTACAGAAGGTCAAACTTGGACGATTTTTGACGTCGACTTCAGATGCCTGTAACTTCAGAACCAAGCCTCAGAATCCAGAGGGACTATGTTTTCCGTGCATCTTGAACCTTCCATCGTCTATAGGAAACAAAATCTCAAGATTTTTTTCCGACCACAAAATCGAAAAAATCCATGGGCTATAGCCCACGGATTTTTTCATTTTCGACCCAAAAATTTTATGGCTCAGAATCGACTGCAAACAAAGGAACTGATAGATTCAACCATTCTGAATCGTTTGAGATAGGTCTCGCTTCTGGAAACCTCCCAGAAGTCGAGTTACAGAAGGTCAAACTTGGACGATTTTTGACGTCGACTTCAGATGCCTGTAACTTCAGAACCAAGCCTCAGAATCCAGAGAGACTATGTTTTCCGTGCATCTTGAAGCTTCCATCGTCTATAGGAAATAAAATCTCAACATTTATTTCCGACCACAAAATCGAAAAAATCCATGGGCTATAGCCCACGGATTTTTTCATTTTCGACCCAAAAATTTTATGGCTCAGAATCGACTGCAAACAAAGGAACTGATAGATTCAACCATTCTGAATCGTTTGAGATAGGTCTCGCTTCTGGAAACCTCCCAGAAGTCGAGTTACAGAAGGTCAAACTTGGACGATTTTTGACGTCGACTTCAGATGCCTGTAACTTCAGAACCAAGCCTCAGAATCCAGAGAGACTATGTTTTCCGTGCATCTTGAACCTTCCATCATCTATAAGAAACAAAATCTTAACAATTTTTGCCGACCCCAAAATCGAAAAAATCCATGGGCTATAGCCCACGGATTTTTTCATTTTCGACCCAAAAATTTTATGGCTCAGAATCGACTGCAAACAAAGGAACTGATGGATTCAACCATTCTGAATCGTTTGAGATAGGTCTCGCTTCTGGAAACCTCTCAGAAGTCGAGTTACAGAAGGTCAAACTTGGACGATTTTTGACGTCGACTTCAGATGACTGTAACTTCAGAACCAAGCCTCAGAATCCAGAGGGACTATGTTTTCCGTGCATCTTGAACCTTCCATCGTCTATAGGAAACAAAATCTCAAGATTTTTTTCCGACCCCAAAATCGAAAAAATCCATGGGCTATAGCCCACGGATTTTTTCATTTTCGACCCAAAAATTTTATGGCTCAGAATCGACTGCAAACAAAGGAACTGATAGATTCAACCATTCTGAATCGTTTGAGATAGGTCTCGCTTCTGGAAACCTCCCAGAAGTCGAGCTACAGAAGGTCAAACTTGGACGATTTTTGACGTCGACTTCAGATGCCTGTAACTTCAGAACCAAGCCTCAGAATCCAGAGAGACTATGTTTTCCGTGCATCTTGAAGCTTCCATCGTCTATAGGAGATAAAATCTCAACATTTTTTTCCGACCACAAAATCGAAAAAATCCATGGGCTATAGCCCACGGATTTTTTCATTTTCGACCCAAAAATTTTATGGCTCAGAATCGACTGCAAACAAAGGAACTGATAGATTCAACCATTCTGAATCGTTTGAGATAGGTCTCGCTTCTGGAAACCTCCTAGAAGTTGAGTTACAGAAGGTCAAACTTGGACGATTTTTGACGTCGACTTCAGATGCCTGTAACTTCAGAACCAAGCCTCAGAATCCAGAAAGACTATGTTTTCCGTGCATCTTGAACCTTCCATCATCTATAGGAAACAAAATCTCAACATTTTTTTCCGACCACAAAATCGAAAAAATCCATGGGCTATAGCCCACGGATTTTTTTCATTTTCGACCCAAAAATTTTATGGTTCAGAATCGACTGCAAACAAAGGAACTGATAGATTCAACCATTCTGAATCGTTTGAGATAGGTCTCGCTTCTGGAAACCTCTCAGAAGTCGAGTTACAGAAGGTCAAACTTGGACGATTTTTGACGTCGACTTCAGATGCCTGTAACTTCAGAACCAAGCCTCAGAATCCAGAGGGACTATGTTTTCCGTGCATCTTGAACCTTCCATCGTCTATAGGAAACAAAATCTCAAGATTTTTTTCCGACCACAAAATCGAAAAAATCCATGGGCTATAGCCCACGGATTTTTCATTTTCGACCCAAAAATTTTATGGCTCAGAATCGACTGCAAACAAAGGAACTGATAGATTCAACCATTCTGAATCGTTTGAGATAGGTCTCGCTTCTGGAAACCTCCCAGAAGTCGAGCTACAGAAGGTCAAACTTGGACGATTTTTGACGTCGACTTCAGATGCCTGTAACTTCAGAACCAAGCCTCAGAATCCAGAGAGACTATGTTTTCCGTGTATCTTGAAGCTTCCATCGTCTATAGGAGATAAAATCTCAACATTTTTTTCCGACCACAAAATCGAAAAAATCCACGGATTTTTTCATTTTCGACCCAAAAATTTTATGGTTCAGAAGCGACTGCAAACAAAGGAACTGATAGATTCAACCATTCTGAATCGTTTGAGATAGGTCTCGCTTCTGGAAACCTCTCAGAAGTCGAGTTACAGAAGGTCAAACTTGGACGATTTTTGACGTCGACTTCAGATGCCTGTAACTTCAGAACCAAGCCTCAGAATCCAGAGGGACTATGTTTTCCGTGCATCTTGAACCTTCCATCGTCTATAGGAAACAAAATCTCAAGATTTTTTTCCGACCACAAAATCGAAAAAATCCATGGGCTATAGCCCACGGATTTTTTCATTTTCGACCCAAAAATTTTATGGCTCAGAATCGACTGCAAACAAAGGAACTGATAGATTCAACCATTCTGAATCGTTTGAGATAGGTCTCGCTTCTGGAAACCTCCCAGAAGTCGAGCTACAGAAGGTCAAACTTGGACGATTTTTGACGTCGACTTCAGATGCCTGTAACTTCAGAACCAAGCCTCAGAATCCAGAGAGACTATGTTTTCCGTGCATCTTGAAGCTTCCATCGTCTATAGGAGATAAAATCTCAACATTTTTTTCCGACCACAAAATCGAAAAAATCCATGGGCTATAGCCCACGGATTTTTTCATTTTCGACCCAAAAATTTTATGGCTCAGAATCGACTGCAAACAAAGGAACTGATAGATTCAACCATTCTGAATCGTTTGAGATAGGTCTCGCTTCTGGAAACCTCCCAGAAGTCGAGTTACAGAAGGTCAAACTTGGACGATTTTTGACGTCGACTTCAGATGCCTGTAACTTCAGAACCAAGCCTCAGAATCCAGAGAGACTATGTTTTCCGTGCATCTTGAAGCTTCCATCGTCTATAGGAGATGAAATCTCAACATTTTTTTCCGACCACAAAATCGAAAAAATCCATGGGCTATAGCCCACGGATTTTTTCATTTTCGACCCAAAAATTTTATGGCTCAGAATCGACTGCAAACAAAGGAACTGATAGATTCAACCATTCTGAATCGTTTGAGATAGGTCTCGCTTCTGGAAACCTCCCAGAAGTCGAGCTACAGAAGGTCAAACTTGGACGATTTTTGACGTCGACTTCAGATGCCTGTAACTTCAGAACCAAGCCTCAGAATCCAGAGAGACTATGTTTTCCGTGCATCTTGAAGCTTCCATCGTTTATAGGAGATAAAATCTCAACATTTTTTTCAGACCACAAAATCGAAAAAATCCATGGGCTATAGCCCACGGATTTTTTCATTTTCGACCCAAAAATTTTATGGCTCAGAATCGACTGCAAACAAAGGAACTGATAGATTCAACCATTCTGAATCGTTTGAGATAGGTCTCGCTTCTGGAAACCTCCCAGAAGTCGAGTTACAGAAGGTCAAACTTGGACGATTTTTGACGTCGACTTCAGATGCCTGTAACTTCAGAACCAAGCCTCAGAATCCAGAGAGACTATGTTTTCCGTGTATCTTGAAGCTTCCATCGTCTATAGGAGATAAAATCTCAACATTTTTTCCGACCACAAAATCGAAAAAATCCACGGATTTTTTCATTTTCGACCCAAAAATTTTATGGTTCAGAATCGACTGCAAACAAAGGAACTGATAGATTCAACCATTCTGAATCGTTTGAGATAGGTCTCGCTTCTGGAAACCTCCCAGAAGTCGAGTTACAGAAGGTCAAACTTGGACGATTTTTGACGTCGACTTCAGATGCCTGTAACTTCAGAACCAAGCCTCAGAATCCAGAGAGACTATGTTTTCCGTGCATCTTGAACCTTCCATCGTCTATAGGAAACAAAATCTCAAGATTTTTTTCCGACCACAAAATCGAAAAAATCCATGGGCTATAGCCCACGGATTTTTCATTTTCGACCCAAAAATTTTATGGCTCAGAATCGACTGCAAACAAAGGAACTGATAGATTCAACCATTCTGAATCGTTTGAGATAGGTCTCGCTTCTGGAAACCTCCCAGAAGTCGAGCTACAGAAGGTCAAACTTGGACGATTTTTGACGTCGACTTCAGATGCCTGTAACTTCAGAACCAAGCCTCAGAATCCAGAGAGACTATGTTTTCCGTGCATCTTGAAGCTTCCATCGTTTATAGGAGATAAAATCTCAACATTTTTTTCCGACCACAAAATCGAAAAAATCCATGGGCTATAGCCCACGGATTTTTTCATTTTCGACCCAAAAATTTTATGGCTCAGAATCGACTGCAAACAAAGGAACTGATAGATTCAACCATTCTGAATCGTTTGAGATAGGTCTCGCTTCTGGAAACCTCCCAGAAGTCGAGTTACAGAAGGTCAAACTTGGACGATTTTTGACGTCGACTTCAGATGCCTGTAACTTCAGAACCAAGCCTCAGAATCCAGAGAGACTATGTTTTCCGTGTATCTTGAAGCTTCCATCGTCTATAGGAGATAAAATCTCAACATTTTTTTCCGACCACAAAATCGAAAAAATCCACGGATTTTTTCATTTTCGACCCAAAAATTTTATGGTTCAGAATCGACTGCAAACAAAGGAACTGATAGATTCAACCATTCTGAATCGTTTGAGATAGGTCTCGCTTCTGGAAACCTCCCAGAAGTCGAGTTACAGAAGGTCAAACTTGGACGATTTTTGACGTCGACTTCAGATGCCTGTAACTTCAGAACCAAGCCTCAGAATCCAGAGAGACTATGTTTTCCGTGCATCTTGAAGCTTCCATCGTCTATAGGAGATAAAATCTCAACATTTTTTTCCGACCACAAAATCGAAAAAATCCATGGGCTATAGCCCACGGATTTTTTCATTTTCGACCCAAAAATTTTATGGCTCAGAATCGACTGCAAACAAAGGAACTGATAGATTCAACCATTCTGAATCGTTTGAGATAGGTCTCGCTTCTGGAAACCTCCCAGAAGTCGAGCTACAGAAGGTCAAACTTGGACGATTTTTGGCGTCGACTTCAGATGCCTGTAACTTCAGAACCAAGCCTCAGAATCCAGAGAGACTATGTTTTCCGTGCATCTTGAAGCTTCCATCGTCTATAGGAGATAAAATCTCAACATTTTTTTCCGACCACAAAATCGAAAAAATCCATGGGCTATAGCCCACGGATTTTTTCATTTTCGACCCAAAAATTTTATGGCTCAGAATCGACTGCAAACAAAGGAACTGATAGATTCAACCATTCTGAATCGTTTGAGATAGGTCTCGCTTCTGGAAACCTCCCAGAAGTCGAGTTACAGAAGGTCAAACTTGGACGATTTTTGACGTCGACTTCAGATGCCTGTAACTTCAGAACCAAGCCTCAGAATCCAGAGAGACTATGTTTTCCGTGCATCTTGAAGCTTCCATCGTCTATAGGAGATAAAATCTCAACATTTTTTTCCGACCACAAAATCGAAAAAATCCATGGGCTATAGCCCACGGATTTTTTCATTTTCGACCCAAAAATTTTATGGCTCAGAATCGACTGCAAACAAAGTAACTGATAGATTCAACCATTCTGAATCGTTTGAGATAGGTCTCGCTTCTGGAAACCTCCTAGAAGTTGAGTTACAGAAGGTCAAACTTGGACGATTTTTGACGTCGACTTCAGATGCCTGTAACTTCAGAACCAAGCCTCAGAATCCAGAGAGACTATGTTTTCCGTGCATCTTGAAGCTTCCATCGTCTATAGGAGATAAAATCTCAACATTTTTTTCCGACCACAAAATCGAAAAAATCCATGGGCTATAGCCCACGGATTTTTTCATTTTCGACCCAAAAATTTTATGGCTCAGAATCGACTGCAAACAAAGGAACTGATAGATTCAACCATTCTGAATCGTTTGAGATAGGTCTCGCTTCTGGAAACCTCCCAGAAGTCGAGTTACAGAAGGTCAAACTTGGACGATTTTTGACGTCGACTTCAGATGCCTGTAACTTCAGAACCAAGCCTCAGAATCCAGAGGGACTATGTTTTCCGTGCATCTTGAACCTTCCATCGTCTATAGGAAACAAAATCTCAAGATTTTTTTCCGACCACAAAATCGAAAAAATCCATGGGCTATAGCCCACGGATTTTTTCATTTTCGACCCAAAAATTTTATGGCTCAGAATCGACTGCAAACAAAGGAACTGATAGATTCAACCATTCTGAATCGTTTGAGATAGGTCTCGCTTCTGGAAACCTCCCAGAAGTCGAGCTACAGAAGGTTAAACTTGGACGATTTTTGACGTCGACTTCAGATGCCTGTAACTTCAGAACCAAGCCTCAGAATCCAGAGAGACTATGTTTTCCGTGCATCTTGAAGCTTCCATCGTCTATAGGAGATAAAATCTCAACATTTTTTTCCGACCACAAAATCGAAAAAATCCATGGGCTATAGCCCACGGATTTTTTCATTTTCGACCCAAAAATTTTATGGCTCAGAATCGACTGCAAACAAAGGAACTGATGGATTCAACCATTCTGAATCGTTTGAGATAGGTCTCGCTTCTGGAAACCTCTCAGAAGTCGAGTTACAGAAGGTCAAACTTGGACGATTTTTGACGTCGACTTCAGATGCCTGTAACTTCAGAACCAAGCCTCAGAATCCAGAGGGACTATGTTTTCCGTGCATCTTGAACCTTCCATCGTCTATAGGAAACAAAATCTCAAGATTTTTTTCCGACCCCAAAATCGAAAAAATCCATGGGCTATAGCCCACGGATTTTTTCATTTTCGACCCAAAAATTTTATGGCTCAGAATCGACTGCAAACAAAGGAACTGATAGATTCAACCATTCTGAATCGTTTGAGATAGGTCTCGCTTCTGGAAACCTCCCAGAAGTCGAGCTACAGAAGGTCAAACTTGGACGATTTTTGACGTCGACTTCAGATGCCTGTAACTTCAGAACCAAGCCTCAGAATCCAGAGAGACTATGTTTTCCGTGCATCTTGAAGCTTCCATCGTCTATAGGAGATAAAATCTCAACATTTTTTTCCGACCACAAAATCGAAAAAATCCATGGGCTATAGCCCACGGATTTTTTCATTTTCGACCCAAAAATTTTATGGCTCAGAATCGACTGCAAACAAAGGAACTGATAGATTCAACCATTCTGAATCGTTTGAGATAGGTCTCGCTTCTGGAAACCTCCCAGAAGTCGAGTTACAGAAGGTCAAACTTGGACGATTTTTGACGTCGACTTCAGATGCCTGTAACTTCAGAACCAAGCCTCAGAATCCAGAGAGACTATGTTTTCCGTGCATCTTGAACCTTTCATCATCTATAAGAAACAAAATCTCAACAATTTTTTCCGACCCCAAAATCGAAAAAATCCATGGGCTATAGCCCACGGATTTTTCCATTTTCGACCCAAAAATTTTATGGCTCAGAATCGACTGCAAACAAAGGAACTGATAGATTCAACCATTCTGAATCGTTTGAGATAGGTCTCGCTTCTGGAAACCTCCTAGAAGTTGAGTTACAGAAGGTCAAACTTGGACGATTTTTGACGTCGACTTCAGATGCCTGTAACTTCAGAACCAAGCCTCAGAATCCAGAGAGACTATGTTTTCCGTGCATCTTGAAGCTTCCATCGTCTATAGGAGATAAAATCTCAACATTTTTTTCCGACCACAAAATCGAAAAAATCCATGGGCTATAGCCCACGGATTTTTTCATTTTCGACCCAAAAATTTTATGGCTCAGAATCGACTGCAAACAAAGGAACTGATGGATTCAACCGTTCTGAATCGTTTGAGATAGGTCTCGCTTCTGGAAACCTCTCAGAAGTCGAGTTACAGAAGGTCAAACTTGGACGATTTTTGACGTCGACTTCAGATGCCTGTAACTTCAGAACCAAGCCTCAGAATCCAGAGGGACTATGTTTTCCGTGCATCTTGAACCTTCCATCGTCTATAGGAAACAAAATCTCAAGATTTTTTCCCGACCCCAAAATCGAAAAAATCCATGGGCTATAGCCCACGGATTTTTTCATTTTCGACCCAAAAATTTTATGGCTCAGAATCGACTGCAAACAAAGGAACTGATAGATTCAACCATTCTGAATCGTTTGAGATAGGTCTCGCTTCTGGAAACCTCCCAGAAGTCGAGCTACAGAAGGTCAAACTTGGACGATTTTTGACGTCGACTTCAGATGCCTGTAACTTCAGAACCAAGCCTCAGAATCCAGAGAGACTATGTTTTCCGTGCATCTTGAAGCTTCCATCGTCTATAGGAGATAAAATCTCAACATTTTTTTCCGACCACAAAATCGAAAAAATCCATGGGCTATAGCCCACGGATTTTTTCATTTTCGACCCAAAAATTTTATGGCTCAGAATCGACTGCAAACAAAGGAACTGATAGATTCAACCATTCTGAATCGTTTGAGATAGGTCTCGCTTCTGGAAACCTCCCAGAAGTCGAGTTACAGAAGGTCAAACTTGGACGATTTTTGACGTCGACTTCAGATGCCTGTAACTTCAGAACCAAGCCTCAGAATCCAGAGAGACTATGTTTTCCGTGCATCTTGAACCTTCCATCATCTATAAGAAACAAAATCTCAACAATTTTTTCCGACCCCAAAATCGAAAAAATCCATGGGCTATAGCCCACGGATTTTTCCATTTTCGACCCAAAAATTTTATGGCTCAGAATCGACTGCAAACAAAGGAACTGATAGATTCAACCATTCTGAATCGTTTGAGATAGGTCTCGCTTCTGGAAACCTCCTAGAAGTTGAGTTACAGAAGGTCAAACTTGGACGATTTTTGACGTCGACTTCAGATGCCTGTAACTTCAGAACCAAGCCTCAGAATCCAGAGAGACTATGTTTTCCGTGCATCT
The DNA here is from genome assembly GCA_963978915.1 of Caenorhabditis parvicauda. Classification (NCBI taxonomy): domain Eukaryota; kingdom Metazoa; phylum Nematoda; class Chromadorea; order Rhabditida; family Rhabditidae; genus Caenorhabditis; species Caenorhabditis parvicauda. Next base: position 61,973 of record CAXBUI010000004.1, on the reverse strand, counting down.
TGAAGCTTCCATCGTCTATAGGAGATAAAATCTCAACATTTTTTTCCGACCACAAAATCGAAAAAATCCATGGGCTATAGCCCACGGATTTTTTCATTTTCGACCCAAAAATTTTATGGCTCAGAATCGACTGCAAACAAAGGAACTGATAGATTCAACCATTCTGAATCGTTTGAGATAGGTCTCGCTTCTGGAAACCTCCCAGAAGTCGAGTTACAGAAGGTCAAACTTGGACGATTTTTGACGTCGACTTCAGATGCCTGTAACTTCAGAACCAAGCCTCAGAATCCAGAGAGACTATGTTTTCCGTGCATCTTGAAGCTTCCATCGTCTATAGGAGATAAAATCTCAACATTTTTTTCCGACCACAAAATCGAAAAAATCCATGGGCTATAGCCCACGGATTTTTTCATTTTCGACCCAAAAATTTTATGGCTCAGAATCGACTGCAAACAAAGGAACTGATGGATTCAACCGTTCTGAATCGTTTGAGATAGGTCTCGCTTCTGGAAACCTCTCAGAAGTCGAGTTACAGAAGGTCAAACTTGGACGATTTTTGACGTCGACTTCAGATGCCTGTAACTTCAGAACCAAGCCTCAGAATCCAGAGGGACTATGTTTTCCGTGCATCTTGAACCTTCCATCGTCTATAGGAAACAAAATCTCAAGATTTTTTCCCGACCCCAAAATCGAAAAAATCCATGGGCTATAGCCCACGGATTTTTTCATTTTCGACCCAAAAATTTTATGGCTCAGAATCGACTGCAAACAAAGGAACTGATAGATTCAACCATTCTGAATCGTTTGAGATAGGTCTCGCTTCTGGAAACCTCCCAGAAGTCGAGCTACAGAAGGTCAAACTTGGACGATTTTTGACGTCGACTTCAGATGCCTGTAACTTCAGAACCAAGCCTCAGAATCCAGAGGGACTATGTTTTCCGTGCATCTTGAACCTTCCATCGTCTATAGGAAACAAAATCTCAAGATTTTTTTCCGACCACAAAATCGAAAAAATCCATGGGCTATAGCCCACGGATTTTTCATTTTCGACCCAAAAATTTTATGGCTCAGAATCGACTGCAAACAAAGGAACTGATAGATTCAACCATTCTGAATCGTTTGAGATAGGTCTCGCTTCTGGAAACCTCCCAGAAGTCGAGCTACAGAAGGTCAAACTTGGACGATTTTTGACGTCGACTTCAGATGCCTGTAACTTCAGAACCAAGCCTCAGAATCCAGAGAGACTATGTTTTCCGTGTATCTTGAAGCTTCCATCGTCTATAGGAGATAAAATCTCAACATTTTTTTCCGACCACAAAATCGAAAAAATCCACGGATTTTTTCATTTTCGACCCAAAAATTTTATGGTTCAGAAGCGACTGCAAACAAAGGAACTGATAGATTCAACCATTCTGAATCGTTTGAGATAGGTCTCGCTTCTGGAAACCTCTCAGAAGTCGAGTTACAGAAGGTCAAACTTGGACGATTTTTGACGTCGACTTCAGATGCCTGTAACTTCAGAACCAAGCCTCAGAATCCAGAGGGACTATGTTTTCCGTGCATCTTGAACCTTCCATCGTCTATAGGAAACAAAATCTCAAGATTTTTTTCCGACCACAAAATCGAAAAAATCCATGGGCTATAGCCCACGGATTTTTTCATTTTCGACCCAAAAATTTTATGGCTCAGAATCGACTGCAAACAAAGGAACTGATAGATTCAACCATTCTGAATCGTTTGAGATAGGTCTCGCTTCTGGAAACCTCCCAGAAGTCGAGCTACAGAAGGTCAAACTTGGACGATTTTGACGTCGACTTCAGATGCCTGTAACTTCAGAACCAAGCCTCAGAATCCAGAGAGACTATGTTTTCCGTGCATCTTGAAGCTTCCATCGTCTATAGGAGATAAAATCTCAACATTTTTTTCCGACCACAAAATCGAAAAAATCCATGGGCTATAGCCCACGGATTTTTTCATTTTCGACCCAAAAATTTTATGGCTCAGAATCGACTGCAAACAAAGGAACTGATAGATTCAACCATTCTGAATCGTTTGAGATAGGTCTCGCTTCTGGAAACCTCCCAGAAGTCGAGTTACAGAAGGTCAAACTTGGACGATTTTTGACGTCGACTTCAGATGCCTGTAACTTCAGAACCAAGCCTCAGAATCCAGAGAGACTATGTTTTCCGTGCATCTTGAACCTTCCATCATCTATAAGAAACAAAATCTTAACAATTTTTTCCGACCCCAAAATCGAAAAAATCCATGGGCTATAGCCCACGGATTTTTTCATTTTCGACCCAAAAATTTTATGGCTCAGAATCGACTGCAAACAAAGGAACTGATAGATTCAACCATTCTGAATCGTTTGAGATAGGTCTCGCTTCTGGAAACCTCCCAGAAGTCGAGTTACAGAAGGTCAAACTTGGACGATTTTTGACGTCGACTTCAGATGCCTGTAACTTCAGAACCAAGCCTCAGAATCCAGAGAGACTATGTTTTCCGTGCATCTTGAACCTTCCATCATCTATAAGAAACAAAATCTCAACAATTTTTTCCGACCCCAAAATCGAAAAAATCCATGGGCTATAGCCCACGGATTTTTCCATTTTCGACCCAAAAATTTTATGGCTCAGAATCGACTGCAAACAAAGGAACTGATAGATTCAACCATTCTGAATCGTTTGAGATAGGTCTCGCTTCTGGAAACCTCCTAGAAGTTGAGTTACAGAAGGTCAAACTTGGACGATTTTTGACGTCGACTTCAGATGCCTGTAACTTCAGAACCAAGCCTCAGAATCCAGAGAGACTATGTTTTCCGTGCATCTTGAAGCTTCCATCGTCTATAGGAGATAAAATCTCAACATTTTTTTCCGACCACAAAATCGAAAAAATCCATGGGCTATAGCCCACGGATTTTTTCATTTTCGACCCAAAAATTTTATGGCTCAGAATCGACTGCAAACAAAGGAACTGATAGATTCAACCATTCCGAATCGTTTGAGATAGGTCTCGCTTCTGGAAACCTCCCAGAAGTCGAGTTACAGAAGGTCAAACTTGGACGATTTTTGACGTCGACTTCAGATGCCTGTAACTTCAGAACCAAGCCTCAGAATCCAGAGAGACTATGTTTTCCGTGCATCTTGAACCTTCCATCATCTATAAGAAACAAAATCTCAACAATTTTTTCCGACCCCAAAATCGAAAAAATCCATGGGCTATAGCCCACGGATTTTTCCATTTTCGACCCAAAAATTTTATGGCTCAGAATCGACTGCAAACAAAGGAACTGATAGATTCAACCATTCTGAATCGTTTGAGATAGGTCTCGCTTCTGGAAACCTCCTAGAAGTTGAGTTACAGAAGGTCAAACTTGGACGATTTTTGACGTCGACTTCAGATGCCTGTAACTTCAGAACCAAGCCTCAGAATCCAGAGAGACTATGTTTTCCGTGTATCTTGAAGCTTCCATCGTCTATAGGAGATAAAATCTCAACATTTTTTTCCGACCACAAAATCGAAAAAATCCACGGATTTTTTCATTTTCGACCCAAAAATTTTATGGTTCAGAATCGACTGCAAACAGAGGAACTGATAGATTCAACCATTCTGAATCGTTTGAGATAGGTCTCGCTTCTGGAAACCTCCCAGAAGTCGAGCTACAGAAGGTCAAACATGGACGATTTTTGACGTCGACTTCAGATGCCTGTAACTTCAGAACCAAGCCTCAGAATCCAGAGAGACTATGTTTTCCGTGTATCTTGAAGCTTCCATCGTCTATAGGAGATAAAATCTCAACATTTTTTTCGACCACAAAATCGAAAAAATCCACGGATTTTTTCATTTTCGACCCAAAAATTTTATGGTTCAGAATCGACTGCAAACAAAGGAACTGATAGATTCAACCATTCTGAATCGTTTGAGATAGGTCTCGCTTCTGGAAACCTCCCAGAAGTCGAGCTACAGAAGGTCAAACTTGGACGATTTTTGACGTCGACTTCAGATGCCTGTAACTTCAGAACCAAGCCTCAGAATCCAGAGAGACTATGTTTTCCGTGCATCTTGAAGCTTCCATCGTCTATAGGAGATAAAATCTCAACATTTTTTTCCGACCACAAAATCGAAAAAATCCATGGGCTATAGCCCACGGATTTTTTCATTTTCGACCCAAAAATTTTAAGGCTCAGAATCGACTGCAAACAAAGGAACTGATAGATTCAACCATTCTGAATCGTTTGAGATAGGTCTCGCTTCTGGAAACCTCCCAGAAGTCGAGTTACAGAAGGTCAAACTTGGACGATTTTTGACGTCGACTTCAGATGCCTGTAACTTCAGAACCAAGCCTCAGAATCCAGAGAGACTATGTTTTCCGTGCATCTTGAAGCTTCCATCGTCTATAGGAGATAAAATCTCAACATTTTTTTCCGACCACAAAATCGAAAAAATCCATGGGCTATAGCCCACGGATTTTTTCATTTTCGACCCAAAAATTTTATGGCTCAGAATCGACTGCAAACAAAGGAACTGATAGATTCAACCATTCTGAATCGTTTTAGATAGGTCTCGCTTCTGGAAACCTCCCAGAAGTCGAGTTACAGAAGGTCAAACTTGGACGATTTTTGACGTCGACTTCAGATGCCTGTAACTTCAGAACCAAGCCTCAGAATCCAGAGAGACTATGTTTTCCGTGCATCTTGAACCTCCCATCATCTATAAGAAACAAAATCTCAACAATTTTTTCCGACCCCAAAATCGAAAAAATCCATGGGCTATAGCCCACGGATTTTTCCATTTTCGACCCAAAAATTTTATGGCTCAGAATCGACTGCAAACAAAGGAACTGATAGATTCAACCATTCTGAATCGTTTGAGATAGGTCTCGCTTCTGGAAACCTCCTAGAAGTTGAGTTACAGAAGGTCAAACTTGGACGATTTTTGACGTCGACTTCAGATGCCTGTAACTTCAGAACCCAGCCTCAGAATCCAGAAAGACTATGTTTTCCGTGCATCTTGAACCTTCCATCATCTATAGGAAACAAAATCTCAACATTTTTTCCGACCACAAAATCGAAAAAATCCATGGGCTATAGCCCACGGATTTTTTCATTTTCGACCCAAAAATTTTATGGTTCAGAATCGACTGCAAACAAAGGAACTGATAGATTCAACCATTCTGAATCGTTTGAGATAGGTCTCGCTTCTGGAAACCTCTCAGAAGTCGAGTTACAGAAGGTCAAACTTGGACGATTTTTGACGTCGACTTCAGATGCCTGTAACTTCAGAACCAAGCCTCAGAATCCAGAGGGACTATGTTTTCCGTGCATCTTGAACCTTCCATCGTCTATAGGAAACAAAATCTCAAGATTTTTTTCCGACCACAAAATCGAAAAAATCCATGGGCTATAGCCCACGGATTTTTCATTTTCGACCCAAAAATTTTATGGCTCAGAATCGACTGCAAACAAAGGAACTGATAGATTCAACCATTCTGAATCGTTTGAGATAGGTCTCGCTTCTGGAAACCTCTCAGAAGTTGAGTTACAGAAGGTCAAACTTGGACGATTTTTGACGTCGACTTCAGATGCCTGTAACTTCAGAACCAAGCCTCAGAATCCAGAGAGACTATGTTTTCCGTGCATCGTGAAGCTTCCATCGTCTATAGGAGATGAAATCTCAACATTTTTCTCCGACCACAAAATCGAAAAAATCCATGGGCTATAGCCCACGGATTTTTTCATTTTCGACCCAAAAATTTTATGGCTCAGAATCGACTGCAAACAAAGGAACTGATAGATTCAACCATTCTGAATCGTTTGAGATAGGTCTCGCTTCTGGAAACCTCCCAGAAGTCGAGTTACAGAAGGTCAAACTTGGACGATTTTTGACGTCGACTTCAGATGCCTGTAACTTCAGAACCAAGCCTCAGAATCCAGAGAGACTATGTTTTCCGTGCATCTTGAACCTTCCATCATCTATAAGAAACAAAATCTCAACAATTTTTTCCGACCCCAAAATCGAAAAAATCCATGGGCTATAGCCCACGGATTTTTCCATTTTCGACCCAAAAATTTTATGGCTCAGAATCGACTGCAAACAAAGGAACTGATAGATTCAACCATTCTGAATCGTTTGAGATAGGTCTCGCTTCTGGAAACCTCCTAGAAGTTGAGTTACAGAAGGTCAAACTTGGACGATTTTTGACGTCGACTTCAGATGCCTGTAACTTCAGAACCAAGCCTCAGAATCCAGAGGGACTATGTTTTCCGTGCATCTTGAACCTTCCATCGTCTATAGGAGATAAAATCTCAACATTTTTTTTCGACCACAAAATCGAAAAAATCCATGGGCTATAGCCCACGGATTTTTTCATTTTCGACCCAAAAATTTTATGGCTCAGAATCGACTGCAAACAAAGGAACTGATAGATTCAACCATTCTGAATCGTTTGAGATAGGTCTCGCTTCTGGAAACCTCTCAGAAGTCGAGTTACAGAAGGTCAAACTTGGACGATTTTTGACGTCGACTTCAGATGCCTGTAACTTCAGAACCAAGCCTCAGAATCCAGAGAGACTATGTTTTCCGTGCATCTTGAACCTTCCATCATCTATAAGAAACAAAATCTTAACAATTTTTTCCGACCCCAAAATCGAAAAAATCCATGGGCTATAGCCCACGGATTTTTTCATTTTCGACCCAAAAATTTTATGGCTCAGAATCGACTGCAAACAAAGGAACTGATAGATTCAACCATTCTGAATCGTTTGAGATAGGTCTCGCTTCTGGAAACCTCCCAGAAGTTGAGTTACAGAAGGTAAAACTTGGACGATTTTTGACGTTGACTTCAGATGCCTGTAACTTCAGAACCAAGCCTCAGAATCCAGAGAGACTATGTTTTCCGTGCATCTTGAAGCTTCCATCGTCTATAGGAGATAAAATCTCAACATTTTTTCCGACCACAAAATCGAAAAAATCCATGGGCTATAGCCCACGGATTTTTTCATTTTCGACCCAAAAATTTTATGGCTCAGAATCGACTGCAAACAAAGGAACTGATAGATTCAACCATTCTGAATCGTTTGAGATAGGTCTCGCTTCTGGAAACCTCCCAGAAGTCGAGTTACAAAAGGTCAAACTTGGACGATTTTTGACGTCGACTTCAGATGCCTGTAACTTCAGAACCAAGCCTCAGAATCCAGAGAGACTATGTTCTCCGTGCATCTTGAACCTTTCATCATCTATAAGAAACAAAATCTCAACAATTTTTTCCGACCCCAAAATCGAAAAAATCCATGGGCTATAGCCCACGGATTTTTCCATTTTCGACCCAAAAATTTTATGGCTCAGAATCGACTGCAAACAAAGGAACTGATAGATTCAACCATTCTGAATCGTTTGAGATAGGTCTCGCTTCTGGAAACCTCCTGGAAGTTGAGTTACAGAAGGTCAAACTTGGACGATTTTTGACGTCGACTTCAGATGCCTGTAACTTCAGAACCAAGCCTCAGAATCCAGAGAGACTATGTTTTCCGTGCATCTTGAAGCTTCCATCGTCTATAGGAAACAAAATCTCAACATTTTTTTCCGACCACAAAATCGAAAAAATCCATGGGCTATAGCCCACGGATTTTTTCATTTTCGACCCAAAAATTTTATGGTTCAGAATCGACTGCAAACAAAGGAACTGATAGATTCAACCATTCTGAATCGTTTGAGATAGGTCTCGCTTCTGGAAACCTCTCAGAAGTCGAGTTACAGAAGGTCAAACTTGGACGATTTTTGACGTCGACTTCAGATGCCTGTAACTTCAGAACCAAGCCTCAGAATCCAGAGGGACTATGTTTTCCGTATCGTTTGAGATAGGTCTCGCTTCTGGAAACCTCCCAGAAGTCGAGCTACAGAAGGTCAAACTTGGACGATTTTTGACGTCGACTTCAGATGCCTGTAACTTCAGAACCAAGCCTCAGAATCCAGAGAGACTATGTTTTCCGTGTATCTTGAAGCTTCCATCGTCTATAGGAGATAAAATCTCAACATTTTTTTCCGACCACAAAATCGAAAAAATCCACGGATTTTTTCATTTTCGACCCAAAAATTTTATGGTTCAGAATCGACTGCAAACAAAGGAACTGATAGATTCAACCATTCTGAATCGTTTGAGATAGGTCTCGCTTCTGGAAACCTCTCAGAAGTCGAGTTACAGAAGGTCAAACTTGGACGATTTTTGACGTCGACTTCAGATGCCTGTAACTTCAGAACCAAGCCTCAGAATCCAGAGGGACTATGTTTTCCGTGCATCTTGAACCTTCCATCGTCTATAGGAAACAAAATCTCAAGATTTTTTTCCGACCACAAAATCGAAAAAATCCATGGGCTATAGCCCACGGATTTTTTCATTTTCGACCCAAAAATTTTATGGCTCAGAATCGACTGCAAACAAAGGAACTGATAGATTCAACCATTCTGAATCGTTTGAGATAGGTCTCGCTTCTGGAAACCTCTCAGAAGTCGAGTTACAGAAGGTCAAACTTGGACGATTTTTGACGTCGACTTCAGATGCCTGTAACTTCAGAACCAAGCCTCAGAATCCAGAGAGACTATGTTTTCCGTGCATCTTGAACCTTCCATCATCTATAAGAAACAAAATCTTAACAATTTTTTCCGACCCCAAAATCGAAAAAATCCATGGGCTATAGCCCACGGATTTTTTCATTTTCGACCCAAAAATTTTATGGCTCAGAATCGACTGCAAACAAAGGAACTGATGGATTCAACCATTCTGAATCGTTTGAGATAGGTCTCGCTTCTGGAAACCTCTCAGAAGTCGAGTTACAGAGGGTCAAACTTGGACGATTTTTGACGTCGACTTCAGATGCCTGTAACTTCAGAACCAAGCCTCAGAATCCAGAGGGACTACGTTTTCCGTGCATCTTGAACCTTCCATCGTCTATAGGAAACAAAATCTCAAGATTTTTTTCCGACCACAAAATCGAAAAAATCCATGGGCTATAGCCCACGGATTTTTTCATTTTCGACCCAAAAATTTTATGGCTCAGAATCGACTGCAAACAAAGGAACTGATAGATTCAACCATTCTGAATCGTTTGAGATAGGTCTCGCTTCTGGAAACCTCCCAGAAGTCGAGTTACAGAAGGTCAAACTTGGACGATTTTTGACGTCGACTTCAGATGCCTGTAACTTCAGAACCAAGCCTCAGAATCCAGAGGGACTATGTTTTCCGTGCATCTTGAACCTTCCATCGTCTATAGGAAACAAAATCTCAAGATTTTTTTCCGACCACAAAATCGAAAAAATCCATGGGCTATAGCCCACGGATTTTTTCATTTTCGACCCAAAAATTTTATGGCTCAGAATCGACTGCAAACAAAGGAACTGATAGATTCAACCATTCTGAATCGTTTGAGATAGGTCTCGCTCCTGGAAACCTCCCAGAAGTCGAGTTACAGAAGGTCAAACTTGGACGATTTTTGACGTCGACTTCAGATGCCTGTAACTTCAGAACCAAGCCTCAGAATCCAGAGAGACTATGTTTTCCGTGCATCTTGAACCTTCCATCATCTATAAGAAACAAAATCTCAACAATTTTTTCCGACCCCAAAATCGAAAAAATCCATGGGCTATAGCCCACGGATTTTTCCATTTTCGACCCAAAAATTTTATGGCTCAGAATCGACTGCAAACAAAGGAACTGATAGATTCAACCATTCTGAATCGTTTGAGATAGTTCTCGCTTCTGGAAACCTCCTAGAAGTTGAGTTACAGAAGGTCAAACTTGGACGATTTTTGACGTCGACTTCAGATGCCTGTAACTTCAGAACCAAGCCTCAGAATCCAGAGAGACTATGTTTTCCGTGCATCTTGAAGCTTCCATCGTCTATAGGAAACAAAATCTCAAGATTTTTTTCCGACCACAAAATCGAAAAAATCCATGGGCTATAGCCCACGGATTTTTTCATTTTCGACCCAAAAATTTTATGGCTCAGAATCGACTGCAAACAAAGGAACTGATAGATTCAACCATTCTGAATCGTTTGAGATAGGTCTCGCTTCTGGAAACCTCCCAGAAGTCGAGTTACAGAAGGTCAAACTTGGACGATTTTTGACGTCGACTTCAGATGCCTGTAACTTCAGAACCAAGCCTCAGAATCCAGAGAGACTATGTTTTCCGTGCATCTTGAACCTTCCATCATCTATAAGAAACAAAATCTCAACAATTTTTTCCGACCCCAAAATCGAAAAAATCCATGGGCTATAGCCCACGGATTTTTCCATTTTCGACCCAAAAATTTTATGGCTCAGAATCGACTGCAAACAAAGGAACTGATAGATTCAACCATTCTGAATCGTTTGAGATAGGTCTTGCTTCTGGAAACCTCCTAGAAGTTGAGTTACAGAAGGTCAAACTTGGACGATTTTTGACGTCGACTTCAGATGCCTGTAACTTCAGAACCAAGCCTCAGAATCCAGAGAGACTATGTTTTCCGTGCATCTTGAAGCTTCCATCGTCTATAGGAGATAAAGTCTCAACATTTTTTTCCGACCACAAAATCGAAAAAATCCATGGGCTATAGCCCACGGATTTTTTCATTTTCGACCCAAAAATTTTATGGCTCAGAATCGACTGCAAACAAAGGAACTGATAGATTCAACCATTCTGAATCGTTTGAGATAGGTCTCGCTTCTGGAAACCTCTCAGAAGTCGAGTTACAGAAGGTCAAACTTGGACGATTTTTGACGTCGACTTCAGATGCCTGTAACTTCAGAACCAAGCCTCAGAATCCAGAGAGACTATGTTTTCCGTGCATCTTGAACCTTCCATCATCTATAAGAAACAAAATCTTAACAATTTTTTCCGACCCCAAAATCGAAAAAATCCATGGGCTATAGCCCACGGATTTTTTCATTTTCGACCCAAAAATTTTATGGCTCAGAATCGACTGCAAACAAAGGAACTGATGGATTCAACCATTCTGAATCGTTTGAGATAGGTCTCGCTTCTGGAAACCTCTCAGAAGTCGAGTTACAGAGGGTCAAACTTGGACGATTTTTGACGTCGACTTCAGATGCCTGTAACTTCAGAACCAAGCCTCAGAATCCAGAGAGACTATGTTTTCCGTGCATCTTGAACCTTCCATCATCTATAAGAAACAAAATCTCAACAATTTTTTCCGACCCCAAAATCGAAAAAATCCATGGGCTATAGCCCACGGATTTTTCCATTTTCGACCCAAAAATTTTATGGCTCAGAATCGACTGCAAACAAAGGAACTGATAGATTCAACCATTCTGAATCGTTTGAGATAGGTCTCGCTTCTGGAAACCTCCTAGAAGTTGAGTTACAGAAGGTCAAACTTGGACGATTTTTGACGTCGACTTCAGATGCCTGTAACTTCAGAACCAAGCCTCAGAATCCAGAGAGACTATGTTTTCCGTGCATCTTGAAGCTTCCATCGTCTATAGGAGATAAAATCTCAACATTTTTTTCCGACCACAAAATCGAAAAAATCCATGGGCTATAGCCCACGGATTTTTTCATTTTCGACCCAAAAATTTTATGGCTCAGAATCGACTGCAAACAAAGGAACTGATAGATTCAACCATTCTGAATCGTTTGAGATAGGTCTCGCTTCTGGAAACCTCTCAGAAGTCGAGTTACAGAAGGTCAAACTTGGACGATTTTTGACGTCGACTTCAGATGCCTGTAACTTCAGAACCAAGCCTCAGAATCCAGAGAGACTATGTTTTCCGTGCATCTTGAACCTTCCATCATCTATAAGAAACAAAATCTTAACAATTTTTTCCGACCCCAAAATCGAAAAAATCCATGGGCTATAGCCCACGGATTTTTTCATTTTCGACCCAAAAATTTTATGGCTCAGAATCGACTGCAAACAAAGGAACTGATGGATTCAACCATTCTGAATCGTTTGAGATAGGTCTCGCTTCTGGAAACCTCTCAGAAGTCGAGTTACAGAAGGTCAAACTTGGACGATTTTTGACGTCGACTTCAGATGCCTGTAACTTCAGAACCAAGCCTCAGAATCCAGAGGGACTATGTTTTCCGTGCATCTTGAACCTTCCATCGTCTATAGGAAACAAAATCTCAAGATTTTTTTCCGACCACAAAATCGAAAAAATCCATGGGCTATAGCCCACGGATTTTTTCATTTTCGACCGAAAAATTTTATGGCTCAGAATCGACTGCAAACAAAGGAACTGATAGATTCAACCATTCTGAATCGTTTGAGATAGGTCTCGCTTCTGGAAACCTCCCAGAAGTCGAGTTACAGAAGGTCAAACTTGGACGATTTTTGACGTCGACTTCAGATGCCTGTAACTTCAGAACCAAGCCTCAGAATCCAGAGAGACTATGTTTTCCGTGCATCTTGAACCTTCCATCATCTATAAGAAACAAAATCTCAACAATTTTTTCCGACCCCAAAATCGAAAAAATCCATGGGCTATAGCCCACGGATTTTTCCATTTTCGACCCAAAAATTTTATGGCTCAGAATCGACTGCAAACAAAGGAACTGATAGATTCAACCATTCTGAATCGTTTGAGATAGGTCTCGCTTCTGGAAACCTCCTAGAAGTTGAGTTACAGAAGGTCAAACTTGGACGATTTTTGACGTCGACTTCAGATGCCTGTAACTTTAGAACCAAGCCTCGGAATCCAGAGAGACTATGTTTTCCGTGCATCTTGAAGCTTCCATCGTCTATAGGAGATAAAATCTCAACATTTTTTTCCGACCACAAAATCGAAAAAATCCATGGGCTATAGCCCACGGATTTTTTCATTTTCGACCCAAAAATTTTATGGCTCAGAATCGACTGCAAACAAAGGAACTGATAGATTCAACCATTCTGAATCGTTTGAGATAGGTCTCGCTTCTGGAAACCTCCCAGAAGTCGAGTTACAGAAGGTCAAACTTGGACGATTTTTGACGTCGACTTCAGATGCCTGTAACTTCAGAACCAAGCCTCAGAATCCAGAGAGACTATGTTTTCCGTGCATCTTGAACCTTCCATCATCTATAAGAAACAAAATCTCAACAATTTTTTCCGACCCCAAAATCGAAAAAATCCATGGGCTATAGCCCACGGATTTTTTCATTTTCGACCCAAAAATTTTATGGCTCAGAATCGACTGCAAACAAAGGAACTGATAGATTCAACCATTCTGAATCGTTTGAGATAGGTCTCGCTTCTGGAAACCTCCCAGAAGTCGAGTTACAGAAGGTCAAACTTGGACGATTTTTGACGTCGACTTCAGATGCCTGTAACTTCAGAACCAAGCCTCAGAATCCAGAGAGACTATGTTTTCCGTGCATCTTGAACCTTCCATCATCTATAAGAAACAAAATCTCAACAATTTTTTCCGACCCCAAAATCGAAAAAATCCATGGGCTATAGCCCACGGATTTTTCCATTTTCGACCCAAAAATTTTATGGCTCAGAATCGACTGCAAACAAAGGAACTGATAGATTCAACCATTCTGAATCGTTTGAGATAGGTCTCGCTTCTGGAAACCTCCTAGAAGTTGAGTTACAGAAGGTCAAACTTGGACGATTTTTGACGTCGACTTCAGATGCCTGTAACTTTAGAACCAAGCCTCAGAATCCAGAGAGACTATGTTTTCCGTGCATCTTGAAGCTTCCATCGTCTATAGGAGATAAAATCTCAACATTTTTTTCCGACCACAAAATCGAAAAAATCCATGGGCTATAGCCCACGGATTTTTTCATTTTCGACCCAAAAATTTTATGGCTCAGAATCGACTGCAAACAAAGGAACTGATAGATTCAACCATTCTGAATCGTTTGAGATAGGTCTCGCTTCTGGAAACCTCCCAGAAGTCGAGTTACAGAAGGTCAAACTTGGACGATTTTTGACGTCGACTTCAGATGCCTGTAACTTCAGAACCAAGCCTCAGAATCCAGAGAGACTATGTTTTCCGTGCATCTTGAACCTTCCATCATCTATAAGAAACAAAATCTCAACAATTTTTTCCGACCCCAAAATCGAAAAAATCCATGGGCTATAGCCCACGGATTTTTCCATTTTCGACCCAAAAATTTTATGGCTCAGAATCGACTGCAAACAAAGGAACTGATAGATTCAACCATTCTGAATCGTTTGAGATAGGTCTCGCTTCTGGAAACCTCCTAGAAGTCGAGTTACAGAGGGTCAAACTTGGACGATTTTTGACGTCGACTTCAGATGCCTGTAACTTCAGAACCAAGCCTCAGAATCCAGAGAGACTATGTTTTCCGTGCATCTTGAAGCTTCCATCGTCTATAGGAGATAAAATCTCAACATTTTTTTCCGACCACAAAATCGAAAAAATCCATGGGCTATAGCCCACGGATTTTTTCATTTTCGACCCAAAAATTTTATGGCTCAGAATCGACTGCAAACAAAGGAACTGATAGATTCAACCATTCTGAATCGTTTGAGATAGGTCTCGCTTCTGGAAACCTCCCAGAAGTCGAGTTACAGAAGGTCAAACTTGGACGATTTTTGACGTCGACTTCAGATGCCTGTAACTTCAGAACCAAGCCTCAGAATCCAGAGAGACTATGTTTTCCGTGCATCTTGAACCTTCCATCATCTATAAGAAACAAAATCTCAACAATTTTTTCCGACCCTCCATGGGCTATAGCCCACGGATTTTTCCATTTTCGACCCAAAAATTTTATGGCTCAGAATCGACTGCAAACAAAGGAACTGATAGATTCAACCATTCTGAATCGTTTGAGATAGGTCTCGCTTCTGGAAACCTCCTAGAAGTCGAGTTACAGAGGGTCAAACTTGGACGATTTTTGACGTCGACTTCAGATGCCTGTAACTTCAGAACCAAGCCTCAGAATCCAGAGGGACTACGTTTTCCGTGCATCTTGAACCTTCCATCGTCTATAGGAAACAAAATCTCAAGATTTTTTTCCGACCACAAAATCGAAAAAATCCATGGGCTATAGCCCACGGATTTTTTCATTTTCGACCCAAAAATTTTATGGCTCAGAATCGACTGCAAACAAAGGAACTGATAGATTCAACCATTCTGAATCGTTTGAGATAGGTCTCGCTTCTGGAAACCTCCCAGAAGTCGAGTTACAGAAGGTCAAACTTGGACGATTTTTGACGTCGACTTCAGATGCCTGTAACTTCAGAACCAAGCCTCAGAATCCAGAGAGACTATGTTTTCCGTGCATCTTGAACCTTCCATCATCTATAAGAAACAAAATCTCAACAATTTTTTCCGACCCCAAAATCGAAAAAATCCATGGGCTATAGCCCACGGATTTTTCCATTTTCGACCCAAAAATTTTATGGCTCAGAATCGACTGCAAACAAAGGAACTGATAGATTCAACCATTCTGAATCGTTTGAGATAGGTCTCGCTTCTGGAAACCTCCTAGAAGTTGAGTTACAGAAGGTCAAACTTGGACGATTTTTGACGTCGACTTCAGATGCCTGTAACTTCAGAACCAAGCCTCAGAATCCAGAGAGACTATGTTTTCCGTGCATCTTGAAGCTTCCATCGTCTATAGGAGATAAAATCTCAACATTTTTTTCCGACCACAAAATCGAAAAAATCCATGGGCTATAGCCCACGGATTTTTTCATTTTCGACCCAAAAATTTTATGGCTCAGAATCGACTGCAAACAAAGGAACTGATAGATTCAACCATTCTGAATCGTTTGAGATAGGTCTCGCTTCTGGAAACCTCTCAGAAGTCGAGTTACAGAAGGTCAAACTTGGACGATTTTTGACGTCGACTTCAGATGCCTGTAACTTCAGAACCAAGCCTCAGAATCCAGAGAGACTATGTTTTCCGTGCATCTTGAACCTTCCATCATCTATAAGAAACAAAATCTTAACAATTTTTTCCGACCCCAAAATCGAAAAAATCCATGGGCTATAGCCCACGGATTTTTTCATTTTCGACCCAAAAATTTTATGGCTCAGAATCGACTGCAAACAAAGGAACTGATGGATTCAACCATTCTGAATCGTTTGAGATAGGTCTCGCTTCTGGAAACCTCTCAGAAGTCGAGTTACAGAGGGTCAAACTTGGACGATTTTTGACGTCGACTTCAGATGCCTGTAACTTCAGAACCAAGCCTCAGAATCCAGAGGGACTATGTTTTCCGTGCATCTTGAACCTTCCATCGTCTATAGGAAACAAAATCTCAAGATTTTTTTCCGACCACAAAATCGAAAAAATCCATGGGCTATAGCCCACGGATTTTTTCATTTTCGACCGAAAAATTTTATGGCTCAGAATCGACTGCAAACAAAGGAACTGATAGATTCAACCATTCTGAATCGTTTGAGATAGGTCTCGCTTCTGGAAACCTCCCAGAAGTCGAGTTACAGAAGGTCAAACTTGGACGATTTTTGACGTCGACTTCAGATGCCTGTAACTTCAGAACCAAGCCTCAGAATCCAGAGGGACTATGTTTTCCGTGCATCTTGAACCTTCCATCGTCTATAGGAAACAAAATCTCAAGATTTTTTTCCGACCACAAAATCGAAAAAATCCATGGGCTATAGCCCACGGATTTTTCCATTTTCGACCCAAAAATTTTATGGCTCAGAATCGACTGCAAACAAAGGAACTGATAGATTCAACCATTCTGAATCGTTTGAGATAGGTCTCGCTTCTGGAAACCTCCTAGAAGTTGAGTTACAGAAGGTCAAACTTGGACGATTTTTGACGTCGACTTCAGATGCCTGTAACTTTAGAACCAAGCCTCGGAATCCAGAGAGACTATGTTTTCCGTGCATCTTGAAGCTTCCATCGTCTATAGGAGATAAAATCTCAACATTTTTTTCCGACCACAAAATCGAAAAAATCCATGGGCTATAGCCCACGGATTTTTTCATTTTCGACCCAAAAATTTTATGGCTCAGAATCGACTGCAAACAAAGGAACTGATAGATTCAACCATTCTGAATCGTTTGAGATAGGTCTCAGTTCTGGAAACCTCCCAGAAGTCGAGTTACAGAAGGTCAAACTTGGACGATTTTTGACGTCGACTTCAGATGCCTGTAACTTCAGAACCAAGCCTCAGAATCCAGAGAGACTATGTTTTCCGTGCATCTTGAACCTTCCATCATCTATAAGAAACAAAATCTCAACAATTTTTTCCGACCCCAAAATCGAAAAAATCCATGGGCTATAGCCCACGGATTTTTTCATTTTCGACCCAAAAATTTTATGGCTCAGAATCGACTGCAAACAAAGGAACTGATAGATTCAACCATTCTGAATCGTTTGAGATAGGTCTCGCTTCTGGAAACCTCCCAGAAGTCGAGTTACAGAAGGTCAAACTTGGACGATTTTTGACGTCGACTTCAGATGCCTGTAACTTCAGAACCAAGCCTCAGAATCCAGAGAGACTATGTTTTCCGTGCATCTTGAACCTTCCATCATCTATAAGAAACAAAATCTCAACAATTTTTTCCGACCCCAAAATCGAAAAAATCCATGGGCTATAGCCCACGGATTTTTCCATTTTCGACCCAAAAATTTTATGGCTCAGAATCGACTGCAAACAAAGGAACTGATAGATTCAACCATTCTGAATCGTTTGAGATAGGTCTCGCTTCTGGAAACCTCCTAGAAGTTGAGTTACAGAAGGTCAAACTTGGACGATTTTTGACGTCGACTTCAGATGCCTGTAACTTTAGAACCAAGCCTCAGAATCCAGAGAGACTATGTTTTCCGTGCATCTTGAAGCTTCCATCGTCTATAGGAGATAAAATCTCAACATTTTTTTCCGACCACAAAATCGAAAAAATCCATGGGCTATAGCCCACGGATTTTTTCATTTTCGACCCAAAAATTTTATGGCTCAGAATCGACTGCAAACAAAGGAACTGATAGATTCAACCATTCTGAATCGTTTGAGATAGGTCTCGCTTCTGGAAACCTCCCAGAAGTCGAGTTACAGAAGGTCAAACTTGGACGATTTTTGACGTCGACTTCAGATGCCTGTAACTTCAGAACCAAGCCTCAGAATCCAGAGAGACTATGTTTTCCGTGCATCTTGAACCTTCCATCATCTATAAGAAACAAAATCTCAACAATTTTTTCCGACCCCAAAATCGAAAAAATCCATGGGCTATAGCCCACGGATTTTTCCATTTTCGACCCAAAAATTTTATGGCTCAGAATCGACTGCAAACAAAGGAACTGATAGATTCAACCATTCTGAATCGTTTGAGATAGGTCTCGCTTCTGGAAACCTCCTAGAAGTCGAGTTACAGAAGGTCAAACTTGGACGATTTTTGACGTCGACTTCAGATGCCTGTAACTTCAGAACCAAGCCTTAGAATCCAGAAAGACTATGTTTTCCGTGCATCTTGAACCTTCCATCATCTATAGGAAATAAAATCTCAACATTTTTTTCCGACCTCAAAATCGAAAAAATCCATGGGCTATAGCCCACGGAATTTTCCATTTTCGACCCAAACATTTTATGGCTCAGAATCGACTGCAAACGAAGGAACTGATAGATTCAACCATTCTGAATCGTTTGAGATAGGTCTCGCTTCTGGAAACCTCCTAGAAGTCGAGTTACAGAAGGTCAAACTTGGACGATTTTTGACGTCGACATCAGATGCCTGTAACTTCAGAACCAAGCCTCAGAATCCAGAGAGACTATGTTTTCCGTGCATCTTGAAGCTTCCATCGTCTATAGGAGATAAAATCTCAACATTTTTTTCCGACCACAAAATCGAAAAAATCCATGGGCTACGTCATCCTATCTTTGGCGCAAAGATTCCTTCTGTAACTCGACTTCTGGGAGGTTTCCAGAAGCGAGACCTATCTCAAACGATTCAGAATGGTTGAATCTATCAGTTCCTTCGTTTACAGTCGATTCTGAGCCATAAAATGTTTGGGTCGAAAATGAAAAAATCCGTGGGCTATAGCCCATGGATTTTTTCGATTTTGAGGTCGGAAAAAAATTGTTGAGATTTTGTTTCCTATAGATGATGGAAGGTTCAAGATGCACGGAAAACATAGTCTTTCTGGATTCTGAGGCTGGGTTCTGAAGTTACAGGCATCTGAAGTCGACGTCAAAAATCGTCCAAGTTTGACCTTCTGTAACTCGACTTCTGGGAGGTTTCTAGAAGCGAGACCTATCTCAAACGATTCAGAATGGTTGAATCTATCAGTTCCTTTGTTTGCAGTCGATTCTGAGCCATAAAATTTTTGGGTCGAAAATGGAAAAATCCGTGGATTTTTTCGATTTTGTGGTCGGAAAAAATTGTTGAGATTTTGTTTCTTATAGATGATGGAAGGTTCAAGATGCACGGAAAACATAGTCTCTCTGGATTCTGAGGCTTGGTTCTGAAGTTACAGGCATCTGAAGTCGACGTCAAAAATCGTCCAAGTTTGACCTTCTGTAACTCGACTTCTGGGAGGTTTCCAGAAGCGAGACCTATCTCAAACGATTCAGAATGGTTGAATCTATCAGTTCCTTTGTTTGCAGTCGATTCTGAGCCATAAAATTTTTGGGTCGAAAATGAAAAAATCCGTGGGCTATAGCCCATGGATTTTTTCGATTTTGAGGTCGGAAAAAAATTGTTGAGATTTTGTTTCCTATAGATGATGGAAGGTTCAAGATGCACGGAAAACATAGTCTTTCTGGATTCTGAGGCTGGGTTCTGAAGTTACAGGCATCTGAAGTCGACGTCAAAAATCGTCCAAGTTTGACCTTCTGTAGCTCGACTTCTGGGAGGTTTCCAGAAGCGAGACCTATCTCAAACGATTCAGAATGGTTTAATCTATCAGTTCCTTTGTTTGCAGTCGATTCTGAGCCATAAAATTTTTGGGTCAAAAATGGAAAAATCCGTGGGCTATAGCCCATGGATTTTTTCGATTTTGGGGTCGGAAAAAATTGTTGAGATTTTGTTTCTTATAGATGATGGAAGGTTCAAGATGCACGGAAAACATAGTCTCTCTGGATTCTGAGGCTTGGTTCTGAAGTTACAGGCATCTGAAGTCGACGTCAAAAATCGTCCAAGTTTGACCTTCTGTAACTCGACTTCTGGGAGGTTTCCAGAAGCGAGACCTATCTCAAACGATTCAGAATGGTTGAATCTATCAGTTCCTTTGTTTGCAGTCGATTCTGAACCATAAAATTTTTGGGTCGAAAATGAAAAAATCCGTGGGCTATAGCCCATGGATTTTTTCGATTTTGAGGTCGGAAAAAAATTGTTGAGATTTTGTTTCCTATAGATGATGGAAGGTTCAAGATGCACGGAAAACATAGTCTTTCTGGATTCTGAGGCTGGGTTCTGAAGTTACAGGCATCTGAAGTCGACGTCAAAAATCGTCCAAGTTTGACCTTCTGTAACTCAACTTCTAGGAGGTTTCCAGAAGCGAGACCTATCTCAAACGATTCAGAATGGTTGAATCTATCAGTTCCTTTGTTTGCAGTCGATTCTGAGCCATAAAATTTTTGGGTCGAAAATGGAAAAATCCGTGGATTTTTTCGATTTTGTGGTCGGAAAAAAATGTTGAGAATTTATCTCCTATAGACGATGGAAGCTTCAAGATGCACGGAAAACATAGTCTCTCTGGATTCTGAGGCTTGGTTCTGAAGTTACAGGCATCTGAAGTCGACGTCAAAAATCGTCCAAGTTTGACCTTCTGTAGCTCGACTTCTGGGAGGTTTCCAGAAGCGAGACCTATCTCAAACGATTCAGAATGGTTGAATCTATCAGTTCCTTTGTTTGCAGTCGATTCTGAGCCATAAAATTTTTGGGTCGAAAATGAAAAAATCCGTGGGCTATAGCCCATGGATTTTTTCGACTTTGTGGTCGGAAAAAAATCTTGAGATTTTGTTTCCTATAGACGATGGAAGGTTCAAGATGCACGGAAAACATAGTCCCTCTGGATTCTGAGGCTTGGTTCTGAAGTTACAGGCATCTGAAGTCGACGTCAAAAATCGTCCAAGTTTGACCTTCTGTAACTCGACTTCTGAGAGGTTTCCAGAAGCGAGACCTATCTCAAACGATTCAGAATGGTTGAATCTATCAGTTCCTTTGTTTGCAGTCGATTCTGAGCCATAAAATTTTTGGGTCGAAAATGGAAAAATCCGTGGGCTATAGCCCATGGATTTTTTCGATTTTGGGGTCGGAAAAAATTGTTGAGATTTTGTTTCCTATAGATGATGGAAGGTTCAAGATGCACGGAAAACATAGTCTTTCTGGATTCTGAGGCTGGGTTCTGAAGTTACAGGCATCTGAAGTCGACGTCAAAAATCGTCCAAGTTTGACCTTCTGTAACTCAACTTCTAGGAGGTTTCCAGAAGCGAGACCTATCTCAAACGATTCAGAATGGTTGAATCTATCAGTTCCTTTGTTTGCAGTCGATTCTGAGCCATAAAATTTTTGGGTCGAAAATGGAAAAATCCGTGGGCTATAGCCCATGGATTTTTTCGATTTTGGGGTCGGAAAAAATTGTTGAGATTTTGTTTCTTATAGATGATGGAAGGTTCAAGATGCACGGAAAACATAGTCTCTCTGGATTCTGAGGCTTGGTTCTGAAGTTACAGGCATCTGAAGTCGACGTCAAAAATCGTCCAAGTTTGACCTTCTGTAACTCGACTTCTGGGAGGTTTCCAGAAGCGAGACCTATCTCAAACGATTCAGAATGGTTGAATCTATCAGTTCCTTTGTTTGCAGTCGATTCTGAGCCAAAAAATTTTTGGGTCGAAAATGAAAAAATCCGTGGGCTATAGCCCATGGATTTTTTCGATTTTGTGGTCGGAAAAAAATCTTGAGATTTTGTTTCCTATAGACGATGGAAGGTTCAAGATGCACGGAAAACATAGTCTCTCTGGATTCTGAGGCTTGGTTCTGAAGTTACAGGCATCTGAAGTCGACGTCAAAAATCGTCCAAGTTTGACCTTCTGTAGCTCGACTTCTGGGAGGTTTCCAGAAGCGAGACCTATCTCAAACGATTCAGAATGGTTGAATCTATCAGTTCCTTTGTTTGCAGTCGATTCTGAGCCATAAAATTTTTGGGTCGAAAATGAAAAAATCCGTGGGCTATAGCCCATGGATTTTTTCGATTTTGTGGTCGGAAAAAAATCTTGAGATTTTGTTTCCTATAGACGATGGAAGGTTCAAGATGCACGGAAAACATAGTCCCTCTGGATTCTGAGGCTTGGTTCTGAAGTTACAGGCATCTGAAGTCGACGTCAAAAATCGTCCAAGTTTGACCTTCTGTAACTCGACTTCTGAGAGGTTTCCAGAAGCGAGACCTATCTCAAACGATTCAGAATGGTTGAATCTATCAGTTCCTTTGTTTGCAGTCGATTCTGAGCCATAAAATTTTTGGGTCGAAAATGAAAAAATCCGTGGGCTATAGCCCATGGATTTTTTCGATTTTGTGGTCGGAAAAAATTCTTGAGATTTTGTTTCCTATAGACGATGGAAGGTTCAAGATGCACGGAAAACATAGTCCCTCTGGATTCTGAGGCTTGGTTCTGAAGTTACAGGCATCTGAAGTCGACGTCAAAAATCGTCCAAGTTTGACCTTCTGTAACTCGACTTCTGAGAGGTTTCCAGAAGCGAGACCTATCTCAAACGATTCAGAATGGTTGAATCTATCAGTTCCTTTGTTTGCAGTCGATTCTGAGCCATAAAATTTTTGGGTCGAAAATGAAAAAATCCGTGGGCTATAGCCCATGGATTTTTTCGATTTTGTGGTCGGAAAAAAATGTTGAGATTTTATCTCCTATAGACGATGGAAGCTTCAAGATGCACGGAAAACATAGTCTCTCTGGATTCTGAAGCTTGGTTCTGAAGTTACAGGCATCTGAAGTCGACGTCAAAAATCGTCCAAGTTTGACCTTCTGTAGCTCGACTTCTGGGAGGTTTCCAGAAGCGAGACCTATCTCAAACGATTCAGAATGGTTGAATCTATCAGTTCCTTTGTTTGCAGTCGATTCTGAGCCATAAAATTTTTGGGTCGAAAATGAAAAAATCCGTGGGCTATAGCCCATGGATTTTTTCGATTTTGGGGTCGGAAAAAAATCTTGAGATTTTGTTTCCTATAGACGATGGAAGGTTCAAGATGCACGGAAAACATAGTCCCTCTGGATTCTGAGGCTTGGTTCTGAAGTTACAGGCATCTGAAGTCGACGTCAAAAATCGTCCAAGTTTGACCTTCTGTAACTCGACTTCTGAGAGGTTTCCAGAAGCGAGACCTATCTCAAACGATTCAGAATGGTTGAATCTATCAGTTCCTTTGTTTGCAGTCGATTCTGAGCCATAAAATTTTTGGGTCGAAAATGAAAAAATCCGTGGGCTATAGCCCATGGATTTTTTCGATTTTGTGGTCGGAAAAAAATGTTGAGATTTTATCTCCTATAGACGATGGAAGCTTCAAGATGCACGGAAAACATAGTCTCTCTGGATTCTGAGGCTTGGTTCTGAAGTTACAGGCATCTGAAGTCGACGTCAAAAATCGTCCAAGTTTGACCTTCTGTAACTCGACTTCTGAGAGGTTTCCAGAAGCGAGACCTATTTCAAACGATTCAGAATGGTTGAATCTATCAGTTCCTTTGTTTGCAGTCGATTCTGAACCATAAAATTTTTGGGTCAAAAATGAAAAAATCCGTGGGCTATAGCCCATGGATTTTTTCGATTTTGTGGTCGGAAAAAAATGTTGAGATTTTATCTCCTATAGACGATGGAAGCTTCAAGATGCACGGAAAACATAGTCTCTCTGGATTCTGAGGCTTGGTTCTGAAGTTACAGGCATCTGAAGTCGACGTCAAAAATCGTCCAAGTTTGACCTTCTGTAGCTCGACTTCTGGGAGGTTTCCAGAAGCGAGACCTATCTCAAACGATTCAGAATGGTTGAATCTATCAGTTCCTTTGTTTGCAGTCGATTCTGAGCCATAAAATTTTTGGGTCAAAAATGAAAAAATCCGTGGGCTATAGCCCATGGATTTTTTCGATTTTGGGGTCGGAAAAAAATCTTGAGATTTTGTTTCCTATAGACGATGGAAGGTTCAAGATGCACGGAAAACATAGTCCCTCTGGATTCTGAGGCTTGGTTCTGAAGTTACAGGCATCTGAAGTCGACGTCAAAAATCTTCCAAGTTTGACCTTCTGTAACTCGACTTCTGAGAGGTTTCCAGAAGCGAGACCTATCTCAAACGATTCAGAATGGTTGAATCTATCAGTTCCTTTGTTTGCAGTCGATTCTGAGCCATAAAATTTTTGGGTCGAAAATGAAAAAATCCGTGGGCTATAGCCCATGGATTTTTTCGATTTTGTGGTCGGAAAAAAATGTTGAGATTTTATCTCCTATAGACGATGGAAGCTTCAAGATGCACG
Organism: Caenorhabditis parvicauda; assembly: GCA_963978915.1. Taxonomy (NCBI): domain Eukaryota; kingdom Metazoa; phylum Nematoda; class Chromadorea; order Rhabditida; family Rhabditidae; genus Caenorhabditis; species Caenorhabditis parvicauda. The sequence goes on along the minus strand of CAXBUI010000004.1, from coordinate 37,579 downwards.
GAAAACATAGTCTCTCTGGATTCTGAGGCTTGGTTCTGAAGTTACAGGCATCTGAAGTCGACGTCAAAAATCGTCCAAGTTTGACCTTCTGTAACTCGACTTCTGAGAGGTTTCCAGAAGCGAGACCTATCTCAAACGATTCAGAATGGTTGAATCTATCAGTTCCTTTGTTTGCAGTCGATTCTGAGCCATAAAATTTTTGGGTCGAAAATGAAAAAATCCGTGGGCTATAGCCCATGGATTTTTTCGATTTTGGGGTCGGAAAAAAATCTTGAGATTTTGTTTCCTATAGACGATGGAAGGTTCAAGATGCACGGAAAACATAGTCCCTCTGGATTCTGAGGCTTGGTTCTGAAGTTACAGGCATCTGAATTCGACGTCAAAAATCGTCCAAGTTTGACCTTCTGTAACTCGACTTCTGAGAGGTTTCCAGAAGCGAGACCTATCTCAAACGATTCAGAATGGTTGAATCTATCAGTTCCTTTGTTTGCAGTCGATTCTGAGCCATAAAATTTTTGGGTCGAAAATGGAAAAATCCGTGGGCTATAGCCCATGGATTTTTTCGATTTTGGGGTCGGAAAAAATTGTTGAGATTTTGTTTCCTATAGATGATGGAAGGTTCAAGATGCACGGAAAACATAGTCTTTCTGGATTCTGAGGCTGGGTTCTGAAGTTACAGGCATCTGAAGTCGACGTCAAAAATCGTCCAAGTTTGACCTTCTGTAACTCAACTTCTAGGAGGTTTCCAGAAGCGAGACCTATCTCAAACGATTCAGAATGGTTGAATCTATCAGTTCCTTTGTTTGCAGTCGATTCTGAGCCATAAAATTTTTGGGTCGAAAATGGAAAAATCCGTGGGCTATAGCCCATGGATTTTTTCGATTTTGGGGTCGGAAAAAATTGTTGAGATTTTGTTTCTTATAGATGATGGAAGGTTCAAGATGCACGGAAAACATAGTCTCTCTGGATTCTGAGGCTTGGTTCTGAAGTTACAGGCATCTGAAGTCGACGTCAAAAATCGTCCAAGTTTGACCTTCTGTAACTCGACTTCTGGGAGGTTTCCAGAAGCGAGACCTATCTCAAACGATTCAGAATGGTTGAATCTATCAGTTCCTTTGTTTGCAGTCGATTCTGAGCCAAAAAATTTTTGGGTCGAAAATGAAAAAATCCGTGGGCTATAGCCCATGGATTTTTTCGATTTTGTGGTCGGAAAAAAATCTTGAGATTTTGTTTCCTATAGACGATGGAAGGTTCAAGATGCACGGAAAACATAGTCTCTCTGGATTCTGAGGCTTGGTTCTGAAGTTACAGGCATCTGAAGTCGACGTCAAAAATCGTCCAAGTTTGACCTTCTGTAGCTCGACTTCTGGGAGGTTTCCAGAAGCGAGACCTATCTCAAACGATTCAGAATGGTTGAATCTATCAGTTCCTTTGTTTGCAGTCGATTCTGAGCCATAAAATTTTTGGGTCGAAAATGAAAAAATCCGTGGGCTATAGCCCATGGATTTTTTCGATTTTGTGGTCGGAAAAAAATCTTGAGATTTTGTTTCCTATAGACGATGGAAGGTTCAAGATGCACGGAAAACATAGTCTCTCTGGATTCTGAGGCTTGGTTCTGAAGTTACAGGCATCTGAAGTCGACGTCAAAAATCGTCCAAGTTTGACCTTCTGTAGCTCGACTTCTGGGAGGTTTCCAGAAGCGAGACCTATCTCAAACGATTCAGAATGGTTGAATCTATCAGTTCCTTTGTTTGCAGTCGATTCTGAGCCAAAAAATTTTTGGGTCGAAAATGAAAAAATCCGTGGGCTATAGCCCATGGATTTTTTCGATTTTGTGGTCGGAAAAAAATCTTGAGATTTTGTTTCCTATAGACGATGGAAGGTTCAAGATGCACGGAAAACATAGTCTCTCTGGATTCTGAGGCTTGGTTCTGAAGTTACAGGCATCTGAAGTCGACGTCAAAAATCGTCCAAGTTTGACCTTCTGTAGCTCGACTTCTGGGAGGTTTCCAGAAGCGAGACCTATCTCAAACGATTCAGAATGGTTGAATCTATCAGTTCCTTTGTTTGCAGTCGATTCTGAGCCATAAAATTTTTGGGTCGAAAATGAAAAAATCCGTGGGCTATAGCCCATGGATTTTTTCGATTTTGTGGTCGGAAAAAAATCTTGAGATTTTGTTTCCTATAGACGATGGAAGGTTCAAGATGCACGGAAAACATAGTCCCTCTGGATTCTGAGGCTTGGTTCTGAAGTTACAGGCATCTGAAGTCGACGTCAAAAATCGTCCAAGTTTGACCTTCTGTAACTCGACTTCTGAGAGGTTTCCAGAAGCGAGACCTATCTCAAACGATTCAGAATGGTTGAATCTATCAGTTCCTTTGTTTGCAGTCGATTCTGAGCCATAAAATTTTTGGGTCGAAAATGAAAAAATCCGTGGGCTATAGCCCATGGATTTTTTCGATTTTGTGGTCGGAAAAAATTCTTGAGATTTTGTTTCCTATAGACGATGGAAGGTTCAAGATGCACGGAAAACATAGTCCCTCTGGATTCTGAGGCTTGGTTCTGAAGTTACAGGCATCTGAAGTCGACGTCAAAAATCGTCCAAGTTTGACCTTCTGTAACTCGACTTCTGAGAGGTTTCCAGAAGCGAGACCTATCTCAAACGATTCAGAATGGTTGAATCTATCAGTTCCTTTGTTTGCAGTCGATTCTGAGCCATAAAATTTTTGGGTCGAAAATGAAAAAATCCGTGGGCTATAGCCCATGGATTTTTTCGATTTTGTGGTCGGAAAAAAATGTTGAGATTTTATCTCCTATAGGCGATGGAAGCTTCAAGATGCACGGAAAACATAGTCTCTCTGGATTCTGAAGCTTGGTTCTGAAGTTACAGGCATCTGAAGTCGACGTCAAAAATCGTCCAAGTTTGACCTTCTGTAGCTCGACTTCTGGGAGGTTTCCAGAAGCGAGACCTATCTCAAACGATTCAGAATGGTTGAATCTATCAGTTCCTTTGTTTGCAGTCGATTCTGAGCCATAAAATTTTTGGGTCGAAAATGAAAAAATCCGTGGGCTATAGCCCATGGATTTTTTCGATTTTGGGGTCGGAAAAAAATCTTGAGATTTTGTTTCCTATAGACGATGGAAGGTTCAAGATGCACGGAAAACATAGTCCCTCTGGATTCTGAGGCTTGGTTCTGAAGTTACAGGCATCTGAAGTCGACGTCAAAAATCGTCCAAGTTTGACCTTCTGTAACTCGACTTCTGAGAGGTTTCCAGAAGCGAGACCTATCTCAAACGATTCAGAATGGTTGAATCTATCAGTTCCTTTGTTTGCAGTCGATTCTGAGCCATAAAATTTTTGGGTCGAAAATGAAAAAATCCGTGGGCTATAGCCCATGGATTTTTTCGATTTTGTGGTCGGAAAAAAATGTTGAGATTTTATCTCCTATAGACGATGGAAGCTTCAAGATGCACGGAAAACATAGTCTCTCTGGATTCTGAGGCTTGGTTCTGAAGTTACAGGCATCTGAAGTCGACGTCAAAAATCGTCCAAGTTTGACCTTCTGTAACTCGACTTCTGAGAGGTTTCCAGAAGCGAGACCTATTTCAAACGATTCAGAATGGTTGAATCTATCAGTTCCTTTGTTTGCAGTCGATTCTGAACCATAAAATTTTTGGGTCAAAAATGAAAAAATCCGTGGGCTATAGCCCATGGATTTTTTCGATTTTGTGGTCGGAAAAAAATGTTGAGATTTTATCTCCTATAGACGATGGAAGCTTCAAGATGCACGGAAAACATAGTCTCTCTGGATTCTGAGGCTTGGTTCTGAAGTTACAGGCATCTGAAGTCGACGTCAAAAATCGTCCAAGTTTGACCTTCTGTAGCTCGACTTCTGGGAGGTTTCCAGAAGCGAGACCTATCTCAAACGATTCAGAATGGTTGAATCTATCAGTTCCTTTGTTTGCAGTCGATTCTGAGCCATAAAATTTTTGGGTCAAAAATGAAAAAATCCGTGGGCTATAGCCCATGGATTTTTTCGATTTTGGGGTCGGAAAAAAATCTTGAGATTTTGTTTCCTATAGACGATGGAAGGTTCAAGATGCACGGAAAACATAGTCCCTCTGGATTCTGAGGCTTGGTTCTGAAGTTACAGGCATCTGAAGTCGACGTCAAAAATCTTCCAAGTTTGACCTTCTGTAACTCGACTTCTGAGAGGTTTCCAGAAGCGAGACCTATCTCAAACGATTCAGAATGGTTGAATCTATCAGTTCCTTTGTTTGCAGTCGATTCTGAGCCATAAAATTTTTGGGTCGAAAATGAAAAAATCCGTGGGCTATAGCCCATGGATTTTTTCGATTTTGTGGTCGGAAAAAAATGTTGAGATTTTATCTCCTATAGACGATGGAAGCTTCAAGATGCACGGAAAACATAGTCTCTCTGGATTCTGAGGCTTGGTTCTGAAGTTACAGGCATCTGAAGTCGACGTCAAAAATCGTCCAAGTTTGACCTTCTGTAACTCGACTTCTGAGAGGTTTCCAGAAGCGAGACCTATCTCAAACGATTCAGAATGGTTGAATCTATCAGTTCCTTTGTTTGCAGTCGATTCTGAGCCATAAAATTTTTGGGTCGAAAATGAAAAAATCCGTGGGCTATAGCCCATGGATTTTTTCGATTTTGGGGTCGGAAAAAAATCTTGAGATTTTGTTTCCTATAGACGATGGAAGGTTCAAGATGCACGGAAAACATAGTCCCTCTGGATTCTGAGGCTTGGTTCTGAAGTTACAGGCATCTGAATTCGACGTCAAAAATCGTCCAAGTTTGACCTTCTGTAACTCGACTTCTGAGAGGTTTCCAGAAGCGAGACCTATCTCAAACGATTCAGAATGGTTGAATCTATCAGTTCCTTTGTTTGCAGTCGATTCTGAGCCATAAAATTTTTGGGTCGAAAATGAAAAAATCCGTGGGCTATAGCCCATGGATTTTTTCGATTTTGTGGTCGGAAAAAAATCTTGAGATTTTGTTTCCTATAGACGATGGAAGGTTCAAGATGCACGGAAAACATAGTCCCTCTGGATTCTGAGGCTTGGTTCTGAAGTTACAGGCATCTGAAGTCGACGTCAAAAATCGTCCAAGTTTCACCTTCTGTAACTCGACTTCTGAGAGGTTTCCAGAAGCGAGACCTATCTCAATCGATTCAGAATGGTTGAATCTATCAGTTCCTTTGTTTGCAGTCGATTCTGAACCATAAAATTTTTGAGTCGAAAATGAAAAAATCCGTGGATTTTTTCGATTTTGTGGTCGGAAAAAAATGTTGAGATTTTATCTCTTATAGACGATGGAAGCTTCAAGATGCACGGAAAACATAGTCTCTCTGGATTCTGAGGCTTGGTTCTGAAGTTACAGGCATCTGAAGTCGACGTCAAAAATCGTCCAAGTTTGACCTTCTGTAGCTCGACTTCTGGGAGGTTTCCAGAAGCGAGACCTATCTCAAACGATTCAGAATGGTTGAATCTATCAGTTCCTTTGTTTGCAGTCGATTCTGAACCATAAAATTTTTGGGTCGAAAATGAAAAAATCCGTGGGCTATAGCCCATGGATTTTTTCGATTTTGTGGTCGGAAAAAAATGTTGAGATTTTGTTTCCTATAGATGATGGAAGGTTCAAGATGCACGGAAAACATAGTCTTTCTGGATTCTGAGGCTGGGTTCTGAAGTTACAGGCATCTGAAGTCGACGTCAAAAATCGTCCAAGTTTGACCTTCTGTAGCTCGACTTCTAGGAGGTTTCCAGAAGCGAGACCTATCTCAAACGATTCAGAATGGTTGAATCTATCAGTTCCTTTGTTTGCAGTCGATTCTGAGCCATAAAATTTTTGGGTCGAAAATGGAAAAATCCGTGGGCTATAGCCCATGGATTTTTTCGATTTTGGGGTCGGAAAAAATTGTTGAGATTTTGTTTCTCATAGATGATGGAAGGTTCAAGATGCACGGAAAACATAGTCTCTCTGGATTCTGAGGCTTGGTTCTGAAGTTACAGGCATCTGAAGTCGACGTCAAAAATCGTCCAAGTTTGACCTTCTGTAACTCGACTTCTGGGAGGTTTCCAGAAGCGAGACCTATCTCAAACGATTCAGAATGGTTGAATCTATCAGTTCCTTTGTTTGCAGTCGATTCTGAGCCATAAAATTTTTGGGTCGAAAATGAAAAAATCCGTGGGCTATAGCCCATGGATTTTTTCGATTTTGTGGTCGGAAAAAAATGTTGAGATTTTATCTCCTATAGACGATGGAAGCTTCAAGATGCACGGAAAACATAGTCTCTCTGGATTCTGAGGCTTGGTTCTGAAGTTACAGGCATCTGAAGTCGACGTCAAAAATCGTCCAAGTTTGACCTTCTGTAGCTCGACTTCTGAGAGGTTTCCAGAAGCGAGACCTATCTCAAACGATTCAGAATGGTTGAATCTATCAGTTCCTTTGTTTGCAGTCGATTCTGAGCCATAAAATTTTTGGGTCGAAAATGAAAAAATCCGTGGGCTATAGCCCATGGATTTTTTCGATTTTGTGGTCGGAAAAAAATGTTGAGATTTTATCTCCTATAGACGATGGAAGCTTCAAGATGCACGGAAAACATAGTCTCTCTGGATTCTGAGGCTTGGTTCTGAAGTTACAGGCATCTGAAGTCGACGTCAAAAATCGTCCAAGTTTGACCTTCTGTAACTCGACTTCTGAGAGGTTTCCAGAAGCGAGACCTATCTCAAACGATTCAGAATGGTTGAATCTATCAGTTCCTTTGTTTGCAGTCGATTCTGAACCATAAAATTTTTGGGTCAAAAATGAAAAAATCCGTGGGCTATAGCCCATGGATTTTTTCGATTTTGTGGTCGGAAAAAAATGTTGAGATTTTATCTCCTATAGACGATGGAAGCTTCAAGATGCACGGAAAACATAGTCTCTCTGGATTCTGAGGCTTGGTTCTGAAGTTACAGGCATCTGAAGTCAACGTCAAAAATCGTCCAAGTTTGACCTTCTGTAGCTCGACTTCTGGGAGGTTTCCAGAAGCGAGACCTATCTCAAACGATTCAGAATGGTTGAATCTATCAGTTCCTTTGTTTGCAGTCGATTCTGAGCCATAAAATTTTTGGGTCGAAAATGAAAAAATCCGTGGGCTATAGCCCATGGATTTTTTCGATTTTGTGGTCGGAAAAAAATCTTGAGATTTTGTTTCCTATAGACGATGGAAGGTTCAAGAACGGAAAACATAGTCCCTCTGGATCTGAGGCTTGGTTCTGAAGTTACAGGCATCTGAAGTCGACGTCAAAAATCTCCAAGTTTGACCTTCTGTAACTCGACTTCTGAGAGGTTTCCAGAAGCGAGACCTATCTCAAACGATTCATGGTTGAATCTATCAGTTCCTTTTTTGCAGTCGATTCTGAACCATAAAATTTTTGGGTCGAAAATGAAAAAATCCGTGGGCTATAGCCCATGATTTTTTCGATTTTGGGGTCGGAAAAAAATCTTGAGATTTTGTTTCCTATAGACGATGGAAGGTTCAAGATGCACGGAAAACATAGTCCCTCTGGATTCTGAGGCTTGGTTCTGAAGTTACAGGCATCTGAAGTCGACGTCAAAAATCGTCCAAGTTTGACCTTCTGTAACTCGACTTCTGAGAGGTTTCCAGAAGCGAGACCTATCTCAAACGATTCAGAATGGTTGAATCTATCAGTTCCTTTGTTTGCAGTCGATTCTGAGCCTCAAATTTTTGGGTCGAAAATGAAAAAATCCGTGGGCTATAGCCCATGGATTTTTTCGATTTTGACCCAAAAATTTTATGGTTCGAATCGAAAACTGTTGATTCAGATTCTGAATCGTGAAAAAATTGAGATGGATTTTTTCGATTTTGGGTCTCCTATAGACGATGGAAGCTTCAAGATGCACGGAAAACATAGTCTCTCTGGATTCTGAGGCTTGGTTCTGAAGTTACAGGCATCTGAAGTCGACGTCAAAAATCGTCCAAGTTTGACCTTCTGTAACTCGACTTCTGAGAGGTTTCCAGAAGCGAGACCTATCTCAAACGATTCAGAATGGTTGAATCTATCAGTTCCTTTGTTTGCAGTCGATTCTGAGCCATAAAATTTTTGGGTCGAAAATGAAAAAATCCGTGGGCTATAGCCCATGGATTTTTTCGATTTTGTGGTCGGAAAAAAATTTGAGATTTTGTTTCCTATAGACGATGGAAGGTTCAAGATGCACGGAAAACATAGTCCCTCTGGATTCTGAGGCGGTTCTGAAGTTACAGGCATCTGAAGTCGACGTCAAAAATTTTATGGCTCAGAATCGACTGCAAACAAAGGAACTGATAGATTCAACCATTCTGATCGACTTCTGAGAGGTTTCCAGAAGCGAGACCTGGTTTGAGATCAGGTTCCTTTGGCAGTCGAAGTCGAACCATAAAATTTTTGGTCGAAAATTGGACGATTTTTGGGCTACTCGACTTCAGATGCCTGTAACTTCAGAACCAAGCCTCAGAATCCAGAGGGACTATGTTTTCCGTGCATCTTGAACCTTCCATCGTCTATAGGAAACAAAATCTCAAGATTTTTTTCCGACCACAAAATCGAAAAAATCCATGGGCTATAGCCCACGGATTTTTTCATTTTCGACCCAAAAATTTTATGGTTCAGAATCGACTGCAAACAAAGGAACTGATAGATTCAACCATTCTGAATCGTTTGGATAGGTCTCGCTTCTGGAAACCTCTCAGAAGTCGAGTTACAGAAGGTCAAACTTGGACGATTTTTGACGTCGACTTCAGATGCCTGTAACTTCAGAACCAAGCCTCAGAATCCAGAGGGACTATGTTTTCCGTGCATCTTGAACCTTCCGTCTATTTTTTTCGATAGGAAACAAAATCTCAAGCCACAAAATCGAAAAAATCCATGGGCTATAGCCCACGGATTTTTTCATTTTCGACCCAAAAATTTTATGGCTCAGAATCGACTGCAAACAAAGGAACTGATAGATTCAACCATTCTGAATCGTTTGAGATAGGTCTCGCTTCTGGAAACCTCTCAGAAGTCGAGTTACAGAAGGTCAAACTTGGACGATTTTTGACGTCGACTTCAGATGCCTGTAACTTCAGAACCAAGCCTCAGAATCCAGAGAGACTATGTTTTCCGTGCATCTTGAAGCTTCCATCGTCTATAGGAGATAAAATCTCAACATTTTTTTCCGACCACAAAATCGAAAAAATCCATGGGCTATAGCCCACGGATTTTTTCATTTTCGACCCAAAAATTTTATGGCTCAGAATCGACTGCAAACAAAGGAACTGATAGATTCAACCATTCTGAATCGTTTGAGATAGGTCTCGCTTCTGGAAACCTCTCAGAAGTCGAGTTACAGAAGGTCAAACTTGGACGATTTTTGACGTCGACTTCAGATGCCTGTAACTTCAGAACCAAGCCTCAGAATCCAGAGGGACTATGTTTTCCGTGCATCTTGAACCTTCCATCGTCTATAGGAAATAAAATCTCAAGATTTTTTTCCGACCACAAAATCGAAAAAATCCATGGGCTATAGCCCACGGATTTTTTCATTTTCGACCCAAAAATTTTATGGTTCAGAATCGACTGCAAACAAAGGAACTGATAGATTCAACCATTCTGAATCGTTTGAGATAGGTCTCGCTTCTGGAAACCTCTCAGAAGTCGAGTTACAGAAGGTCAAACTTGGACGATTTTTGACGTCGACTTCAGATGCCTGTAACTTCAGAACCAAGCCTCAGAATCCAGAGGGACTATGTTTTCCGTGCATCTTGAACCTTCCATCGTCTATAGGAAACAAAATCTCAAGATTTTTTTCCGACCACAAAATCGAAAAAATCCATGGGCTATAGCCCACGGATTTTTTCATTTTTGACCCAAAAATTTTATGGCTCAGAATCGACTGCAAACAAAGGAACTGATAGATTCAACCATTCTGAATCGTTTGAGATAGGTCTCGCTTCTGGAAACCTCTCAGAAGTCGAGTTACAGAAGGTCAAACTTGGACGATTTTTGACGTCGACTTCAGATGCCTGTAACTTCAGAACCAAGCCTCAGAATCCAGAGAGACTATGTTTTCCGTGCATCTTGAAGCTTCCATCGTCTATAGGAGATAGAATCTCAACATTTTTTTCCGACCACAAAATCGAAAAAATCCATGGGCTATAGCCCACGGATTTTTTCATTTTCGACCCAAAAATTTTATGGCTCAGAATCGACTGCAAACAAAGGAACTGATAGATTCAACCATTCTGAATCGTTTGAGATAGGTCTCGCTTCTGGAAACCTCCCAGAAGTCGAGTTACAGAAGGTCAAACTTGGACGATTTTTGACGTCGACTTCAGATGCCTGTAACTTCAGAACCAAGCCTCAGAATCCAGAGAGACTATGTTTTCCGTGCATCTTGAAGCTTCCATCGTCTATAGGAGATAAAATCTCAACATTTTTTTCCGACCACAAAATCGAAAAAATCCATGGGCTATAGCCCACGGATTTTTTCATCGAAAAAATTTCGATTTTTTCCCAAAAATTTTATGGTTCAGAATCGACTGCAAACAAAGGAACTGATAGATTCAACCATTCTGAATCGTTTGAGATAGGTCTCGCTTCTGGAAACCTCTCAGAAGTCGAGTTACAGAAGGTCAAACTTGGACGATTTTTGACGTCGACTTCAGATGCCTGTAACTTCAGAACCAAGCCTCAGAATCCAGAGAGACTATGTTTTCCGTGCATCTTGAAGCTTCCATCGTCTATAGGAGATAAAATCTCAACATTTTTCCGACCACAAAATCGAAAAAATCCATGGGCTATAGCCCACGGATTTTTTCATTTTCGACCCAAAAATTTTATGGCTCAGAATCGACTGCAAACAAAGGAACTGATAGATTCAACCATTCTGAATCGTTTGAGATAGGTCTCGCTTCTGGAAACCTCCCAGAAGTTGAGTTACAGAAGGTCAAACTTGGACGATTTTTGACGTCGACTTCAGATGCTTGTAACTTCAGAACCCAGCCTCAGAATCCAGAAAGACTATGTTTTCCGTGCATCTTGAACCTTCCATCATCTATAGGAAACAAAATCTCAACATTTTTTTCCGACCACAAAATCGAAAAAATCCATGGGCTATAGCCCACGGATTTTTTCATTTTCGACCCAAAAATTTTATGGTTCAGAATCGACTGCAAACAAAGAAACTGATAGATTCAACCATTCTGAATCGTTTGAGATAGGTCTCGCTTCTGGAAACCTCTCAGAAGTCGAGTTACAGAAGGTCAAACTTGGACGATTTTTGACGTCGACTTCAGATGCCTGTAACTTCAGAACCAAGCCTCAGAATCCAGAGGGACTATGTTTTCCGTGGATTTGAACCTTCGATTTTGTGGTCGGAAAAAAATCTTGAGATTTTTTTCCTATAGAATGGAAGGTTCAAGATGCACGGAAAACATAGTCCCACTGGATTCTTTCTTGGTTCTGAAGTTACAGGCATCTGAAGTCGACGTCAAAAATCGTCCAAGTTTGACCTTCTGTAACTCGACTTCTGAGAGGTTTCCAGAAGCGAGACCTATCTCAAACGATTCAGAATGGTTGAATCTATCAGTTCCTTTGTTTGCAGTCGATTCTGAGCCATAAAATTTTTGGGTCGAAAATGAAAAAATCCGTGGGCTATAGCCCATGGATTTTTTCGATTTTGTGGTCGGAAAAAAATCTTGAAGATTTTGTTTCCTATAGACGATGGAAGGTTCAAGATCACGAAAAAATCCATGGGCTATAGCCCACGGATTTTTTCATTTTCGATTTTGTTATCTCCTGCATAGACGAAGGAAGATAGATTCAAGATGCACGGAAAAGATAGTCTCGCTCTGGATCCTGAGGCTTGAGTTCTGAAGGTAAAGGCATCTGACGTCGACGTCAAAAATCGTAAGTTTGACCTTCTGTAGCTCGACTTCTGAGGAGGTTTCCAGAAGCGAGACCTATCTCAAACGATTCAGAATGGTTGAATCTATCAGTTCCTTTGTTTGCAGTCGATTCTGAGCCATAAAATTTTTGGGTCGAAAATGAAAAAATCCGTGGGCTATAGCCCATGGATTTTTTCGATTTTGTGGTCGGAAAAAAATGTTGAGATTTTGTTCTCCTATAGACGATGGAAGGTTCAAGATGCACGGAAAACATAGTCTCTCTGGATTCTGAGGCTTGCTTCTGAAGTTACAGGCATCTGAAGTCGACGTCAAAAATCGTCCAAGTTTGACCTTCTGTAACCTGTCTATCAGTTCCTTTGTTTGCAGTTCGATCTGAGCCATAAAATCTCAACATTTGACCTTTTCCGACCACGAAAATCGAAAAATCCGTGGGCTAACGGATTTTTTCATTTTGGGGTCGAAAAAATGGTTGAAAGGTTCAAGATGCACGGAAAACATAGTCTATCAGTTCCTTTGTTTGCAGTCGACCTTCTGACTTCTAGCCATAAAATTTTTGGGTCGAAAATGAAAAAATCCGTGGGCTATAGCCCATGGATTTTTTCGATTTTGGGGTCGGAAAAAATTTTGAGATTTTGTTTCCTTATAGATGATGGAAGGTTCAAGATGCACGGAAAACATAGGAAAAAAATCTGAGGTTTCCAGAAGCGAGACCTGATTCAGCAGATTTCGTGAAGTTACAGGCATCTGAAGTTCAAAAATCGTCTTTGACCTTCTGTAGACGAAGCGGAAGAATGGTTGAATCTATCAGTTCAAGAGCCATAAAATTTTTGCACGGAAAATGAAAAAATCCGTGGGCTATAGCCCATGGATTTTTTCGATTTTGTGGTCGGAAAAAAATCTTGAGATTTTGTTTCCTATAGACGATGGAAGGTTCAAGATGCACGGAAAACATAGTCTGGATTCTGAGGCTTGGTTCTGAAGTTACAGGCATCTGAAGTCGACGTCAAAAATCGTCCAAGTTTGACCTTCTGTAGCTCGACTTCTGGGAGGTTTCCAGAAGCGAGACCTATCTCAAACGATTCAGAATGGTTGAATCTATCAGTTCCTTTGTTTGCAGTCGATTCTGAGCCATAAAATTTTTGGGTCGAAAATGAAAAAATCCGTGGGCTATAGCCCATGGATTTTTTCGATTTTGTGGTCGGAAAAAAATCTTGAGATTTTGTTTCCTATAGACGATGGAAGGTTCAAGATGCACGGAAAACATAGTCCCTCTGGATTCTGAGGCTTGGTTCTGAAGTTACAGGCATCTGAAGTCGACGTCAAAAATCGTCCAAGTTTGACCTTCTGTAACTCGACTTCTGAGAGGTTTCCAGAAGCGAGACCTATCTCAAACGATTCAGAATGGTTGAATCTATCAGTTCCTTTGTTTGCAGTCGATTCTGAGCCATAAAATTTTTGGGTCGAAAATGAAAAAATCCGTGGGCTATAGCCCATGGATTTTTTCGATTTTGTGGTCGGAAAAAATTCTTGAGATTTTGTTTCCTATAGACGATGGAAGGTTCAAGATGCACGGAAAACATAGTCCCTCTGGATTCTGAGGCTTGGTTCTGAAGTTACAGGCATCTGAAGTCGACGTCAAAAATCGTCCAAGTTTGACCTTCTGTAACTCGACTTCTGAGAGGTTTCCAGAAGCGAGACCTATCTCAAACGATTCAGAATGGTTGAATCTATCAGTTCCTTTGTTTGCAGTCGATTCTGAGCCATAAAATTTTTGGGTCGAAAATGAAAAAATCCGTGGGCTATAGCCCATGGATTTTTTCGATTTTGTGGTCGGAAAAAAATGTTGAGATTTTATCTCCTATAGACGATGGAAGCTTCAAGATGCACGGAAAACATAGTCTCTCTGGATTCTGAGGCTTGGTTCTGAAGTTACAGGCATCTGAAGTCGACGTCAAAAATCGTCCAAGTTTGACCTTCTGTAACTCGACTTCTGGGAGGTTTCCAGAAGCGAGACCTATCTCAAACGATTCAGAATGGTTGAATCTATCAGTTCCTTTGTTTGCAGTCGATTCTGAGCCATAAAATTTTTGGGTCGAAAATGAAAAAATCCGTGGGCTATAGCCCATGGATTTTTTCGATTTTGGGGTCGGAAAAAAATCTTGAGATTTTGTTTCCTATAGACGATGGAAGGTTCAAGATGCACGGAAAACATAGTCTCTCTGGATTCTGAGGCTTGGTTCTGAAGTTACAGGCATCTGAAGTCGACGTCAAAAATCGTCCAAGTTTGACCTTCTGTAACTCGACTCGACCAGAAGCGAGACCTATCTGGAATCTATCAGTTCCTTTGTTTGCAGGATTCTGAGCCATAAAATTTTTGGGTCGAAAATGAAAAAATCCGTGGGCTATAGCCCATGGATTTTTTCGATTTTGTGGTCGGAAAAAAATGTTGAGATTTTATCTCCTATAGACGATGGAAGCTTCAAGATGCACGGAAAACATAGTCTCTCTGGATTCTGAGGCTTGGTTCTGAAGTTACAGGCATCTGAAGTCGACGTCAAAAATCGTTTTGACCTTCTGTAACACTTCTGAGTCGATTGTTCCTTTGTTTGCAGTCGATTCTGAACCATAAAATTTTTGGGTCCAAATGAAAAAATCCGTGGGCTATAGCCCATGGATTTTTTCGATTTTGATTTTATCTCCTATAGACGATGTCGGAAAAAAATTCAGAATGGTTGAATCTATCAGTTCCTTTGTTTGCAGTCGATTTGAGAAAAAATCCGTGGGCTATAGCCCATGGATTTTTTCGATTTTGGGGTCGGAAAAAAATCTTGAGATTTTGTTTCCTATAGACGATGGAAGGTTCAAGATGCACGGAAAACATAGTCCCTCTGGATTCTGAGGCTTGGTTCTGAAGTTACAGGCATCTGAAGTCGACGTCAAAAATCTTCCAAGTTTGACCTTCTGTAACTCGACTTCTGAGAGGTTTCCAGAAGCGAGACCTATCTCAAACGATTCAGAATGGTTGAATCTATCAGTTCCTTTGTTTGCAGTCGATTCTGAGCCATAAAATTTTTGGGTCGAAAATGAAAAAATCCGTGGGCTATAGCCCATGGATTTTTTCGATTTTGTGGTCGGAAAAAAATGTTGAGATTTTATCTCCTATAGACGATGGAAGCTTCAAGATGCACGGAAAACATAGTCTCTCTGGATTCTGAGGCTTGGTTCTGAAGTTACAGGCATCTGAAGTCGACGTCAAAAATCGTCCAAGTTTGACCTTCTGTAACTCGACTTCTGAGAGGTTTCCAGAAGCGAGACCTATTTCAAACGATTCAGAATGGTTGAATCTATCAGTTCCTTTGTTTGCAGTCGATTCTGAACCATAAAATTTTTGGGTCAAAAATGAAAAAATCCGTGGGCTATAGCCCATGGATTTTTTCGATTTTGTGGTCGGAAAAAAATGTTGAGATTTTATCTCCTATAGACGATGGAAGCTTCAAGATGCACGGAAAACATAGTCTCTCTGGATTCTGAGGCTTGGTTCTGAAGTTACAGGCATCTGAAGTCGACGTCAAAAATCGTCCAAGTTTGACCTTCTGTAGCTCGACTTCTGGGAGGTTTCCAGAAGCGAGACCTATCTCAAACGATTCAGAATGGTTGAATCTATCAGTTCCTTTGTTTGCAGTCGATTCTGAGCCATAAAATTTTTGGGTCAAAAATGAAAAAATCCGTGGGCTATAGCCCATGGATTTTTTCGATTTTGGGGTCGGAAAAAAATCTTGAGATTTTGTTTCCTATAGACGATGGAAGGTTCAAGATGCACGGAAAACATAGTCCCTCTGGATTCTGAGGCTTGGTTCTGAAGTTACAGGCATCTGAAGTCGACGTCAAAAATCTTCCAAGTTTGACCTTCTGTAACTCGACTTCTGAGAGGTTTCCAGAAGCGAGACCTATCTCAAACGATTCAGAATGGTTGAATCTATCAGTTCCTTTGTTTGCAGTCGATTCTGAGCCATAAAATTTTTGGGTCGAAAATGAAAAAATCCGTGGGCTATAGCCCATGGATTTTTTCGATTTTGTGGTCGGAAAAAAATGTTGAGATTTTATCTCCTATAGACGATGGAAGCTTCAAGATGCACGGAAAACATAGTCTCTCTGGATTCTGAGGCTTGGTTCTGAAGTTACAGGCATCTGAAGTCGACGTCAAAAATCGTCCAAGTTTGACCTTCTGTAACTCGACTTCTGAGAGGTTTCCAGAAGCGAGACCTATCTCAAACGATTCAGAATGGTTGAATCTATCAGTTCCTTTGTTTGCAGTCGATTCTGAGCCATAAAATTTTTGGGTCGAAAATGAAAAAATCCGTGGGCTATAGCCCATGGATTTTTTCGATTTTGGGGTCGGAAAAAAATCTTGAGATTTTGTTTCCTATAGACGATGGAAGGTTCAAGATGCACGGAAAACATAGTCCCTCTGGATTCTGAGGCTTGGTTCTGAAGTTACAGGCATCTGAATTCGACGTCAAAAATCGTCCAAGTTTGACCTTCTGTAACTCGACTTCTGAGAGGTTTCCAGAAGCGAGACCTATCTCAAACGATTCAGAATGGTTGAATCTATCAGTTCCTTTGTTTGCAGTCGATTCTGAGCCATAAAATTTTTGGGTCAAAAATGAAAAAATCCGTGGGCTATAGCCCATGGATTTTTTCGATTTTGTGGTCGGAAAAAAATGTTGAGATTTTATCTCCTATAGACGATGGAAGCTTCAAGATGCACGGAAAACATAGTCTCTCTGGATTCTGAGGCTTGGTTCTGAAGTTACAGGCATCTGAAGTCGACGTCAAAAATCGTCCAAGTTTGACCTTCTGTAGCTCGACTTCTGGGAGGTTTCCAGAAGCGAGACCTATCTCAAACGATTCAGAATGGTTGAATCTATCAGTTCCTTTGTTTGCAGTCGATTCTGAGCCATAAAATTTTTGGGTCAAAAATGAAAAAATCCGTGGGCTATAGCCCATGGATTTTTTCGATTTTGGGGTCGGAAAAAAATCTTGAGATTTTGTTTCCTATAGACGATGGAAGGTTCAAGATGCACGGAAAACATAGTCCCTCTGGATTCTGAGGCTTGGTTCTGAAGTTACAGGCATCTGAAGTCGACGTCAAAAATCTTCCAAGTTTGACCTTCTGTAACTCGACTTCTGAGAGGTTTCCAGAAGCGAGACCTATCTCAAACGATTCAGAATGGTTGAATCTATCAGTTCCTTTGTTTGCAGTCGATTCTGAGCCATAAAATTTTTGGGTCGAAAATGAAAAAATCCGTGGGCTATAGCCCATGGATTTTTTCGATTTTGTGGTCGGAAAAAAATGTTGAGATTTTATCTCCTATAGACGATGGAAGCTTCAAGATGCACGGAAAACATAGTCTCTCTGGATTCTGAGGCTTGGTTCTGAAGTTACAGGCATCTGAAGTCGACGTCAAAAATCGTCCAAGTTTGACCTTCTGTAACTCGACTTCTGAGAGGTTTCCAGAAGCGAGACCTATTTCAAACGATTCAGAATGGTTGAATCTATCAGTTCCTTTGTTTGCAGTCGATTCTGAACCATAAAATTTTTGGGTCAAAAATGAAAAAATCCGTGGGCTATAGCCCATGGATTTTTTCGATTTTGTGGTCGGAAAAAAATGTTGAGATTTTATCTCCTATAGACGATGGAAGCTTCAAGATGCACGGAAAACATAGTCTCTCTGGATTCTGAGGCTTGGTTCTGAAGTTACAGGCATCTGAAGTCGACGTCAAAAATCGTCCAAGTTTGACCTTCTGTAGCTCGACTTCTGGGAGGTTTCCAGAAGCGAGACCTATCTCAAACGATTCAGAATGGTTGAATCTATCAGTTCCTTTGTTTGCAGTCGATTCTGAGCCATAAAATTTTTGGGTCAAAAATGAAAAAATCCGTGGGCTATAGCCCATGGATTTTTTCGATTTTGGGGTCGGAAAAAAATCTTGAGATTTTGTTTCCTATAGACGATGGAAGGTTCAAGATGCACGGAAAACATAGTCCCTCTGGATTCTGAGGCTTGGTTCTGAAGTTACAGGCATCTGAAGTCGACGTCAAAAATCTTCCAAGTTTGACCTTCTGTAACTCGACTTCTGAGAGGTTTCCAGAAGCGAGACCTATCTCAAACGATTCAGAATGGTTGAATCTATCAGTTCCTTTGTTTGCAGTCGATTCTGAGCCATAAAATTTTTGGGTCGAAAATGAAAAAATCCGTGGGCTATAGCCCATGGATTTTTTCGATTTTGTGGTCGGAAAAAAATGTTGAGATTTTATCTCCTATAGACGATGGAAGCTTCAAGATGCACGGAAAACATAGTCTCTCTGGATTCTGAGGCTTGGTTCTGAAGTTACAGGCATCTGAAGTCGACGTCAAAAATCGTCCAAGTTTGACCTTCTGTAACTCGACTTCTGAGAGGTTTCCAGAAGCGAGACCTATCTCAAACGATTCAGAATGGTTGAATCTATCAGTTCCTTTGTTTGCAGTCGATTCTGAGCCATAAAATTTTTGGGTCGAAAATGAAAAAATCCGTGGGCTATAGCCCATGGATTTTTTCGATTTTGGGGTCGGAAAAAAATCTTGAGATTTTGTTTCCTATAGACGATGGAAGGTTCAAGATGCACGGAAAACATAGTCCCTCTGGATTCTGAGGCTTGGTTCTGAAGTTACAGGCATCTGAATTCGACGTCAAAAATCGTCCAAGTTTGACCTTCTGTAACTCGACTTCTGAGAGGTTTCCAGAAGCGAGACCTATCTCAAACGATTCAGAATGGTTGAATCTATCAGTTCCTTTGTTTGCAGTCGATTCTGAGCCATAAAATTTTTGGGTCGAAAATGAAAAAATCCGTGGGCTATAGCCCATGGATTTTTTCGATTTTGTGGTCGGAAAAAAATCTTGAGATTTTGTTTCCTATAGACGATGGAAGGTTCAAGATGCACGGAAAACATAGTCCCTCTGGATTCTGAGGCTTGGTTCTGAAGTTACAGGCATCTGAAGTCGACGTCAAAAATCGTCCAAGTTTCACCTTCTGTAACTCGACTTCTGAGAGGTTTCCAGAAGCGAGACCTATCTCAATCGATTCAGAATGGTTGAATCTATCAGTTCCTTTGTTTGCAGTCGATTCTGAACCATAAAATTTTTGGGTCGAAAATGAAAAAATCCGTGGGCTCTAGCCCATGGATTTTTTCGATTTTGTGGTCGGAAAAAAATGTTGAGATTTTATCTCCTATAGACGATGGAAGCTTCAAGATGCACGGAAAACATAGTCTCTCTGGATTCTGAGGCTTGGTTCTGAAGTTACAGGCATCTGAAGTCGACGTCAAAAATCGTCCAAGTTTGACCTTCTGTAACTCGACTTCTGGGAGGTTTCCAGAAGCGAGACCTATCTCAAACGATTCAGAATGGTTGAATCTATCAGTTCCTTTGTTTGCAGTCGATTCTGAACCATAAAATTTTTGGGTCGAAAATGAAAAAATCCGTGGGCTATAGCCCATGGATTTTTTCGATTTTGGGGTCGGAAAAAAATCTTGAGATTTTGTTTCCTATAGACGATGGAAGGTTCAAGATGCACGGAAAACATAGTCCCTCTGGATTCTGAGGCTTGGTTCTGAAGTTACAGGCATCTGAAGTCGACGTCAAAAATCTTCCAAGTTTGACCTTCTGTAACTCGACTTCTGAGAGGTTTCCAGAAGCGAGACCTATCTCAAACGATTCAGAATGGTTGAATCTATCAGTTCCTTTGTTTGCAGTCGATTCTGAGCCATAAAATTTTTGGGTCGAAAATGAAAAAATCCGTGGGCTATAGCCCATGGATTTTTTCGATTTTGTGGTCGGAAAAAAATGTTGAGATTTTATCTCCTATAGACGATGGAAGCTTCAAGATGCACGGAAAACATAGTCTCTCTGGATTCTGAGGCTTGGTTCTGAAGTTACAGGCATCTGAAGTCGACGTCAAAAATCGTCCAAGTTTGACCTTCTGTAACTCGACTTCTGAGAGGTTTCCAGAAGCGAGACCTATCTCAAACGATTCAGAATGGTTGAATCTATCAGTTCCTTTGTTTGCAGTCGATTCTGAGCCATAAAATTTTTGGGTCGAAAATGAAAAAATCCGTGGGCTATAGCCCATGGATTTTTTCGATTTTGGGGTCGGAAAAAAATCTTGAGATTTTGTTTCCTATAGACGATGGAAGGTTCAAGATGCACGGAAAACATAGTCCCTCTGGATTCTGAGGCTTGGTTCTGAAGTTACAGGCATCTGAATTCGACGTCAAAAATCGTCCAAGTTTGACCTTCTGTAACTCGACTTCTGAGAGGTTTCCAGAAGCGAGACCTATCTCAAACGATTCAGAATGGTTGAATCTATCAGTTCCTTTGTTTGCAGTCGATTCTGAGCCATAAAATTTTTGGGTCGAAAATGAAAAAATCCGTGGGCTATAGCCCATGGATTTTTTCGATTTTGTGGTCGGAAAAAAATCTTGAGATTTTGTTTCCTATAGACGATGGAAGGTTCAAGATGCACGGAAAACATAGTCCCTCTGGATTCTGAGGCTTGGTTCTGAAGTTACAGGCATCTGAAGTCGACGTCAAAAATCGTCCAAGTTTCACCTTCTGTAACTCGACTTCTGAGAGGTTTCCAGAAGCGAGACCTATCTCAATCGATTCAGAATGGTTGAATCTATCAGTTCCTTTGTTTGCAGTCGATTCTGAACCATAAAATTTTTGGGTCGAAAATGAAAAAATCCGTGGATTTTTTCGATTTTGTGGTCGGAAAAAAATGTTGAGATTTTATCTCTTATAGACGATGGAAGCTTCAAGATGCACGGAAAACATAGTCTCTCGGGATTCTGAGGCTTGGTTCTGAAGTTACAGGCATCTGAAGTCGACGTCAAAAATCGTCCAAGTTTGACCTTCTGTAGCTCGACTTCTGGGAGGTTTCCAGAAGCGAGACCTATCTCAAACGATTCAGAATGGTTGAATCTATCAGTTCCTTTGTTTGCAGTCGATTCTGAACCATAAAATTTTTGGGTCGAAAATGAAAAAATCCGTGGGCTATAGCCCATGGATTTTTTCGATTTTGTGGTCGGAAAAAAATGTTGAGATTTTGTTTCCTATAGATGATGGAAGGTTCAAGATGCACGGAAAACATAGTCTTTCTGGATTCTGAGGCTGGGTTCTGAAGTTACAGGCATCTGAAGTCGACGTCAAAAATCGTCCAAGTTTGACCTTCTGTAGCTCGACTTCTAGGAGGTTTCCAGAAGCGAGACCTATCTCAAACGATTCAGAATGGTTGAATCTATCAGTTCCTTTGTTTGCAGTCGATTCTGAGCCATAAAATTTTTGGGTCGAAAATGGAAAAATCCGTGGGCTATAGCCCATGGATTTTTTCGATTTTGGGGTCGGAAAAAATTGTTGAGATTTTGTTTCTCATAGATGATGGAAGGTTCAAGATGCACGGAAAACATAGTCTCTCTGGATTCTGAGGCTTGGTTCTGAAGTTACAGGCATCTGAAGTCGACGTCAAAAATCGTCCAAGTTTGACCTTCTGTAACTCGACTTCTGGGAGGTTTCCAGAAGCGAGACCTATCTCAAACGATTCAGAATGGTTGAATCTATCAGTTCCTTTGTTTGCAGTCGATTCTGAGCCATAAAATTTTTGGGTCGAAAATGAAAAAATCCGTGGGCTATAGCCCATGGATTTTTTCGATTTTGTGGTCGGAAAAAAATGTTGAGATTTTATCTCCTATAGACGATGGAAGCTTCAAGATGCACGGAAAACATAGTCTCTCTGGATTCTGAGGCTTGGTTCTGAAGTTACAGGCATCTGAAGTCGACGTCAAAAATCGTCCAAGTTTGACCTTCTGTAGCTCGACTTCTGAGAGGTTTCCAGAAGCGAGACCTATCTCAAACGATTCAGAATGGTTGAATCTATCAGTTCCTTTGTTTGCAGTCGATTCTGAGCCATAAAATTTTTGGGTCGAAAATGAAAAAATCCGTGGGCTATAGCCCATGGATTTTTTCGATTTTGTGGTCGGAAAAAAATGTTGAGATTTTATCTCCTATAGACGATGGAAGCTTCAAGATGCACGGAAAACATAGTCTCTCTGGATTCTGAGGCTTGGTTCTGAAGTTACAGGCATCTGAAGTCGACGTCAAAAATCGTCCAAGTTTGACCTTCTGTAACTCGACTTCTGAGAGGTTTCCAGAAGCGAGACCTATCTCAAACGATTCAGAATGGTTGAATCTATCAGTTCCTTTGTTTGCAGTCGATTCTGAACCATAAAATTTTTGGGTCAAAAATGAAAAAATCCGTGGGCTATAGCCCATGGATTTTTTCGATTTTGTGGTCGGAAAAAAATGTTGAGATTTTATCTCCTATAGACGATGGAAGCTTCAAGATGCACGGAAAACATAGTCTCTCTGGATTCTGAGGCTTGGTTCTGAAGTTACAGGCATCTGAAGTCAACGTCAAAAATCGTCCAAGTTTGACCTTCTGTAGCTCGACTTCTGGGAGGTTTCCAGAAGCGAGACCTATCTCAAACGATTCAGAATGGTTGAATCTATCAGTTCCTTTGTTTGCAGTCGATTCTGAGCCATAAAATTTTTGGGTCGAAAATGAAAAAATCCGAGGGCTATAGCCCATGGATTTTTTCGATTTTGGGGTCGGAAAAAAATCTTGAGATTTTGTTTCCTATAGACGATGGAAGGTTCAAGATGCACGGAAAACATAGTCCCTCTGGATTCTGAGGCTTGGTTCTGAAGTTACAGGCATCTGAAGTCGACGTCAAAAATCGTCCAAGTTTGACCTTCTGTAACTCGACTTCTGAGAGGTTTCCAGAAGCGAGACCTATCTCAAACGATTCAGAATGGTTGAATCTATCAGTTCCTTTGTTTGCAGTCGATTCTGAGCCATAAAATTTTTGGGTCGAAAATGGAAAAATCCGTGGGCTATAGCCCATGGATTTTTTCGATTTTGGGGTCGGAAAAAATTGTTGAGATTTTATCTCCTATAGACGATGGAAGCTTCAAGATGCACGGAAAACATAGTCTCTCTGGATTCTGAGGCTTGGTTCTGAAGTTACAGGCATCTGAAGTCGACGTCAAAAATCGTCCAAGTTACCTTCTGTAACTCGACTTCTGAGAGGTTTCCAGAAGCGAGACCTATCTCAAACGATTCAGAATGGTTGAATCTATCAGTTCCTTTGTTTGCAGTCGATTCTGAACCATAAAATTTTTGGGTCAAAAATGAAAAAATCCGTGGGCTATAGCCCATGGATTTTTTCGATTTTGTGGTCGGAAAAAAATGTTGAGATTTTATCTCCTATAGACGATGGAAGCTTCAAGATGCACGGAAAACATAGTCTCTCTGGATTCTGAGGCTTGGTTCTGAAGTTACAGGCATCTGAAGTCGACGTCAAAAATCGTCCAAGTTTGACCTTCTGTAGCTCGACTTCTGGGAGGTTTCCAGAAGCGAGACCTATCTCAAACGATTCAGAATGGTTGAATCTATCAGTTCCTTTGTTTGCAGTCGATTCTGAACCATAAAATTTTTGGGTCAAAAATGAAAAAATCCGTGGGCTATAGCCCATGGATTTTTTCGACTTTGTGGTCGGAAAAAAATGTTGAGATTTTATCTCCTATAGACGATGGAAGCTTCAAGATGCACGGAAAACATAGTCTCTCTGGATTCTGAGGCTTGGTTCTGAGGCTTGGTTCGAAGCGAAGTTACAGGCATCTGAAGTCAACGTCAAAAATCGTCCAAGTTTGACCTTCTGTAGCTCGACTTCTGGGAGGTTTCCAGAAGCGAGACCTATCTCAAACGATTCAGAATGGTTGAATCTATCAGTTCCTTTGTTTGCAGTCGATTCTGAGCCATAAAATTTTTGGGTCGAAAATGAAAAAATCCGAGGGCTATAGCCCATGGATTTTTTCGATTTTGGGGTCGGAAAAAAATCTTGAGATTTTGTTTCCTATAGACGATGGAAGGTTCAAGATGCACGGAAAACATAGTCCCTCTGGATTCTGAGGCTTGGTTCTGAAGTTACAGGCATCTGAAGTCGACGTCAAAAATCGTCCAAGTTTGACCTTCTGTAACTCGACTTCTGAGAGGTTTCCAGAAGCGAGACCTATCTCAAACGATTCAGAATGGTTGAATCTATCAGTTCCTTTGTTTGCAGTCGATTCTGAGCCATAAAATTTTTGGGTCGAAAATGGAAAAATCCGTGGGCTATAGCCCATGGATTTTTTCGATTTTGGGGTCGGAAAAAATTGTTGAGATTTTATCTCCTATAGACGATGGAAGCTTCAAGATGCACGGAAAACATAGTCTCTCTGGATTCTGAGGCTTGGTTCTGAAGTTACAGGCATCTGAAGTCGACGTCAAAAATCGTCCAAGTTTGACCTTCTGTAACTCGACTTCTGAGAGGTTTCCAGAAGCGAGACCTATCTCAAACGATTCAGAATGGTTGAATCTATCAGTTCCTTTGTTTGCAGTCGATTCTGAACCATAAAATTTTTGGGTCAAAAATGAAAAAATCCGTGGGCTATAGCCCATGGATTTTTTCGATTTTGTGGTCGGAAAAAAATGTTGAGATTTTATCTCCTATAGACGATGGAAGCTTCAAGATGCACGGAAAACATAGTCTCTCTGGATTCTGAGGCTTGGTTCTGAAGTTACAGGCATCTGAAGTCGACGTCAAAAATCGTCCAAGTTTGACCTTCTGTAGCTCGACTTCTGGGAGGTTTCCAGAAGCGAGACCTATCTCAAACGATTCAGAATGGTTGAATCTATCAGTTCCTTTGTTTGCAGTCGATTCTGAGCCATAAAATTTTTGGGTCGAAAATGAAAAAATCCGTGGGCTATAGCCCATGGATTTTTTCGATTTTGGGGTCGGAAAAAAATCTTGAGATTTTGTTTCCTATAGACGATGGAAGGTTCAAGATGCACGGAAAACATAGTCCCTCTGGATTCTGAGGCTTGGTTCTGAAGTTACAGGCATCTGAAGTCGACGTCAAAAATCGTCCAAGTTTCACCTTCTGTAACTCGACTTCTGTTCCAGAAGCGAGACCTATCTCAAACGATTCAGAATGGTTGAATCTATCAGTTCCTTTGTTTGCAGTCGATTCTGAGCCATAAAATTTTTGGGTCGAAAATGAAAAAATCCGTGGGCTATAGCCCATGGATTTTTTCGATTTTGTGGTCGGAAAAAAATCTTGAGATTTTGTTTCCTATAGACGATGGAAGGTTCAAGATGCACGGAAAACATAGTCCCTCTGGATTCTGAGGCTTGGTTCTGAAGTTACAGGCATCTGAAGTCGACGTCAAAAATCGTCCAAGTTTGATCTTCTGTAACTCGACTTCTGAGAGGTTTCCAGAAGCGAGACCTATCTCAAACGATTCAGAATGGTTGAATCTATCAGTTCCTTTGTTTGCAGTCGATTCTGAACCATAAAATTTTTGGGTCGAAAATGAAAAAATCCGTGGGCTATAGCCCATGGATTTTTTCGATTTTGTGGTCGGAAAAAAATCTTGAGATTTTGTTTCCTATAGACGATGGAAGGTTCAAGATGCACGGAAAACATAGTCCCTCTGGATTCATAGCCCATGGATTTTTTCGATTTTGTGGTCGGAAAAAAATGTTGAGATTTTATCTCCTATAGACGATGGAAGCTTCAAGATGCACGGAAAACATAGTCTCTCTGGATTCTGAGGCTTGGTTCTGAAGTTACAGGCATCTGAAGTCGACGTCAAAAATCGTCCAAGTTTGACCTTCTGTAGCTCGACTTCTGGGAGGTTTCCAGGGAGGTTTCCAGAAGCGAGACCTATCTCAAACGATTCAGAATGGTTGAATCTATCAGTTCCTTTGTTTGCAGTCGATTCTGAGCCATAAAATTTTTGGGTCGAAAATGAAAAAATCCGTGGGCTATAGCCCATGGATTTTTTCGATTTTGGGGTCGGAAAAAAATCTTGAGATTTTGTTTCCTATAGACGATGGAAGGTTCAAGATGCACGGAAAACATAGTCCCTCTGGATTCTGAGGCTTGGTTCTGAAGTTACAGGCATCTGAAGTCGACGTCAAAAATCGTCCAAGTTTCACCTTCTGTAACTCGACTTCTGAGAGGTTTCCAGAAGCGAGACCTATCTCAAACGATTCAGAATGGTTGAATCTATCAGTTCCTTTGTTTGCAGTCGATTCTGAGCCATAAAATTTTTGGGTCGAAAATGAAAAAATCCGTGGATTTTTTCGATTTTGTGGTCGGAAAAAAATGTTGAGATTTTATCTCTTATAGACGATGGAAGCTTCAAGATGCACGGAAAACATAGTCTCTCTGGATTCTCAGGCTTGGTTCTGAAGTTACAGGCATCTGAAGTCGACGTCAACTGAATCGTCCAAGTTTGACCTTCTGTAGCTCGACTTCTGGGAGGTTTCCAGAAGCGAGACCTATCTCAAACGATTCAGAATGGTTGAATCTATCAGTTCCTTTGTTTGCAGTCGATTCTGAACCATAAAATTTTTGGGTCGAAAATGAAAAAATCCGTGGGCTATAGCCCATGGATTTTTTCGATTTTGTGGTCGGAAAAAAATGTTGAGATTTTGTTTCCTATAGACGATGGAAGGTTCAAGATGCACGGAAAACATAGTCCCTCTGGATTCTGAGGCTTGGTTCTGAAGTTACAGGCATCTGAAGTCGACGTCAAAAATCGTCCAAGTTTGACCTTCTGTAACTCGACTTCTGAGAGGTTTCCAGAAGCGAGACCTATCTCAAACGATTCAGAATGGTTGAATCTATCAGTTCCTTTGTTTGCAGTCGATTCTGAACCATAAAATTTTTGGGTCGAAAATGAAAAAATCCGTGGATTTTTTCGATTTTGTGGTCGGAAAAAAATGTTGAGATTTTATCTCCTATAGACGATGGAAGCTTCAAGATGCACGGAAAACATAGTCTCTCTGGATTCTGAGGCTTGGTTCTGAAGTTACAGGCATCTGAAGTCGTCGTCAAAAATCGTCCAAGTTTGACCTTCTGTAACTCGACTTCTGAGAGGTTTCCAGAAGCGAGACCTATCTAACGATTCAGAATGGTTGAATCTATCAGTTCCTTTGTTTGCAGTCGATTCTGAGCCATAAAATTTTTGGGTCGAAAATGAAAAAATCCGTGGGCTATAGCCCATGGATTTTTTCGATTTTGTGGTCGGAAAAAAATCTTGAGATTTTGTTTCCTATAGACGATGGAAGGTTCAAGATGCACGGAAAACATAGTCCCTCTGGATTCTGAGGCTTGGTTCTGAAGTTACAGGCATCTGAAGTCGACGTCAAAAATCGTCCAAGTTTGACCTTCTGTAACTCGACTTCTGAGAGGTTTCCAGAAGCGAGACCTATCTCAAACGATTCAGAATGGTTGAATCTATCAGTTCCTTTGTTTGCAGTCGATTCTGAACCATAAAATTTTTGGGTCGAAAATGAAAAAATCCGTGGGCTATAGCCCATGGATTTTTTCGATTTTGTGGTCGGAAAAAAATCTTGAGATTTTGTTTCCTATAGACGATGGAAGGTTCAAGATGCACGGAAAACATAGTCCCTCTGGATTCATAGCCCATGGATTTTTTCGATTTTGTGGTCGGAAAAAAATGTTGAGATTTTATCTCCTATAGACGATGGAAGCTTCAAGATGCACGGAAAACATAGTCTCTCTGGATTCTGAGGCTTGGTTCTGAAGTTACAGGCATCTGAAGTCGACGTCAAAAATCGTCCAAGTTTGACCTTCTGTAGCTCGACTTCTGGGAGGTTTCCAGAAGCGAGACCTATCTCAAACGATTCAGAATGGTTGAATCTATCAGTTCCTTTGTTTGCAGTCGATTCTGAGCCATAAAATTTTTGGGTCGAAAATGAAAAAATCCGTGGGCTATAGCCCATGGATTTTTTCGATTTTGGGGTCGGAAAAAAATCTTGAGATTTTGTTTCCTATAGACGATGGAAGGTTCAAGATGCACGGAAAACATAGTCCCTCTGGATTCTGAGGCTTGGTTCTGAAGTTACAGGCATCTGAAGTCGACGTCAAAAATCGTCCAAGTTTGACCTTCTGTAACTCGACTTCTGAGAGGTTTCCAGAAGCGAGACCTATCTCAAACGATTCAGAATGGTTGAATCTATCAGTTCCTTTGTTTGCAGTCGATTCTGAGCCATAAAATTTTTGGGTCGAAAATGAAAAAATCCGTGGATTTTTTCGATTTTGTGGTCGGAAAAAAATGTTGAGATTTTATCTCCTATAGACGATGGAAGCTTCAAGATGCACGGAAAACATAGTCTCTCTGGATTCTGAGGCTTGGTTCTGAAGTTACAGGCATCTGAAGTCGACGTCAAAAATCGTCCAAGTTTGACCTTCTGTAGCTCGACTTCTGGGAGGTTTCCAGAAGCGAGACCTATCTCAAACGATTCAGAATGGTTGAATCTATCAGTTCCTTTGTTTGCAGTCGATTCTGAACCATAAAATTTTTGGGTCGAAAATGAAAAAATCCGTGGGCTATAGCCCATGGATTTTTTCGATTTTGTGGTCGGAAAAAAATCTTGAGATTTTGTTTCCTATAGACGATGGAAGGTTCAAGATGCACGGAAAACATAGTCCCTCTGGATTCTGAGGCTTGGTTCTGAAGTTACAGGCATCTGAAGTCGACGTCAAAAATCGTCCAAGTTTGACCTTCTGTAACTCGACTTCTGAGAGGTTTCCAGAAGCGAGACCTATCTCAAACGATTCAGAATGGTTGAATCTATCAGTTCCTTTGTTTGCAGTCGATTCTGAACCATAAAATTTTTGGGTCGAAAATGAAAAAATCCGTGGGCTATAGCCCATGGATTTTTT
The DNA here is from genome assembly GCA_963978915.1 of Caenorhabditis parvicauda. Taxonomy (NCBI): domain Eukaryota; kingdom Metazoa; phylum Nematoda; class Chromadorea; order Rhabditida; family Rhabditidae; genus Caenorhabditis; species Caenorhabditis parvicauda. The sequence continues at coordinate 8,728 of CAXBUI010000004.1, read as the reverse complement.
CGATTTTGTGGTCGGAAAAAAATGTTGAGATTTTGTTTCCTATAGATGATGGAAGGTTCAAGATGCACGGAAAACATAGTCTTTCTGGATTCTGAGGCTGGGTTCTGAAGTTACAGGCATCTGAAGTCGACGTCAAAAATCGTCCAAGTTTGACCTTCTGTAACTCAACTTCTAGGAGGTTTCCAGAAGCGAGACCTATCTCAAACAATTCAGAATGGTTGAATCTATTAGTTCCTTCGTTTGCAGTCGATTCTGAGCCATAAAATTTTTGGGTCAAAAATGGAAAAATCCGTGGGCTATAGCCCATGGATTTTTTCGATTTTCAGGTCGGAAAAAATGTTGAGATTTTGCTTTCTATAGACAATGGAAGGTTCAAGATGCACGGAAAACATAGTCTCTTTGGATTCTGAGGCTTGGTTCTGAAGTTACAGGCATCTGAAGTCGACGTCAAAAATCATCCAAGTTTGACCTTCTGTTACTCAACTTCTAGGATGTTTCCAGAAGCGAGACCTATCTCAAACGATTCAGAACGGTTGAATCTATCAGTTCCTCGATTTGCAGTTGATTCTGAGACGTAAAATTTTTGGGTCGAAAATGGAAAAATCCGTGGATTTTTTCGATTTTGTGGTCGGAAAAAAATGTTGAGATTTTGTTTTCTATAGATAATGGAAGGTTCAAGATGCACGGAAAACATAGTCTTTCTGGATTCTAAGGCTTGGTTCTGAAGTTACAGGCATCTGAAGTCGACGTCAAAAATCATCCAAGTTTGACCTTCTGTAACTCAACTTCTAGGATGTTTCCAGAAGCGAGACCTATCTCAAACGATTCAGAATGGTTGAATCTATCAGTTCCTCGATTTGCAGTTGATTCTGAGACGTAAAATTTTTGGGGTCGAAAATGAAAAAATCCGTGGGCTATATCCCATGGATTTTTTCGATTTTGAGGTCGGAAAAAAACGTTGAGAATTTGTTTCCTATAGATGATGGAAGGTTCAAGATGCACGGAAAACATAGTCTTTCTGGATTCTAAGGCTTGGTTCTGAAGTTACAGGCATCTGAAGTCGACGTCAAAAATCGTCCATGTTTGACCTTCTGTAACTCAACTTCTAGGAGGTTTCCAGAAGCGAGACCTATCTCAAACGATTCAGAATGGTTGAATCTATTAGTTCCTTCGTTTGCAGTCGATTCTGAGCCATAAAATTTTTGGGTCGAAAATGGAAAAATCCGTGGGCTATAGCCCATGGACTTTTTCGATTTTGAGGTCGGAAAAAAATGTTGAGATTTTGTTTCCTATAGACAATGGAAGGTTCAAGATGCACGGAAAACATAGTCTCTTTGGATTCTGAGGCTTGGTTCTGAAGTTACAGGCATCTGAATTCGACGTCAAAAATCATCCAAGTTTGACCTTCTGTAACTCAACTTCTAGGAGGTTTCCAGAAGCGAGACCTATCTCAAACGATTCAGAATGGTTGAATCTATCAGTTCCTTCTTTTGCAGTCGATTCTGAGCCTTAAAATTTTTGGGTCGAAAATGAAAAAATCCGTGGGCTATAGCCCATGGATTTTTTCGATTTTGGGGTCGGAAAAAAATCTTGAGATTTTGTTTCCTATAGACGATGGAAGGTTCAAGATGCACGGAAAACATAGTCCCTCTGGATTCTGAGGCTTGGTTCTGAAGTTACAGGCATCTGAAGTCGACGTCAAAAATCATCCAAGTTTGACCTTCTGTAACTCAACTTCTAGGAGGTTTCCAGAAGCGAGACCTATCTCAAACGATTCAGAATGGTTGAATCTATCAGTTCCTTCTTTTGCAGTCGATTCTGAGCCTTAAAATTTTTGGGTCGAAAATGAAAAAATCCGTGGGCTATAGCCCATGGATTTTTTCGATTTTGGGGTCGGAAAAAAATCTTGAGATTTTGTTTCCTATAGACGATGGAAGGTTCAAGATGCACGGAAAACATAGTCCCTCTGGATTCTGAGGCTTGGTTCTGAAGTTACAGGCATCTGAAGTCGACGTCAAAAATCGTCCATGTTTGACCTTCTGTAACTCAACTTCTAGGAGGTTTCCAGAAGCGAGACCTATCTCAAACGATTCAGAATGGTTGAATCTATCAGTTCCTTCGTTTGCAGTCGATTCTGAGCCTTAAAATTTTTGGGTCGAAAATGGAAAAATCCGTGGGCTATAGCCCATGGACTTTTTCGATTTTGAGGTCGGAAAAAAATGTTGAGATTTTGTTTCCTATAGACAATGGAAGGTTCAAGATGCACGGAAAACATAGTCTCTTTGGATTCTGAGGCTTGGTTCTGAAGTTACAGGCATCTGAATTCGACGTCAAAAATCATCCAAGTTTGACCTTCTGTAACTCAACTTCTAGGAGGTTTCCAGAAGCGAGACCTATCTCAAACGATTCAGAATGGTTGAATCTATCAGTTCCTTCTTTTGCAGTCGATTCTGAGCCTTAAAATTTTTGGGTCGAAAATGAAAAAATCCGTGGGCTATAGCCCATGGATTTTTTCGATTTTGGGGTCGGAAAAAAATCTTGAGATTTTGTTTCCTATAGACGATGGAAGGTTCAAGATGCACGGAAAACATAGTCCCTCTGGATTCTGAGGCTTGGTTCTGAAGTTACAGGCATCTGAATTCGACGTCAAAAATCATCCAAGTTTGACCTTCTGTAACTCAACTTCTAGGAGGTTTCCAGAAGCGAGACCTATCTCAAACGATTCAGAATGGTTGAATCTATCAGTTCCTTCGTTTGCAGTCGATTCTGAGCCTTAAAATTTTTGGGTCGAAAATGAAAAAATCCGTGGGCTATAGCCCATGGATTTTTTCGATTTTGAGGTCGGAAAAAAATGTTGAGATTTTGTTTCCTATAGATGATGGAAGACATTTTGGGTGTTGCCTGTCCATTGGCGTAGCGCAACGTTGCTATTTCAAAAAGACTGAGTGGCATAAAGCATGCATTTGATGTAGAAAAGGCGAAATTTGTGTCAATGATCAAAAAACGGCTAGTTCACATGGGAAATCGCAGCGATTTGCCCATCCCTACTATGTAGTGTAGTAGGCAAATTAAAATGCCGTTTTTTCAAGATTATCACTTAATTTGTGTTTGTTTAGCAAAGACAGCGTAGTACAAGTTAATTTATTCAGTGATAATTCAATACAGAAAAATGATATTATTCCAACCTTGCCGTTTTCATCTCCTCTAAGAAACATGTAGCCTCTTCCATCTTCTCTTCGAACTCTTGCCTCTTTTTTGCATGCTGAAAATTGAAGTTATTATTTTTTTTTATAATTTTAGGATAATTAAAATATTAAAAGACAAAATGTTTTTTTTCAATTCGTACTCATTTTTTTAATCCCACAAAGATAATTGATATTCCTCGAGAGTTTCAATACGCTAGCGTTTAAATTTAAAAACGAACTGTCAAAATTCTTTTGGTGTATAAAAAAATCCATACATTCTGTACAATTTCCTTCATTCGTTGTGTTTTTCTGCTCATCAGTGACCGCGCGTCTTGGATCATCTCTTTCTTCTCCATATTCAGAAGCTTGATTGCTTTTTGCTAAAATTAATTTTTTGGAAGAATTCGATTCCAACAAATTAGTTATTTTCGGATAAACTTCAACCCTTTCATCGAGCAGCACATCTGCCTGTTCGTGAGCCGGGTGAGATAGTGTTAACATGGAGAGACACAGATACAATCCACCGTTAGAGAGTCTTTTGTGTGAGTTTACGTCTGCCAGTTCATGCTAGAGCTGGTGCAAGAGAGTACGAGACGTTGACGCGTAGGGAACATGCGAAACAGCGTGTTGTTTGTGAAGAGCGTTAGAGACAATAGAGAAACCTCGTACTGAACGAGTCTTGAACATATTTCTTCCTACTTATCGTCTCCGCGTTAGTGAGAGACGTCACAAGCTTCATTCACTCATTCAGCTGGATGAAGAGGGGAAGGATCGAACTTCTGCCATGTGAGGCGGTCAGCAACAGCACTGACCGCTACACTAACGATTGTGAAAAGCTTTTTTCAGCGAAATAAAACCCTCGACATTTAACTTATTCCAAAAGCAAAATTCGCTTCTTGCAGTATAAACTAATCGCAAAACTGTGCAGTTTTGTCCAAATTCACAGGATTGTTTCAACTGTTTAAATAATAAAGAATTTCTTTCAAAATCCCACTCTGATCTCTCAATTCGCAGAAAAAAGAAATGAACTCACAAAAGCCATGTAAAAATCACATTTCATTCACTATCTCATCGCCTTCTTCCAGGAATTATGACTTTTACATGGAATTTAAAAAATGGATTAAAAACTCACTAGTTCAGTAAATTCCACCGGGATCACTTTCGTTGCACCTCGGAGAGTCTGGAGCTCTCTGAAAATTTCATCTAGATGTTTGAATGCTAATTTTTTTAAAAAGTTGAACGCTTTTTCACTTTTCACATTAATTTTCATCCAATTTTCGAAATTTGTTTCGAAACTGAAACAATTTTTTGAATCCAACTTGAATGTGCATCATCTTTCTACTTCTCAAGCTTAATATTCACGAATATTTTTTTGAAAACCGGCGTTAAATAACATATCCCTAATAAAATTACACTTTCATCGGCAAAATCTGATATTCAATTAATTTAAATATTAAAACTAACACTGCAAGTTGACCGACGAGTGATTTGAGATGACTGACTCGCTCAACGTGCTCCTTCTTCGACTTTTCAAACTTTTTCTCGTTCTCCTCCGTACTTTTTTCTTTTGCGGAAATCGTGTCCTCGTAGTTTTGGAGCACTGTCTTCGTGCTGCTCAGCTCTCGGAGCTCTTGTTTCAGTCGCTCTTGCGACTCGTCCAGCTTATTCTGTAACCACATTTTTATGAGGCTGTCAGGAGGCTTTTAAAATTTCAAGAAGCGTCTCTTCTTCTACAATTGTCTGACATACTTTTGATGTAATTTTTTTGAAAAATTACTAAAGTTCATCGATTTTAAACGCGCTTTAAAATGAGCTATTGCTTGTTTCGACAACCAAAATTAGTGAAATCGCATATGCATGATTCCCTACCGTATTTAAAAAATTAAATTTAAAATATACGAAAAGTAAGTCAGACAGAGGTAAATTAGCTTTGAAAACATAGGATCTCCGCTGGTAACAAAAAAAGTTATTCGTTCAATCAACTACTAATTCTGAATTTTAAAAAATGTACCTCTTCATTCGCGAGGTTCGCAATACCGCTGGATATGATCGCCAGTTCTTGTTCTGTCCTATGGCACAACTCGTCCTTCTCCTTGGTTTTAGTCAGCTCGCTTCTGAAAAATTGCATTTTTAATTTGTATAAGTTATTTTTTTTAGATTTCAGTGATGAATTTTCTTAATCTTAAATGGGAGAGCCTATTTTCCTTCATCTCTATTGATGTACATTTTTGTGCATTTCATTTTTTCTCAGTTATTCGAAAAATCATCTGTTTTACTTCAAATTTCTCATTGAGTACAATCATTTAGGCTTGGAAAACCGAAAAGAACCACCCAAAAATGAGCTTCTACGAAAAGGGGCTGGTTCCCTTGTTCTAATTTATTATTAATATGGTATGAAAACTGTGATTAATTGTCAACTATGATGCTTGTAGTCTGAAATTGGAGGTTCACAATTTTCAAAAACCACAGATTTTGTTTTTTTTAAATGCTAAAATGAAGGAGTTTGAAAACTTACTTGATAGTTTCATATGCTGTTTTCAAGCTCTGCAGACGCTTTCTCTTTTCATTCAGCTCTTGTAGGAATGCGTCGGGGTTTTTGAGAATACTCTGGAATAACACCCATTTTCAGGGTTAAATTTCGTCTGATGTGAATATTTCATCGGTATGAAACTGAAAAACAACCTCTGAGAGACGAATCGCTTCCTTCTCTTGTCGTTCGTACTTAATCTCCAACTTTTTCTGAAAAGGAAGACTTTTTCGTGTACTTTTGTTTCACTTACGATTCCCTCGCGACTTTCCTCCAGTTTCGCTACCATATCTGTTAAATGTTGCTCGGTTGTGTGAATTTCATTTATTTCCTGGGACAATTGCCGTTTTTGTTGCTCCAGTTCGCAGAGGATCTGAAATTTGATTTATTGTACGGCTCGCAAGATCAGGAAACGAGACGTCCTTAAATCATAGACACATTCGATTGAACTTTTTCTATTGCATCTATCAGCGACTTTTGCAATGAGGTTTCCGAGCCCTTTTATATGCATCAACGCCATAAATAAAACGTGACACTCGCAAATGGCATTGAATATCTTTGGATCTGTCATTTCTATAATAAATCATTCTATATCGCCTGGTCTACTGTTTTTATAACAAAATAATTATAACCTACATGTGCCTAATAAAAAACTTACCCCATTTTCACGTCTTTTTCTCGCTTCTTTCTTGTCGAGCAACTCTTGCCGCATGTCTTCGTGGTGATCAATCTGAAAAATAAATGAATTTTTAAAAAGTTCTCATTATAATCAATTCATATTCATGATAAGTTGTGTGAAAAATATACTTTATAACATTTTCTTTTGAAAAAAAAACACTTCCTGTATTTTTTTCTTAAAATTCATAGAGAAAAAGCTCACTTCAACTTGAATCTGGATCAAGTCTTTTCTCTTTTTTTCTTCCTCTGCGTAAACTGCTTCGAAGATCGGTGTTTCTAGCTGAAAAAGGAACATGGTGGGAAAGTATATCAATCGAACCATTAAAACCAAGAAATTATTATTATTTGGTTTTCGCCAAAATTGGATCGATCAACCAGTGTTAACACTGGTTGATCTGAATTCAGATCGTTTCGATTTAATTTCTATCAGCTGAGAACGAGAAAGACGATGTGAACGAATTTCCACGAGAATAAAAACCAATCGAGTCACCTCATGGAAATCCATAAAGACTGCAAGTGCCGAGAGTATTCTCTTGGTCCTACTCGGAACCGGATTAATCAGATCGCACATGGTGAACGTTAGTGAAGGATCATGACCAAAGAAGTCGCGCAGGAAAGCGGTCCTGGAATTAACTGTGGAAATTCTACTCCATCATGCGAAAAACCGCGGAATAAAATCGAAATATCTTCAAAAACCTCACATTCCGTGTAACATTCGACAAAGCTGCATAGTCTTCGGGTGTCTTTCTTTATCGTATTCTCCATGCAGTGGAATGAATTCGACGTCTAGCGCAAATTTGAGTATGTCTACAAGAAAGGTACCGTATATGATCTGCATTCTTTGTGCCTGAATTTTGAAATTTCAATCTGAATTTTCAAAGTTTCTAAAACCTGCGGATTCGTGACATCTTCGGGCGTTACACGTGTGGGAAGCTTCTGCAGCCGATCAACAATTTGTTTTACCGGTAGTTCCATTACTGTGACCGGTATGGTTGATTAAGAAAAGGAGAATCAAAAAAAGTTAGGACGATAAAAAACAAAATAATAATTTGAAGTTGGCGCGCCGAATAGAATGGTGTATGCAGACTGAGCACTTTTTGTCACGACATTTTCACTAACCCCTTCCTCATTCCTGTCTTCCTAGCACCGCGTAATTTTGTTTAGTAAAATCCTGACTGAATAATTTCGATTGTTCGAGTAAAAATAAATTCAACATACTATTTACTTCATATGTAACATGTAACCGATCGAAAAAAAACGTTATAACAAAAGAGATCGGCAAATTTCTGGGCCAAAAAATCAATCTAATGCGTTAAAAAAAGCGATTCGTGAATTTTAACAAAACGATTATTATTATTCCGCGTGGTATCTGCTAAAAAGAGCCGCCCGTGTCTTCTGTTGGTGCGTCATCTCCACTCCGCCTGTCATTTTTGCTCCTGTTGATCCCATTCCAGCTCTTTCGACGAATCTTTCAGCACGGACCGGCTCGACAATTCCTGTGATTTTTGTTTAGCGGCTAAGAAAAGTTCTATTTTCACGACTGATTAGAGTGAGAAACCAAAAATTTTTAAGAGAGGGGACCGTTTCGGGTCCAATCTTTTGAGTAACGTCTTTTTGCGAGAGAATCAATTTCAATCTTACTCTAAGAATTCGCACAGTCAAAAATTCTTCAAAACTCTCCGAAATTTCGACGCTCATAATTGTATTTTCTGTTTCTAGATAAATTAATATATCAAAACCTGAATTTTCGATCAATTTTGATAAAATTTAGTCATGGCGAAATGAAAAAACCAACCTCGACCGTCTCTTCCTATTCCTTCCCCTTCTTTCCATCCCATACTTTTCAACAGTCGACTTCCTACATTCGAATCGTCGAGTCTTCTATGTGACGCTGCCTCAGATTCTGCTCTAAGTTGTTCCACACTTCTGACTGGACCGTTGTCGTCGTCGTCGTTGTCATGACTGGAAATTTTCAAATTGAAGGATTCTAGTGTCTAGAAGACACAGAACTTTATGTTTACGCAAACACGTGAAAAAGAGAGAGAGAGAAAAAAGAGAGAGAGAGAGATAGTGGAGAGTCACAAACACTATTTGGATTTAAATTTCACTTGAATTCATAGTTTTCACCATTTAGTGTCTTTTTTTTCCAAAGAATATTCTTTCTATTTTCATTCATTGAAGTAATCATAGTTATAATAGAATAATGTCAAGATGACCATAGTAGAAAAATGTTTGGTATATTTTTTTGGCATTTAGTAAAACGCACCGGGTGCACTCCACCGACTTTCTACATTTAATATGAACTTTTTCAGTTGTTTTTAATAAACGTTTTAATAAA
>OZ022250.1:17932219-18084085 GCA_963978915.1 Caenorhabditis parvicauda | reverse complement strand
ATCTCGCCCTCTGTCGTTTCAATAAGTCAACTAAAGGGACACTTCGCGCCCCTTGTACTTTTCTTGATTACTGCTTGGTACCAGTGCCGGCTTTGTTGTTGCCGTTTAAGTTTACATAGGCACGCGTGAGAAAGAGTTATTTCGGGGATCGACCTAATATACCAGGCAGTTGCGATGCTTAGACCATGGAATACCCAATTCTAACCCCCTACCTCAAGAAAAAAAATTAACTATGAATTGAAACTGCGAGTTCTATTAAACTGAATTAAATATGAGATAAAACGACAGAAAGTTAAAAACTAATTAATTATGAGTTAAGAACGAAATAAACATGAGTTAAATTAACGTTTATCATTATACACTTTCTCTTACATTTTCTATCTTGGTTTTGTTATATTTTTCATTTAGTTTTCTGTTACGAGTGAATAATAATTATACAGTAACTCATATTTTGATTTATTCGTGTTCTGTCAGGATGTGATTCAGAGGATAGACTTACTCATGTTCCAACATTTATGTACATACAGTGTGTATTTAAAAAACGTCATGTTGTGTTTTTTTGCTGATTTTCCCCGTATTTCGTAACAACAAAAACTTCTGAAACAAAAGTTTTTAGTCACATTTAGATACACATTTTTTGAGAATTTCAACCAAATCCGTCCACGAGCTCTCGAGTTATGTCCATGGAACGAAAATGGACCTGTATAAAAGTAACGTCATGTTCACTAAAAACCAAGATTACAAAAACAGAACACTGAGAAATTCAGTTTTTCTCAATGAATAATCATCGGACTACGAGCTGGTTCAGGACTACGAGCTGGTTCACCTTCACGTGGTGTGGTCCGTCAACGATTCAAACGTCGACCTGAACAATCGACAACGAACCAAGAAACCAGCAACCCGACTACCACTCGCCGTCGCCGCCGTTGCCGTTTTCAAGCCAAACGGAGTGAGAAGCCCGGAGGCCCTGCAAGCCGCACCGTACAACGCCCTGCTTTCGCTGCCTTCGTGAGGTCGGGAAAAGGGTGAGGAGACGCATACAAAAACCCGGTCAGAGAAAAAGTGCGAATGGGGAGAAGACAAGGGTTGTGCAAAAGTGGCCGGTTGTTAACGGGATTCAAACACGCGTCCAGAAATCAGACGCGTTAACCACTTGGTCATCGCTGCACGTTTTCCGTGAGTGCTATTCGCGTGACCCCTGGGGTCCCTCCCAGATTGTTGCATTAGTTCTAACCGCACTTGCATTATATTTGGTGCGTTTGGATTGTACAAAAAGAAGAAGAGAAGAGAGGGAAGAAAAGAGAGAGTTGGAAAGAGCGAGTGATATATATATATATATATATATAGAGAGAGAGAGAGAGAGAGAGAGAGAGAGAGAGAGAGAGAGAGAGAGAGAGAGAGAGAGAGAGAGAGATAGAGAGAGAGCGAGAGAGAGAGAGAGAGAGGGGGAGAGAGAGAGAGAGAGAAGGAGAGAGAGAGAGAGAGAGAGAGAGAGAGAGAGATAGAGAGAGAGCGAGAGAGAGAGAGAGAGAGGGAGAGAGAGAGAGAGAGAAGAGAGAGAGAGAGAGAGAGAGAGAGAGAGAGAGAGAGAGAGAGAGAGAGAGAGAACGTTGCCTTAAAAGCCACTTCCTTTTTCTATTAAAAACTCTGAATATGTAGTTTTATGAAAAAAGGGGAAAATGGGCTCTGAGCGTAGCGAGGACTACCTGCTTGTTATCAATAAGAAAACTAACAACATGAGGAGGCCTAACTTTTCCACTCCTGTTTACTAGATAGTTTCAAAAAAAACGTAGGCTGTTAGCTGACCGTAGATTGCCGTACTGACTAGTCAACATTTTATGTGGTACCTGGTCCTGCTGTTCAGCACCAGAGAGTGAGATTTGATGAGTCACGCTTACATCCCCCTACCTTCTCGAGCTCACAGTTTCACAACTAGGTTTTTGTATGAGAACGTCATTGGTACGGGATCCTTCAGTGTGTTTCAGTTTTGCGTTTCTTCTTTTTCTGTGGGCAAGTTGATCTTTGAAGAGGCTGCTCAGTAGACGATGTGTCGGCGTTCCTTCGAAGAAGTTCTCTCATTTTACCTGGTGCAGGTCGCACATTACTGGGTGGATCTTATGGTCTGTGGAGGACACAAACGTTGTTCTTGTGAGCTGCCTTCTTTTTCCCTCTCTGCAAAAAGTAAACGTTCAAAGTTTGTGGACGCGTGTCTGTTTTTGAACGACCATAACTGTAGCCTTAAAAATCTGCATTTTTTCAAAAATAATTATCACAATTTTCCAGTCAAAATTAACAAAAATTCACAAATGACACATTTTCCTATAGCTTTCGTGACACTAACTATGGAAAAAATAGCGGCATTTGAAAATATACATTTAGAGAAAAAAACGTTTAAAAAAATTAAGGGGTTTTCAAAAAGTGACAATAAGATCGGTCAAAATGTCCGAATAACTGCCCATTATTGGCCATCAGTGGGTATTTACATTTCGAAAAGTATGGTCAAGAAAATCCAGAGATGCCACAAGCGCGTAACACTGATCAGGGCTCATTGATTCAATATTGATTTTTTTCAAAATAAATTTTTTTGAAATTCAAAAATCAACGTTTCCATGAAGGAATGGAAACCCTACGTCATAATATCTTCGGGCTCAGAGATTACAATTAGTAGTTTAGGCTATCAGTCTAAAGCTAACTTCCCAGAATTCACTCCTGACTCCGAGGCTAACTTCCCACAACACACTGCAAACCGAAACAAGGAATGAAAATCAATCATTTCACACCTTCAGCGCGGTGCTAACGGTCCAGGGCACACATGTAATTGCCACCAGGACACACTAAAATTGTGAGTTCTGACAGGTCTCTCAGGTTTTCGAATGTGCTGAAGATGATAAAACTGCTCTCAAAAGTTGCGGAACAAGCCTGGTTTTCGAGTTATGACCGACACCAGTTTAACATCTACTCTAGTATAAATACGCTATTTGGTCACAAACTGCGTACGCGGTCCGTTCTCAGCTCATAGACGTCGGATCGGAGCAGGCTCAACGCTAATCGGAAGCTCAATTGCGGACGACGGTGCCCGTCAAGTTTCGTCCTGATCGGACCGCGCGTTGCTGCGCGGTAACCATTTGTGTTGTTTTTTATGGCCAAAACCAATTCGTAGTATCTGTTCTTATAGTATTTATTGGTTCAATTACCCAAGTTTGAGGTAAAAGAGTGTCAATGACGGGTCGAGCAGTGATATCCATATTTTACTCCGTTAAATCGGTTCGCTTACTCAAGTTCATGCTACTGCGACTGAGCGGTTCAGTGGCTCTAAACTTGAAACTCTGAAATGAAAGAAAATAATGAAGTTTTCCGGTGAATCTTAAATTATTATTGTCACAGTATGCCATGCGGGTCTTACTGTCAACTTATGTCCTGTGACTATTGCTGCCAGGTTGTTCCATTCTGCGGCTCTTACTGTCAGACTATGCCATGCGGCTCTTACTGTCACACTTAGATCAAACCTGCTGTCAACTTATTCTTGCTATACTCAGATAACATTAGTAAATTGAAAAGAAAAAACCGAAAATTACTCCCTGCCCAAGAATTGCGTGCGAAACCGTGACCAAAGAAATTACATGGGGCGCGAAGCGCCCCAGTATTTGACTTGTTTTGAGTAAGACTAAAGTTCATCAGAGACGATTTTGAGTAAGATTCAAGTTCCTTAGAGATAATTTTGTGTAAGACTAAAGTTCTTCAGAAACGACTGTGAGTAAGAGGAACAAATGATATCGGAGATATTCGATAACCTGCAGACAAGAAAGTGTACAAAGCAAAATAATCAGTTCTATTTATTCATAACAATGGTTGGATTTTAAGTATAGTTTGCTACAAGTAGCATGTAGGTTATTTGTTATTTGTATGCACTCGAGCGAAGCGAGAGTGCATTGGCGAGCGAAGCGAGCCCCGTCAGCCGGAGCGAAGCGACGGCTGCGCAAAATTTTCACCTTTTTTATTTCTTTTCTTTTCTTTCTTTCTTCTTCTTCGCGCGCGCGCGCTTGTGTGTGGAGAAGGAGAGGGGGAGCTCTGTTCCAGCTCTTGAGGAGAGGGCCGTGCAGCAATTCACTTAGACCGGTAGTTTTTTTTGCGAGTTACAGTAGTCATAATATTTGAAAAGTCAAAAAAGTCATTAAGAAATGTATTTTTACAAATGTTTAAAACTACATCTTGAATAAAATTTCAAGCTGAATCGAACGCACTCAACCTCATGTCGCTAGCTCATCTGTGAGTTGAGTTACAGTAGACAAAATATCTGAAAAATGAAAAAAATCATTAAGAAATGTATTTTTACAAATGTTTAAAACTACATCTTGAACAAAATTTCAAGCTGAATCGAACGCACTCAACCTCATGTCGCTAGCTTATCTGTGAGTTGAGTTACAGTAGACAAAAGATCTGAAAAATGAAAAAAAATCATTAAGAAATGTATTTTTACAAATGTTTAAAACTATATCTTGAATAAAATTTCAAGCTGAATCGAACGCACTCAACCTCATGTCGCTAGCTTATCTGTGAGTTGAGTTACAGTAGACAAAATATCTGAAAAATGAAAAAAAATCGTTAAGAAATGTATTTTTACAAATGTTTAAAACTTCATCTTGAACAAAATTTCAAGCTGAATCGAACGCACTCAACCTCATGTCGCTAGCTTATCTGTGAGTTGAGTTACAGTAGACAAAATATCTGAAAAATGAAAAAAAATCATTAAGAAATGTATTTTTACAAATGTTTAAAACTACATCTTGAACAAAATTTCAAGCTGAATCGAACGCACTCAACCTCATGTCGCTAGCTTATCTGTGAGTTGAGTTACAGTACTTATGCGATAACTTCAATGTGGAAAAAGGTCGGTCGCGGGCAAGGTTGACCAAAAATTTGTGAGTGTTCGTCTCATCAAAACCATGAAAAATCGAAAATTTTCAAAATGTAGTTTTTTTGTTTTTTAAAACTTCATCTTGATTGAAATTTCATGCTGAATCCAAAACAGGTCACCATATGTTTCCAGCTTACCTGTGAGTCGAGTAACAGTAGTCATAATATTTGAAAAGTCAAAAAAGTCATTAAGAAATGTATTTTTACAAATGTTTAAAACTACATCTTGAATAAAATTTCAAGCTGAATCGAACGCACTCAACCTCATGTCGCTAGCTTATCTGTGAGTTGAGTTACAGTACTTATGTGATAACTTCAATGTGGAAAAAGGTCGGTCGCGGGCAAGGTTGACCAAAAATTTGTGAGTGGTCGTCTCATCAAAACCATGAAAAATCGAAAATTTTCAAAATGTAGTTTTTTTGTTTTTTAAAACTTCATCTTGATTGAAATTTCATGCTGAATCCAAAACAGGTCACCATATGTTTCCAGCTTACCTGTGAGTCGAGTTACAGTAGTCATAATATTTGAAAAGTCAAAAAAGTCATTAAGAAATGTATTTTTACAAATGTTTAAATTTACATCTTGAATAAAATTTCAAGCTGAATCGAACGCACTCAACCTCATGTCGCTAGCTTATCTGTGAGTTGAGTTACAGTAGACAAAATATCTGAAAAATGAAAAAAAATCGTTAAGAAATGTATTTTTACAAATGTTTAAAACTACATCTTGAACAAAATTTCAAGCTGAATCGAACGCACTCAACCTCATGTCGCTAGCTTATCTGTGAGTTGAGTTACAGTACTTATGTGATAACTTCAATGTGGAAAAAGGTCGGTCGCGGGCAAGGTTGACCAAAAATTTGTGATTGGTCGTCTCATCAAAACCATGAAAAATCGAAAATTTTCAAAATGTAGTTTTTTCGTTTTTTAAAACTTCATCTTGATTGAAATTTCACGCTGAATCCAAAACAGGTCACCATATGTTTCCAGCTTACCTGTGAGTAGAGTTACAGTAGTCATAATATTTGAAAAGTCAAAAAAGTCATTAAGAAATGTATTTTTACAAATGTTTAAAACTACATCTTGAATAAAATTTCAAGCTGAATCGAACGCACTCAACCTCATGTCGCTAGCTTATCTGTGAGTTGAGTTACAGTAGACAAAATATCTGAAAAATGAAAAAAAAAATCATTAAGAAATGTATTTTTACAAATGTTTAAAACTACATCTTGAACAAAATTTCAAGCTGAATCGAACGCACTCAACCTCATGTCGCTAGCTTATCTGTGAGTTGAGTTACAGTAGACAAAATATCTGAAAAATGAAAAAAATCATTAAGAAATGTATTTTTACAAATGTTTAAAACTACATCTTGAACAAAATTTCAAGCTGAATCGAACGCACTCAACCTCATGTCGCTAGCTCATCTGTGAGTTGAGTTACAGTAGACAAAAGATCTGAAAAATGAAAAAAAATCATTAAGAAATGTATTTTTACAAATGTTTAAAACTACATCTTGAATAAAATTTCAAGCTGAATCGAACGCACTCAACCTCATGTCGCCAGCTTATTTGTGAGTTGAGTTACAGTACTTATGTGATAACTTCAATGTGGAAAAAGGTCGGTCGCGGGCAAGGTTGACCAAAAATTTGTGAGTGGTCGTCTCATCAAAACCATGAAAAATCGAAAATTTTCAAAATGTAGTTTTTTTCGTTTTTTAAAACTTCATCTTGATTGAAATTTCATGCTGAATCCAAAACAGGTCACCATATGTTTCCAGCTTACCTGTGAGTCGAGTTACAGTAGTCATAATATTTGAAAAGTCAAAAAAGTCATTAAGAAATGTATTTTTACAAATGTTTAAATTTACATCTTGAATAAAATTTCAAGCTGAATCGAACGCACTCAACCTCATGTCGCTAGCTTATCTGTGAGTTGAGTTACAGTAGACAAAATATCTGAAAAATGAAAAAAAATCGTTAAGAAATGTATTTTTACAAATGTTTAAAACAGCATCTTGAACAAAATTTCAAGCTGAATCGAACGCACTCAACCTCATGTCGCTAGCTTATCTGTGAGTTGAGTTACCGTAGACAAAATATCTGAAAAATGAAAAAAATCGTTAAGAAATGTATTTTTACAAATGTTTAAAACAGCATCTTGAACAAAATTTCAAGCTGAATCGAACGCACTCAACCTCATGTCGCTAGCTTATCTGTGAGTTGAGTTACAGTACTTATGTGATAACTTCAATGTGGAAAAAGGTCGGTCGCGGGCAAGGTTGACCAAAAATTTGTGAGTGGTCGTCTCATCAAAACCATGAAAAATCGAAAATTTTCAAAATGTAGTTTTTTTGTTTTTTAAAACTTCATCTTGATTGAAATTTCACGCTGAATCCAAAACAGGTCACCATATGTTTCCAGCTTACCTGTGAGTCGAGTTACAGTAGTCATAATATTTGAAAAGTCAAAAAAGTCATTAAGAAATGTATTTTTACAAATGTTTAAAACAGCATCTTGAACAAAATTTCAAGCTGAATCGAACGCACTCAACCTCATGTCGCCAGCTTATTTGTGAGTTGAGTTACAGTACTTATGTGATAACTTCAATGTGGAAAAAGGTCGGTCGCGGGCAAGGTTGACCAAAAATTTGTGAGTGGTCGTCTCATCAAAACCATGAAAAATCGAAAATTTTCAAAATGTAGTTTTTTTGTTTTTTAAAACTTCATCTTGATTGAAATTTCACGCTGAATCCAAAACAGGTCACCATATGTTTCCAGCTTACCTGTGAGTCGAGTTACAGTAGTCATAATATTTGAAAAGTCAAAAAAGTCATTAAGAAATGTATTTTTACAAATGTTTAAAACTACATCTTGAATAAAATTTCAAGCTGAATCGAACGCACTCAACCTCATGTCGCTAGCTTATCTGTGAGTTGAGTTACAGAAGACAAAATATCTGAAAAATGAAAAAAAAATCATTAAGAAATGTATTTTTACAAATGTTTAAAACTACATCTTGAACAAAATTTCAAGCTGAATCGAACGCACTCAACCACATGTCGCTAGTTTATCTGTGAGTTGAGTTACAGTACTTATTTGATAACTTCAACGTGGAAAAAGGTCGGTCGCGGGCAAGGTTGACCAAAAATTTGTGAGTGGTCGTCTCATCAAAACCATGAAAAATCGAAAATTTTCAAAATGTAGTTTTTTTGTTTTTTAAAACTTCATCTTGATTGAAATTTCACGCTGAATCCAAAACAGGTCACCATATGTTTCCAGCTTACCTGTGAGTCGAGTTACAGTAGTCATAATATTTGAAAAGTCAAAAAAGTCATTAAGAAATGTATTTTTACAAATGTTTAAATTTACATCTTGAATAAAATTTCAAGCTGAATCGAACGCACTCAACCGCATGTCGCTAGCTTACCTGTGAGTCGAGTTACAGTAGACAAAATATCTGAAAAATGAAAAAAAATCATTAAGAAATGTATTTTTACAAATGTTTAAAACTTCATCTTGAACAAAATTTCAAGCTGAATCGAACGCACTCAACCTCATGTCTCTAGCTTATCTGTGAGTTGAGTTACAGTAGACAAAATATCTGAAAAATGAAAAAAAAATCGTTAAGAAATGTATTTTTACAAATGTTTAAAACAGCATCTTGAACAAAATTTCAAGCTGAATCGAACGCACTCAACCTCATGTCGCTAGCTTATCTGTGAGTTGAGTTACAGTACTTATGTGCAAACTTCAATGTGGAAAAAGGTCGGTCGCGGGCAAGGTTGACCAAAAATTTGTGAGTGGTCGTCTCATCAAAACCATGAAAAATCGAAAATTTTCAAAATGTAGTTTTTTTGTTTTTTAGAACTTCATCTTGATTGAAATTTCACGCTGAATCCAAAACAGGTCACCATATGTTTCCAGCTTACCTGTGAGTCGAGTTACAGTAGTCATAATATTTGAAAAGTCAAAAAAGTCATTAAGAAATGTATTTTTACAAATGTTTAAAACTACATCTTGAATAAAATTTCAAGCTGAATCGAACGCACTCAACCTCATGTCTCTAGCTTATCTGTGAGTTGAGTTACAGAAGACAAAATATCTGAAAAATGAAAAAAAAATCGTTAAGAAATGTATTTTTACAAATGTTTAAAACAGCATCTTGAACAAAATTTCAAGCTGAATCGAACGCACTCAACCTCATGTCGCTAGCTTATCTGTGAGTTGAGTTACAGTACTTATGTGATAACTTCAATGTGGAAAAAGGTCGGTCGCGGGCAAGGTTGACCAAAAATTTGTGAGTGGTCGTCTCATCAAAACCATGAAAAATCGAAAATTTTCAAAATGTAGTTTTTTTGTTTTTTAAAACTTCATCTTGATTGAAATTTCATGCTGAATCCAAAACAGGTCACCATATGTTTCCAGCTTACCTGTGAGTAGAGTTACAGTAGTCATAATATTTGAAAAGTCAAAAAAGTCATTAAGAAATGTATTTTTACAAATGTTTAAAACTACATCTTGAATAAAATTTCAAGCTGAATCGAACGCACTCAACCTCATGTCGCTAGCTTATCTGTGAGTTGAGTTACAGTAGACAAAATATCTGAAAAATGAAAAAAAATCGTTAAGAAATGTATTTTTACAAATGTTTAAAACTTCATCTTGAACAAAATTTCAAGCTGAATCGAACGCACTCAACCTCATGTCGCTAGCTTATCTGTGAGTTGAGTTACAGTAGACAAAATATCTGAAAAATGAAAAAAAATCATTAAGAAATGTATTTTTACAAATGTTTAAAACTACATCTTGAACAAAATTTCAAGCTGAATCGAACGCACTCAACCTCATGTCGCTAGCTTATCTGTGAGTTGAGTTACAGTACTTATGCGATAACTTCAATGTGGAAAAAGGTCGGTCGCGGGCAAGGTTGACCAAAAATTTGTGAGTGGTCGTCTCATCAAAACCATGAAAAATCGAAAATTTTCAAAATGTAGTTTTTTTGTTTTTTAAAACTTCATCTTGATTGAAATTTCATGCTGAATCCAAAACAGGTCACCATATGTTTCCAGCTTACCTGTGAGTCGAGTTACAGTAGTCATAATATTTGAAAAGTCAAAAAAGTCATTAAGAAATGTATTTTTACAAATGTTTAAATTTTCGTCTTGAATAAAATTTCAAGCTGAATCGAACGCACTCAACCTCATGTCGCTAGCTTATCTGTGAGTTGAGTTACAGTAGACAAAATATCTGAAAAATGAAAAAAAATCGTTAAGAAATGTATTTTTACAAATGTTTAAAACTACATCTTGAACAAAATTTCAAGCTGAATCGAACGCACTCAACCTCATGTCGCTAGCTTATCTGTGAGTTGAGTTACAGTACTTATGTGATAACTTCAATGTGGAAAAAGGTCGGTCGCGGGCAAGGTTGACCAAAAATTTGTGATTGGTCGTCTCATCAAAACCATGAAAAATCGAAAATTTTCAAAATGTAGTTTTTTCGTTTTTTAAAACTTCATCTTGATTGAAATTTCACGCTGAATCCAAAACAGGTCACCATATGTTTCCAGCTTACCTGTGAGTAGAGTTACAGTAGTCATAATATTTGAAAAGTCAAAAAAGTCATTAAGAAATGTATTTTTACAAATGTTTAAAACTACATCTTGAATAAAATTTCAAGCTGAATCGAACGCACTCAACCTCATGTCGCTAGCTTATCTGTGAGTTGAGTTACAGTAGACAAAATATCTGAAAAATGAAAAAAAAATCATTAAGAAATGTATTTTTACAAATGTTTAAAACTACATCTTGAACAAAATTTCAAGCTGAATCGAACGCACTCAACCTCATGTCGCTAGCTTATCTGTGAGTTGAGTTACAGTAGACAAAATATCTGAAAAATGAAAAAAATCATTAAGAAATGTATTTTTACAAATGTTTAAAACTACATCTTGAACAAAATTTCAAGCTGAATCGAACGCACTCAACCTCATGTCGCTAGCTTATCTGTGAGTTGAGTTACAGTAGACAAAAGATCTGAAAAATGAAAAAAAATCATTAAGAAATGTATTTTTACAAATGTTTAAAACTACATCTTGAATAAAATTTCAAGCTGAATCGAACGCACTCAACCTCATGTCGCCAGCTTATTTGTGAGTTGAGTTACAGTACTTATGTGATAACTTCAATGTGGAAAAAGGTCGGTCGCGGGCAAGGTTGACCAAAAATTTGTGAGTGGTCGTCTCATCAAAACCATGAAAAATCGAAAATTTTCAAAATGTAGTTTTTTTCGTTTTTTAAAACTTCATCTTGATTGAAATTTCATGCTGAATCCAAAACAGGTCACCATATGTTTCCAGCTTACCTGTGAGTCGAGTTACAGTAGTCATAATATTTGAAAAGTCAAAAAAGTCATTAAGAAATGTATTTTTACAAATGTTTAAAACTACATCTTGAATAAAATTTCAAGCTGAATCGAACGCACTCAACCTCATGTCGCTAGCTTATCTGTGAGTTGAGTTACAGTAGACAAAATATCTGAAAAATGAAAAAAAATCATTAAGAAATGTATTTTTACAAATGTTTAAAACTACATCTTGAACAAAATTTCAAGCTGAATCGAACGCACTCAACCTCATGTCGCTAGCTTATCTGTGAGTTGAGTTACAGTACTTATGCGATAACTTCAATGTGGAAAAAGGTCGGTCGCGGGCAAGGTTGACCAAAAATTTGTGAGTGTTCGTCTCATCAAAACCATGAAAAATCGAAAATTTTCAAAATGTAGTTTTTTCGTTTTTTAAAACTTCATCTTGATTGAAATTTCATGCTGAATCCAAAACAGGTCACCATATGTTTCCAGCTTACCTGTGAGTCGAGTAACAGTAGTCATAATATTTGAAAAGTCAAAAAAGTCATTAAGAAATGTATTTTTACAAATGTTTAAAACTACATCTTGAATAAAATTTCAAGCTGAATCGAACGCACTCAACCTCATGTCGCTAGCTTATCTGTGAGTTGAGTTACAGTAGACAAAATATCTGAAAAATGAAAAAAAATTATTAAGAAATGTATTTTTACAAATGTTTAAAACTACATCTTGAACAAAATTTCAAGCTGAATCGAACGCACTCAACCTCATGTCGCTAGCTTATCTGTGAGTTGAGTTACAGTACTTATGCGATAACTTCAATGTGGAAAAAGGTCGGTCGCGGGCAAGGTTGACCAAAAATTTGTGAGTGTTCGTCTCATCAAAACCATGAAAAATCGAAAATTTTCAAAATGTAGTTTTTTCGTTTTTTAAAACTTCATCTTGATTGAAATTTCACGCTGAATCCAAAACAGGTCACCATATGTTTCCAGCTTACCTGTGAGTAGAGTTACAGTAGTCATAATATTTGAAAAGTCAAAAAAGTCATTAAGAAATGTATTTTTACAAATGTTTAAAACTACATCTTGAATAAAATTTCAAGCTGAATCGAACGCACTCAACCTCATGTCGCTAGCTTATCTGTGAGTTGAGTTACAGTAGACAAAATATCTGAAAAATGAAAAAAAAATCATTAAGAAATGTATTTTTACAAATGTTTAAAACTACATCTTGAACAAAATTTCAAGCTGAATCGAACGCACTCAACCTCATGTCGCTAGCTTATCTGTGAGTTGAGTTACAGTAGACAAAATATCTGAAAAATGAAAAAAATCATTAAGAAATGTATTTTTACAAATGTTTAAAACTACATCTTGAACAAAATTTCAAGCTGAATCGAACGCACTCAACCTCATGTCGCTAGCTTATCTGTGAGTTGAGTTACAGTAGACAAAAGATCTGAAAAATGAAAAAAAATCATTAAGAAATGTATTTTTACAAATGTTTAAAACTACATCTTGAATAAAATTTCAAGCTGAATCGAACGCACTCAACCTCATGTCGCCAGCTTATTTGTGAGTTGAGTTACAGTACTTATGTGATAACTTCAATGTGGAAAAAGGTCGGTCGCGGGCAAGGTTGACCAAAAATTTGTGAGTGGTCGTCTCATCAAAACCATGAAAAATCGAAAATTTTCAAAATGTAGTTTTTTTCGTTTTTTAAAACTTCATCTTGATTGAAATTTCATGCTGAATCCAAAACAGGTCACCATATGTTTCCAGCTTACCTGTGAGTCGAGTTACAGTAGTCATAATATTTGAAAAGTCAAAAAAGTCATTAAGAAATGTATTTTTACAAATGTTTAAAACTACATCTTGAATAAAATTTCAAGCTGAATCGAACGCACTCAACCTCATGTCGCTAGCTTATCTGTGAGTTGAGTTACAGTAGACAAAATATCTGAAAAATGAAAAAAAATCATTAAGAAATGTATTTTTACAAATGTTTAAAACTACATCTTGAACAAAATTTCAAGCTGAATCGAACGCACTCAACCTCATGTCGCTAGCTTATCTGTGAGTTGAGTTACAGTACTTATGCGATAACTTCAATGTGGAAAAAGGTCGGTCGCGGGCAAGGTTGACCGAAAATTTGTGAGTGTTCGTCTCATCAAAACCATGAAAAATCGAAAATTTTCAAAATGTAGTTTTTTTGTTTTTTAAAACTTCATCTTGATTGAAATTTCATGCTGAATCCAAAACAGGTCACCATATGTTTCCAGCTTACCTGTGAGTCGAGTAACAGTAGTCATAATATTTGAAAAGTCAAAACAGTCATTAAGAAATGTATTTTTACAAATGTTTAAAACTACATCTTGAATAAAATTTCAAGCTGAATCGAACGCACTCAACCTCATGTCGCTAGCTTATCTGTGAGTTGAGTTACAGTACTTATGTGATAACTTCAATGTGGAAAAAGGTCGGTCGCGGGCAAGGTTGACCAAAAATTTGTGAGTGGTCGTCTCATCAAAACCATGAAAAATCGAAAATTTTCAAAATGTAGTTTTTTTGTTTTTTAAAACTTCATCTTGATTGAAATTTCATGCTGAATCCAAAACAGGTCACCATATGTTTCCAGCTTACCTGTGAGTCGAGTTACAGTAGTCATAATATTTGAAAAGTCAAAAAAGTCATTAAGAAATGTATTTTTACAAATGTTTAAATTTACATCTTGAATAAAATTTCAAGCTGAATCGAACGCACTCAACCTCATGTCGCTAGCTTATCTGTGAGTTGAGTTACAGTAGACAAAATATCTGAAAAATGAAAAAAAATCGTTAAGAAATGTATTTTTACAAATGTTTAAAACTACATCTTGAACAAAATTTCAAGCTGAATCGAACGCACTCAACCTCATGTCGCTAGCTTATCTGTGAGTTGAGTTACAGTACTTATGTGATAACTTCAATGTGGAAAAAGGTCGGTCGCGGGCAAGGTTGACCAAAAATTTGTGATTGGTCGTCTCATCAAAACCATGAAAAATCGAAAATTTTCAAAATGTAGTTTTTTCGTTTTTTAAAACTTCATCTTGATTGAAATTTCACGCTGAATCCAAAACAGGTCACCATATGTTTCCAGCTTACCTGTGAGTAGAGTTACAGTAGTCATAATATTTGAAAAGTCAAAAAAGTCATTAAGAAATGTATTTTTACAAATGTTTAAAACTACATCTTGAATAAAATTTCAAGCTGAATCGAACGCACTCAACCTCATGTCGCTAGCTTATCTGTGAGTTGAGTTACAGTAGACAAAATATCTGAAAAATGAAAAAAAAATCATTAAGAAATGTATTTTTACAAATGTTTAAAACTACATCTTGAACAAAATTTCAAGCTGAATCGAACGCACTCAACCTCATGTCGCTAGCTTATCTGTGAGTTGAGTTACAGTACTTATGTGATAACTTCAATGTGGAAAAAGGTCGGTCGCGGGCAAGGTTGACCAAAAATTTGTGAGTGTTCGTCTCATCAAAACCATGAAAAATCGAAAATTTTAAGAAATGTATTTTTTCGTTTTTTAAAACTTCATCTTGATTGAAATTTCAAGCTGAATCCAAAACAGGTCACCATATGTTTCCAGCTTACCTGTGAGTTGAGTTACAGTAGTCATAATATTTGAAAAGTGAAAAAAAGTCATTAAGAAATGTATTTTTACAAATGTTTAAAACTACATCTTGAATAAAATTTCAAGCTGAATCGAACGCACTCAACCTCATGTCGCTAGCTTATCTGTGAGTTGAGTTACAGTAGACAAAATATCTGAAAAATGAAAAAAAAATCGTTAAGAAATGTATTTTTACAAATGTTTAAAACTACATCTTGAACAAAATTTCAAGCTGAATCGAACGCACTCAACCTCATGTCGCTAGCTTATCTGTGAGTTGAGTTACAGTACTTATGTGATAACTTCAATGTGGAAAAAGGTCGGTCGCGGGCAAGGTTGACCAAAAATTTGTGATTGGTCGTCTCATCAAAACCATGAAAAATCGAAAATTTTCAAAATGTAGTTTTTTCGTTTTTTAAAACTTCATCTTGATTGAAATTTCATGCTGAATCCAAAACAGGTCACCATATGTTTCCAGCTTACCTGTGAGTAGAGTTACAGTAGTCATAATATTTGAAAAGTCAAAAAAGTCATTAAGAAATGTATTTTTACAAATGTTTAAAACTACATCTTGAATAAAATTTCAAGCTGAATCGAACGCACTCAACCTCATGTCGCTAGCTTATCTGTGAGTTGAGTTACAGTAGACAAAATATCTGAAAAATGAAAAAAAATCATTAAGAAATGTATTTTTACAAATGTTTAAAACTACATCTTGAACAAAATTTCAAGCTGAATCGAACGCACTCAACCTCATGTCGCTAGCTTATCTGTGAGTTGAGTTACAGTACTTATGTGATAACTTCAATGTGGAAAAAGGTCGGTCGCGGGCAAGGTTGACCAAAAATTTGTGAGTGGTCGTCTCATCAAAACCATGAAAAATCGAAAATTTTCAAAATGTAGTTTTTTTGTTTTTTAAAACTTCATCTTGATTGAAATTTCATGCTGAATCCAAAACAGGTCACCATATGTTTCCAGCTTACCTGTGAGTCGAGTTACAGTAGTCATAATATTTGAAAAGTCAAAAAAGTCATTAAGAAATGTATTTTTACAAATGTTTAAATTTACATCTTGAATAAAATTTCAAGCTGAATCGAACGCACTCAACCTCATGTCGCTAGCTTATCTGTGAGTTGAGTTACAGTACTTATGTGCAAACTTCAATGTGGAAAAAGGTCGGTCGCGGGCAAGGTTGACCAAAAATTTGTGAGTGGTCGTCTCATCAAAACCATGAAAAATCGAAAATTTTCAAAATGTAGTTTTTTTCGTTTTTTAAAACTTCATCTTGATTGAAATTTCATGCTGAATCCAAAACAGGTCACCATATGTTTCCAGCTTACCTGTGAGTCGAGTTACAGTAGTCATAATATTTGAAAAGTCAAAAAAGTCATTAAGAAATGTATTTTTACAAATGTTTAAATTTACATCTTGAATAAAATTTCAAGCTGAATCGAACGCACTCAACCTCATGTCGCTAGCTTATCTGTGAGTTGAGTTACAGTAGACAAAATATCTGAAAAATGAAAAAAAATCGTTAAGAAATGTATTTTTACAAATGTTTAAAACAGCATCTTGAACAAAATTTCAAGCTGAATCGAACGCACTCAACCTCATGTCGCTAGCTTATCTGTGAGTTGAGTTACCGTAGACAAAATATCGAAAAATGAAAAAAATCATTAAGAAATGTATTTTTACAAATGTTTAAAACTACATCTTGAACAAAATTTCAAGCTGAATCGAACGCACTCAACCTCATGTCGCTAGCTTATCTGTGAGTTGAGTTACAGTAGACAAAATATCTGAAAAATGAAAAAAATCATTAAGAAATGTATTTTTACAAATGTTTAAAACTACATCTTGAACAAAATTTCAAGCTGAATCGAACGCACTCAACCTCATGTCGCTAGCTTATCTGTGAGTTAAGTTACAGTAGACAAAAGATCTGAAAAATGAAAAAAAATCATTAAGAAATGTATTTTTACAAATGTTTAAAACTACATCTTGAATAAAATTTCAAGCTGAATCGAACGCACTCAACCTCATGTCGCCAGCTTATTTGTGAGTTGAGTTACAGTACTTATGTGATAACTTCAATGTGGAAAAAGGTCGGTCGCGGGCAAGGTTGACCAAAAATTTGTGAGTGGTCGTCTCATCAAAACCATGAAAAATCGAAAATTTTCAAAATGTAGTTTTTTTCGTTTTTTAAAACTTCATCTTGATTGAAATTTCATGCTGAATCCAAAACAGGTCACCATATGTTTCCAGCTTACCTGTGAGTCGAGTTACAGTAGTCATAATATTTGAAAAGTCAAAAAAGTCATTAAGAAATGTATTTTTACAAATGTTTAAAACTACATCTTGAATAAAATTTCAAGCTGAATCGAACGCACTCAACCTCATGTCGCTAGCTTATCTGTGAGTTGAGTTACAGTAGACAAAATATCTGAAAAATGAAAAAAAATCATTAAGAAATGTATTTTTACAAATGTTTAGCTTATTGTGAGTTGAGTTCGTGATAACATCAAAACCATGAAAAATCGAAAATTTTCAAAATGTATTTTTTTCGTTTTTTAAAACTTCACATGATTGAACAAAATTTCAAGCTGAATCCAAAACAGGTCACCATATGTTTCCAGCTTACCTGTGAGTTGAGTTACAGTAGTCATAATATTTGAAAAGTCAAAAAAGTCATTAAGAAATGTATTTTTACAAATGTTTAAAACTACATCTTGAATAAAATTTCAAGCTGAATCGAACGCACTCAACCTCATGTCGCTAGCTTATCTGTGAGTTGAGTTACAGTAGACAAAATATCTGAAAAATGAAAAAAAATCGTTAAGAAATGTATTTTTACAAATGTTTAAAACTACATCTTGAACAAAATTTCAAGCTGAATCGAACGCACTCAACCTCATGTCGCTAGCTTATCTGTGAGTTGAGTTACAGTACTTATGTGATAACTTCAATGTGGAAAAAGGTCGGTCGCGGGCAAGGTTGACCAAAAATTTGTGATTGGTCGTCTCATCAAAACCATGAAAAATCGAAAATTTTCAAAATGTAGTTTTTTCGTTTTTTAAAACTTCATCTTGATTGAAATTTCACGCTGAATCCAAAACAGGTCACCATATGTTTCCAGCTTACCTGTGAGTAGAGTTACAGTAGTCATAATATTTGAAAAGTCAAAAAAGTCATTAAGAAATGTATTTTTACAAATGTTTAAAACTACATCTTGAATAAAATTTCAAGCTGAATCGAACGCACTCAACCTCATGTCGCTAGCTTATCTGTGAGTTGAGTTACAGTAGACAAAATATCTGAAAAATGAAAAAAAATCATTAAGAAATGTATTTTTACAAATGTTTAAAACTACATCTTGAACAAAATTTCAAGCTGAATCGAACGCACTCAACCTCATGTCGCTAGCTTATCTGTGAGTTGAGTTACAGTACTTATGCGATAACTTCAATGTGGAAAAAGGTCGGTCGCGGGCAAGGTTGACCGAAAATTTGTGAGTGTTCGTCTCATCAAAACCATGAAAAATCGAAAATTTTCAAAATGTAGTTTTTTTGTTTTTTAAAACTTCATCTTGATTGAAATTTCATGCTGAATCCAAAACAGGTCACCATATGTTTCCAGCTTACCTGTGAGTCGAGTAACAGTAGTCATAATATTTGAAAAGTCAAAAAAGTCATTAAGAAATGTATTTTTACAAATGTTTAAAACTACATCTTGAATAAAATTTCAAGCTGAATCGAACGCACTCAACCTCATGTCGCTAGCTTATCTGTGAGTTGAGTTACAGTACTTATGTGATAACTTCAATGTGGAAAAAGGTCGGTCGCGGGCAAGGTTGACCAAAAATTTGTGAGTGGTCGTCTCATCAAAACCATGAAAAATCGAAAATTTTCAAAATGTAGTTTTTTTGTTTTTTAAAACTTCATCTTGATTGAAATTTCATGCTGAATCCAAAACAGGTCACCATATGTTTCCAGCTTACCTGTGAGTCGAGTTACAGTAGTCATAATATTTGAAAAGTCAAAAAAGTCATTAAGAAATGTATTTTTACAAATGTTTAAATTTACATCTTGAATAAAATTTCAAGCTGAATCGAACGCACTCAACCTCATGTCGCTAGCTTATCTGTGAGTTGAGTTACAGTAGACAAAATATCTGAAAAATGAAAAAAAATCGTTAAGAAATGTATTTTTACAAATGTTTAAAACTACATCTTGAACAAAATTTCAAGCTGAATCGAACGCACTCAACCTCATGTCGCTAGCTTATCTGTGAGTTGAGTTACAGTACTTATGTGATAACTTCAATGTGGAAAAAGGTCGGTCGCGGGCAAGGTTGACCAAAAATTTGTGATTGGTCGTCTCATCAAAACCATGAAAAATCGAAAATTTTCAAAATGTAGTTTTTTCGTTTTTTAAAACTTCATCTTGATTGAAATTTCACGCTGAATCCAAAACAGGTCACCATATGTTTCCAGCTTACCTGTGAGTAGAGTTACAGTAGTCATAATATTTGAAAAGTCAAAAAAGTCATTAAGAAATGTATTTTTACAAATGTTTAAAACTACATCTTGAATAAAATTTCAAGCTGAATCGAACGCACTCAACCTCATGTCGCTAGCTTATCTGTGAGTTGAGTTACAGTAGACAAAATATCTGAAAAATGAAAAAAAAATCATTAAGAAATGTATTTTTACAAATGTTTAAAACTACATCTTGAACAAAATTTCAAGCTGAATCGAACGCACTCAACCTCATGTCGCTAGCTTATCTGTGAGTTGAGTTACAGTACTTATGTGATAACTTCAATGTGGAAAAAGGTCGGTCGCGGGCAAGGTTGACCAAAAATTTGTGATTGGTCGTCTCATCAAAACCACGAAAAATCGAAAATTTTCAAAATGTAGTTTTTTCGTTTTTTAAAACTTCATCTTGATTGAATTTTCACGCTGAATCCAAAACAGGTCACCATATGTTTCCAGCTTACCTGTGAGTAGAGTTACAGTAGTCATAATATTTGAAAAGTCAAAAAAGTCATTAAGAAATGTATTTTTACAAATGTTTAAAACTACATCTTGCATAAAATTTCAAGCTGAATCGAACGCACTCAACCTCATGTTGCTAGCTTATCTGTGAGTTGAGTTACAGTAGACAAAATATCTGAAAAATGAAAAAAAAATCATTAAGAAATGTATTTTTACAAATGTTTAAAACTACATCTTGAACAAAATTTCAAGCTGAATCGAACGCACTCAACCTCATGTCGCTAGCTTATCTGTGAGTTGAGTTACAGTAGACAAAATATCTGAAAAATGAAAAAAATCATTAAGAAATGTATTTTTACAAATGTTTAAAACTACATCTTGAACAAAATTTCAAGCTGAATCGAACGCACTCAACCTCATGTCGCTAGCTTATCTGTGAGTTAAGTTACAGTAGACAAAAGATCTGAAAAATGAAAAAAAATCATTAAGAAATGTATTTTTACAAATGTTTAAAACTACATCTTGAATAAAATTTCAAGCTGAATCGAACGCACTCAACCTCATGTCGCCAGCTTATTTGTGAGTTGAGTTACAGTACTTATGTGATAACTTCAATGTGGAAAAAGGTCGGTCGCGGGCAAGGTTGACCAAAAATTTGTGAGTGGTCGTCTCATCAAAACCATGAAAAATCGAAAATTTTCAAAATGTAGTTTTTTTCGTTTTTTAAAACTTCATCTTGATTGAAATTTCATGCTGAATCCAAAACAGGTCACCATATGTTTCCAGCTTACCTGTGAGTCGAGTTACAGTAGTCATAATATTTGAAAAGTCAAAAAAGTCATTAAGAAATGTATTTTTACAAATGTTTAAAACTACATCTTGAATAAAATTTCAAGCTGAATCGAACGCACTCAACCTCATGTCGCTAGCTTATCTGTGAGTTGAGTTACAGTAGACAAAATATCTGAAAAATGAAAAAAAATCATTAAGAAATGTATTTTTACAAATGTTTAAAACTACATCTTGAACAAAATTTCAAGCTGAATCGAACGCACTCAACCTCATGTCGCTAGCTTATCTGTGAGTTGAGTTACAGTACTTATGTGATAACTTCAATGTGGAAAAAGGTCGGTCGCGGGCAAGGTTGACCAAAAATTTGTGATTGGTCGTCTCATCAAAACCATGAAAAATCGAAAATTTTCAAAATGTAGTTTTTTCGTTTTTTAAAACTTCATCTTGATTGAATTTTCACGCTGAATCCAAAACAGGTCACCATATGTTTCCAGCTTACCTGTGAGTAGAGTTACAGTAGTCATAATATTTGAAAAGTCAAAAAAGTCATTAAGAAATGTATTTTTACAAATGTTTAAAACTACATCTTGAATAAAATTTCAAGCTGAATCGAACGCACTCAACCTCATGTCGCTAGCTTATCTGTGAGTTGAGTTACAGTAGACAAAATATCTGAAAAATGAAAAAAAATCATTAAGAAATGTATTTTTACAAATGTTTAAAACTACATCTTGAACAAAATTTCAAGCTGAATCGAACGCACTCAACCTCATGTCGCTAGCTTATCTGTGAGTTGAGTTACAGTACTTATGCGATAACTTCAATGTGGAAAAAGGTCGGTCGCGGGCAAGGTTGACCGAAAATTTGTGAGTGTTCGTCTCATCAAAACCATGAAAAATCGAAAATTTTCAAAATGTAGTTTTTTTGTTTTTTAAAACTTCATCTTGATTGAAATTTCATGCTGAATCCAAAACAGGTCACATATGTTTCCAGCTTACCTGTGAGTCGAGTAACAGTAGTCATAATATTTGAAAAGTCAAAAAAGTCATTAAGAAATGTATTTTTACAAATGTTTAAAACTACATCTTGAATAAAATTTCAAGCTGAATCGAACGCACTCAACCTCATGTCGCTAGCTTATCTGTGAGTTGAGTTACAGTACTTATGTGATAACTTCAATGTGGAAAAAGGTCGGTCGCGGGCAAGGTTGACCAAAAATTTGTGAGTGGTCGTCTCATCAAAACCATGAAAAATCGAAAATTTTCAAAATGTAGTTTTTTTGTTTTTTAAAACTTCATCTTGATTGAAATTTCATGCTGAATCCAAAACAGGTCACCATATGTTTCCAGCTTACCTGTGAGTCGAGTTACAGTAGTCATAATATTTGAAAAGTCAAAAAAGTCATTAAGAAATGTATTTTTACAAATGTTTAAATTTACATCTTGAATAAAATTTCAAGCTGAATCGAACGCACTCAACCTCATGTCGCTAGCTTATCTGTGAGTTGAGTTACAGTAGACAAAATATCTGAAAAATGAAAAAAAATCGTTAAGAAATGTATTTTTACAAATGTTTAAAACTACATCTTGAACAAAATTTCAAGCTGAATCGAACGCACTCAACCTCATGTCGCTAGCTTATCTGTGAGTTGAGTTACAGTACTTATGTGATAACTTCAATGTGGAAAAAGGTCGGTCGCGGGCAAGGTTGACCAAAAATTTGTGATTGGTCGTCTCATCAAAACCATGAAAAATCGAAAATTTTCAAAATGTAGTTTTTTCGTTTTTTAAAACTTCATCTTGATTGAAATTTCACGCTGAATCCAAAACAGGTCACCATATGTTTCCAGCTTACCTGTGAGTAGAGTTACAGTAGTCATAATATTTGAAAAGTCAAAAAAGTCATTAAGAAATGTATTTTTACAAATGTTTAAAACTACATCTTGAATAAAATTTCAAGCTGAATCGAACGCACTCAACCTCATGTCGCTAGCTTATCTGTGAGTTGAGTTACAGTAGACAAAATATCTGAAAAATGAAAAAAAAATCATTAAGAAATGTATTTTTACAAATGTTTAAAACTACATCTTGAACAAAATTTCAAGCTGAATCGAACGCACTCAACCTCATGTCGCTAGCTTATCTGTGAGTTGAGTTACAGTAGACAAAATATCTGAAAAATGAAAAAAATCATTAAGAAATGTATTTTTACAAATGTTTAAAACTACATCTTGAATAAAATTTCAAGCTGAATCGAACGCACTCAACCTCATGTCGCTAGCTTATCTGTGAGTTGAGTTACAGTAGACAAAAGATCTGAAAAATGAAAAAAAATCATTAAGAAATGTATTTTTACAAATGTTTAAAACTACATCTTGAATAAAATTTCAAGCTGAATCGAACGCACTCAACCTCATGTCGCCAGCTTATTTGTGAGTTGAGTTACAGTACTTATGTGATAACTTCAATGTGGAAAAAGGTCGGTCGCGGGCAAGGTTGACCAAAAATTTGTGAGTGGTCGTCTCATCAAAACCATGAAAAATCGAAAATTTTCAAAATGTAGTTTTTTTCGTTTTTTAAAACTTCATCTTGATTGAAATTTCATGCTGAATCCAAAACAGGTCACCATATGTTTCCAGCTTACCTGTGAGTCGAGTTACAGTAGTCATAATATTTGAAAAGTCAAAAAAGTCATTAAGAAATGTATTTTTACAAATGTTTAAAACTACATCTTGAATAAAATTTCAAGCTGAATCGAACGCACTCAACCTCATGTCGCTAGCTTATCTGTGAGTTGAGTTACAGTAGACAAAATATATGAAAAATGAAAAAAAATCATTAAGAAATGTATTTTTACAAATGTTTAAAACTACATCTTGAACAAAATTTCAAGCTGAATCGAACGCACTCAACCTCATGTCGCTAGCTTATCTGTGAGTTGAGTTACAGTACTTATGTGATAACTTCAATGTGGAAAAAGGTCGGTCGCGGGCAAGGTTGACCAAAAATTTGTGATTGGTCGTCTCATCAAAACCATGAAAAATCGAAAATTTTCAAAATGTAGTTTTTTTGTTTTTTAAAACTTCATCTTGATTGAAATTTCATGCTGAATCCAAAACAGGTCACCATATGTTTCCAGCTTACCTGTGAGTCGAGTAACAGTAGTCATAATATTTGAAAAGTCAAAAAAGTCATTAAGAAATGTATTTTTACAAATGTTTAAAACTACATCTTGAATAAAATTTCAAGCTGAATCGAACGCACTCAACCTCATGTCGCTAGCTTATCTGTGAGTTGAGTTACAGTAGACAAAATATATGAAAAATGAAAAAAAATCATTAAGAAATGTATTTTTACAAATGTTTAAAACTACATCTTGAACAAAATTTCAAGCTGAATCGAACGCACTCAACCTCATGTCGCTAGCTTATCTGTGAGTTGAGTTACAGTACTTATGTGATAACTTCAATGTGGAAAAAGGTCGGTCGCGGGCAAGGTTGACCAAAAATTTGTGATTGGTCGTCTCATCAAAACCATGAAAAATCGAAAATTTTCAAAATGTAGTTTTTTTGTTTTTTAAAACTTCATCTTGATTGAAATTTCATGCTGAATCCAAAACAGGTCACCATATGTTTCCAGCTTACCTGTGAGTCGAGTAACAGTAGTCATAATATTTGAAAAGTCAAAAAAGTCATTAAGAAATGTATTTTTACAAATGTTTAAAACTACATCTTGAATAAAATTTCAAGCTGAATCGAACGCACTCAACCTCATGTCGCTAGCTTATCTGTGAGTTGAGTTACAGTACTTATGTGATAACTTCAATGTGGAAAAAGGTCGGTCGCGGGCAAGGTTGACCAAAAATTTGTGAGTGGTCGTCTCATCAAAACCATGAAAAATCGAAAATTTTTAAAATGTAGTTTTTTTGTTTTTTTAAACTTCATCTTGATTGAAATTTCATGCTGAATCCAAAACAGGTCACCATATGTTTCCAGCTTACCTGTGAGTCGAGTTACAGTAGTCATAACATTTGAAAAGTCAAAAAAGTCATTAAGAAATGTATTTTTACAAATGTTTAAATTTACATCTTGAATAAAATTTCAAGCTGAATCGAACGCACTCAACCTCATGTCGCTAGCTTATCTGTGAGTTGAGTTACAGTACTTATGTGATAACTTCAATGTGGAAAAAGGTCGGTCGCGGGCAAGGTTGACCAAAAATTTGTGATTGGTCGTCTCATCAAAACCATGAAAAATCGAAAATTTTCAAAATGTAGTTTTTTCGTTTTTTAAAACTTCATCTTGATTGAAATTTCACGCTGAATCCAAAACAGGTCACCATATGTTTCCAGCTTACCTGTGAGTAGAGTTACAGTAGTCATAATATTTGAAAAGTCAAAAAAGTCATTAAGAAATGTATTTTTACAAATGTTTAAAACTACATCTTGAATAAAATTTCAAGCTGAATCGAACGCACTCAACCTCATGTCGCTAGCTTATCTGTGAGTTGAGTTACAGTAGACAAAATATCTGAAAAATGAAAAAAAAATCATTAAGAAATGTATTTTTACAAATGTTTAAAACTACATCTTGAATAAAATTTCAAGCTGAATCGAACGCACTCAACCTCATGTCGCTAGCTTATCTGTGAGTTGAGTTACAGTAGACAAAATATCTGAAAAATGAAAAAAATCATTAAGAAATGTATTTTTACAAATGTTTAAAACTACATCTTGAACAAAATTTCAAGCTGAATCGAACGCACTCAACCTCATGTCGCTAGCTTATCTGTGAGTTGAGTTACAGTACTTATGCGATAACTTCAATGTGGAAAAAGGTCGGTCGCGGGCAAGGTTGACCGAAAATTTGTGAGTGTTCGTCTCATCAAAACCATGAAAAATCGAAAATTTTCAAAATGTAGTTTTTTTGTTTTTTAAAACTTCATCTTGATTGAAATTTCATGCTGAATCCAAAACAGGTCACCATATGTTTCCAGCTTACCTGTGAGTCGAGTAACAGTAGTCATAATATTTGAAAAGTCAAAAAAGTCATTAAGAAATGTATTTTTACAAATGTTTAAAACTACATCTTGAATAAAATTTCAAGCTGAATCGAACGCACTCAACCTCATGTCGCTAGCTTATCTGTGAGTTGAGTTACAGTACTTATGTGATAACTTCAATGTGGAAAAAGGTCGGTCGCGGGCAAGGTTGACCAAAAATTTGTGAGTGGTCGTCTCATCAAAACCATGAAAAATCGAAAATTTTCAAAATGTAGTTTTTTTGTTTTTTAAAACTTCATCTTGATTGAAATTTCATGCTGAATCCAAAACAGGTCACCATATGTTTCCAGCTTACCTGTGAGTCGAGTTACAGTAGTCATAATATTTGAAAAGTCAAAAAAGTCATTAAGAAATGTATTTTTACAAATGTTTAAATTTACATCTTGAATAAAATTTCAAGCTGAATCGAACGCACTCAACCTCATGTCGCTAGCTTATCTGTGAGTTGAGTTACAGTAGACAAAATATCTGAAAAATGAAAAAAAATCGTTAAGAAATGTATTTTTACAAATGTTTAAAACTACATCTTGAACAAAATTTCAAGCTGAATCGAACGCACTCAACCTCATGTCGCTAGCTTATCTGTGAGTTGAGTTACAGTACTTATGTGATAACTTCAATGTGGAAAAAGGTCGGTCGCGGGCAAGGTTGACCAAAAATTTGTGATTGGTCGTCTCATCAAAACCATGAAAAATCGAAAATTTTCAAAATGTAGTTTTTTCGTTTTTTAAAACTTCATCTTGATTGAAATTTCACGCTGAATCCAAAACAGGTCACCATATGTTTCCAGCTTACCTGTGAGTAGAGTTACAGTAGTCATAATATTTGAAAAGTCAAAAAAGTCATTAAGAAATGTATTTTTACAAATGTTTAAAACTACATCTTGAATAAAATTTCAAGCTGAATCGAACGCACTCAACCTCATGTCGCTAGCTTATCTGTGAGTTGAGTTACAGTAGACAAAATATCTGAAAAATGAAAAAAAAATCATTAAGAAATGTATTTTTACAAATGTTTAAAACTACATCTTGAACAAAATTTCAAGCTGAATCGAACGCACTCAACCTCATGTCGCTAGCTTATCTGTGAGTTGAGTTACAGTAGACAAAATATCTGAAAAATGAAAAAAATCATTAAGAAATGTATTTTTACAAATGTTTAAAACTACATCTTGAACAAAATTTCAAGCTGAATCGAACGCACTCAACCTCATGTCGCTAGCTTATCTGTGAGTTGAGTTACAGTAGACAAAAGATCTGAAAAATGAAAAAAAATCATTAAGAAATGTATTTTTACAAATGTTTAAAACTACATCTTGAACAAAATTTCAAGCTGAATCGAACGCACTCAACCTCATGTCGCTAGCTTATCTGTGAGTTGAGTTACAGTACTTATGTGATAACTTCAATGTGGAAAAAGGTCGGTCGCGGGCAAGGTTGACCAAAAATTTGTGATTGGTCGTCTCATCAAAACCATGAAAAATCGAAAATTTTCAAAATGTAGTTTTTTCGTTTTTTAAAACTTCATCTTGATTGAAATTTCACGCTGAATCCAAAACAGGTCACCATATGTTTCCAGCTTACCTGTGAGTAGAGTTACAGTAGTCATAATATTTGAAAAGTCAAAAAAGTCATTAAGAAATGTATTTTTACAAATGTTTAAAACTACATCTTGAATAAAATTTCAAGCTGAATCGAACGCACTCAACCTCATGTCGCTAGCTTATCTGTGAGTTGAGTTACAGTAGACAAAATATCTGAAAAATGAAAAAAAAAATCATTAAGAAATGTATTTTTACAAATGTTTAAAACTACATCTTGAACAAAATTTCAAGCTGAATCGAACGCACTCAACCTCATGTCGCTAGCTTATCTGTGAGTTGAGTTACAGTAGACAAAATATCTGAAAAATGAAAAAAATCATTAAGAAATGTATTTTTACAAATGTTTAAAACTACATCTTGAACAAAATTTCAAGCTGAATCGAACGCACTCAACCTCATGTCGCTAGCTTATCTGTGAGTTGAGTTACAGTAGACAAAAGATCTGAAAAATGAAAAAAAATCATTAAGAAATGTATTTTTACAAATGTTTAAAACTACATCTTGAATAAAATTTCAAGCTGAATCGAACGCACTCAACCTCATGTCGCCAGCTTATTTGTGAGTTGAGTTACAGTACTTATGTGATAACTTCAATGTGGAAAAAGGTCGGTCGCGGGCAAGGTTGACCAAAAATTTGTGATTGGTCGTCTCATCAAAACCATGAAAAATCGAAAATTTTCAAAATGTAGTTTTTTTCGTTTTTTAAAACTTCATCTTGATTGAAATTTCATGCTGAATCCAAAACAGGTCACCATATGTTTCCAGCTTACCTGTGAGTCGAGTTACAGTAGTCATAATATTTGAAAAGTCAAAAAAGTCATTAAGAAATGTATTTTTACAAATGTTTAAAACTACATCTTGAATAAAATTTCAAGCTGAATCGAACGCACTCAACCTCATGTCGCTAGCTTATCTGTGAGTTGAGTTACAGTAGACAAAATATCTGAAAAATGAAAAAAAATCATTAAGAAATGTATTTTTACAAATGTTTAAAACTACATCTTGATCTTGAACAAAATTTCAAGCTGAATCGAACGCACTCAACCTCATGTCGCTAGCTTATCTGTGAGTTGAGTTACAGTACTTATGTGATAACTTCAATGTGGAAAAAGGTCGGTCGCGGGCAAGGTTGACCGAAAATTTGTGAGTGGTCGTCTCATCAAAACCATGAAAAATCGAAAATTTTCAAAATGTAGTTTTTTTGTTTTTTAAAACTTCATCTTGATTGAAATTTCATGCTGAATCCAAAACAGGTCACCATATGTTTCCAGCTTACCTGTGAGTCGAGTTACAGTAGTCATAATATTTGAAAAGTCAAAAAAGTCATTAAGAAATGTATTTTTACAAATGTTTAAAACTACATCTTGAATAAAATTTCAAGCTGAATCGAACGCACTCAACCTCATGTCGCTAGCTTATCTGTGAGTTGAGTTACAGTACTTATGTGATAACTTCAATGTGGAAAAAGGTCGGTCGCGGGCAAGGTTGACCAAAAATTTGTGAGTGGTCGTCTCATCAAAACCATGAAAAATCGAAAATTTTCAAAATGTAGTTTTTTTGTTTTTTAAAACTTCATCTTGATTGAAATTTCATGCTGAATCCAAAACAGGTCACCATATGTTTCCAGCTTACCTGTGAGTCGAGTTACAGTAGTCATAATATTTGAAAAGTCAAAAAAGTCATTAAGAAATGTATTTTTACAAATGTTTAAATTTACATCTTGAATAAAATTTCAAGCTGAATCGAACGCACTCAACCTCATGTCGCTAGCTTATCTGTGAGTTGAGTTACAGTAGACAAAATATCTGAAAAATGAAAA
This sequence comes from Caenorhabditis parvicauda, assembly GCA_963978915.1. NCBI lineage: Eukaryota > Metazoa > Nematoda > Chromadorea > Rhabditida > Rhabditidae > Caenorhabditis > Caenorhabditis parvicauda. The sequence goes on along the minus strand of OZ022250.1, from coordinate 18,054,873 downwards.
AAAATCGTTAAGAAATGTATTTTTACAAATGTTTAAAACTACATCTTGAACAAAATTTCAAGCTGAATCGAACGCACTCAACCTCATGTCGCTAGCTTATCTGTGAGTTGAGTTACAGTACTTATGTGATAACTTCAATGTGGAAAAAGGTCGGTCGCGGGCAAGGTTGACCAAAAATTTGTGATTGGTCGTCTCATCAAAACCATGAAAAATCGAAAATTTTCAAAATGTAGTTTTTTCGTTTTTTAAAACTTCATCTTGATTGAAATTTCACGCTGAATCCAAAACAGGTCACCATATGTTTCCAGCTTACCTGTGAGTAGAGTTACAGTAGTCATAATATTTGAAAAGTCAAAAAAGTCATTAAGAAATGTATTTTTACAAATGTTTAAAACTACATCTTGAATAAAATTTCAAGCTGAATCGAACGCACTCAACCTCATGTCGCTAGCTTATCTGTGAGTTGAGTTACAGTAGACAAAATATCTGAAAAATGAAAAAAAAATCATTAAGAAATGTATTTTTACAAATGTTTAAAACTACATCTTGAACAAAATTTCAAGCTGAATCGAACGCACTCAACCTCATGTCGCTAGCTTATCTGTGAGTTGAGTTACAGTAGACAAAATATCTGAAAAATGAAAAAAATCATTAAGAAATGTATTTTTACAAATGTTTAAAACTACATCTTGAATAAAATTTCAAGCTGAATCGAACGCACTCAACCTCATGTCGCTAGCTTATCTGTGAGTTGAGTTACAGTAGACAAAAGATCTGAAAAATGAAAAAAAATCATTAAGAAATGTATTTTTACAAATGTTTAAAACTACATCTTGAATAAAATTTCAAGCTGAATCGAACGCACTCAACCTCATGTCGCCAGCTTATTTGTGAGTTGAGTTACAGTACTTATGTGATAACTTCAATGTGGAAAAAGGTCGGTCGCGGGCAAGGTTGACCAAAAATTTGTGAGTGGTCGTCTCATCAAAACCATGAAAAATCGAAAATTTTCAAAATGTAGTTTTTTTCGTTTTTTAAAACTTCATCTTGATTGAAATTTCATGCTGAATCCAAAACAGGTCACCATATGTTTCCAGCTTACCTGTGAGTAGAGTTACAGTAGTCATAATATTTGTCAAAAAAGTCATTAATATTTTTACAAATTACATCTTGAATAAAATTTCAAGCTGAATCGAACGCACTCAAAAATCTGTGAGTTGAGTCAAAATATCTGAAAAAGTCTCATCAAAAAAAAAATCATTAAGAAATGTATTTTTACAAATGTTTAAAACTACATCTTGAATAAAATTTCAAGCTGAATCGAACGCACTCAACCTCATGTCGCTAGCTTATCTGTGAGTTGAGTTACAGTAGACAAAATATCTGAAAAATGAAAAAAAATCATTAAGAAATGTATTTTTACAAATGTTTAAAACTACATCTTGAACAAAATTTCAAGCTGAATCGAACGCACTCAACCTCATGTCGCTAGCTTATCTGTGAGTTGAGTTACAGTACTTATGTGATAACTTCAATGTGGAAAAAGGTCGGTCGCGGGCAAGGTTGACCAAAAATTTGTGAGTGGTCGTCTCATCAAAACCATGAAAAATCGAAAATTTTTAAAATGTAGTTTTTTTGTTTTTTTAAACTTCATCTTGATTGAAATTTCATGCTGAATCCAAAACAGGTCACCATATGTTTCCAGCTTACCTGTGAGTCGAGTTACAGTAGTCATAATATTTGAAAAGTCAAAAAAGTCATTAAGAAATGTATTTTTACAAATGTTTAAATTTACATCTTGAATAAAATTTCAAGCTGAATCGAACGCACTCAACCTCATGTCGCTAGCTTATCTGTGAGTTGAGTTACAGTACTTATGTGATAACTTCAATGTGGAAAAAGGTCGGTCGCGGGCAAGGTTGACCAAAAATTTGTGATTGGTCGTCTCATCAAAACCATGAAAAATCGAAAATTTTCAAAATGTAGTTTTTTCGTTTTTTAAAACTTCATCTTGATTGAAATTTCACGCTGAATCCAAAACAGGTCACCATATGTTTCCAGCTTACCTGTGAGTAGAGTTACAGTAGTCATAATATTTGAAAAGTCAAAAAAGTCATTAAGAAATGTATTTTTACAAATGTTTAAAACTACATCTTGAATAAAATTTCAAGCTGAATCGAACGCACTCAACCTCATGTCGCTAGCTTATCTGTGAGTTGAGTTACAGTAGACAAAATATCTGAAAAATGAAAAAAAATCATTAAGAAATGTATTTTTACAAATGTTTAAAACTACATCTTGAACAAAATTTCAAGCTGAATCGAACGCACTCAACCTCATGTCGCTAGCTTATCTGTGAGTTGAGTTACAGTACTTATGCGATAACTTCAATGTGGAAAAAGGTCGGTCGCGGGCAAGGTTGACCGAAAATTTGTGAGTGTTCGTCTCATCAAAACCATGAAAAATCGAAAATTTTCAAAATGTAGTTTTTTGTTTTTTAAAACTTCATCTTGATTGAAATTTCATGCTGAATCCAAAACAGGTCACCATATGTTTCCAGCTTACCTGTGAGTCGAGTAACAGTAGTCATAATATTTGAAAAGTCAAAAAAGTCATTAAGAAATGTATTTTTACAAATGTTTAAAACTACATCTTGAATAAAATTTCAAGCTGAATCGAACGCACTCAACCTCATGTCGCTAGCTTATCTGTGAGTTGAGTTACAGTACTTATGTGATAACTTCAATGTGGAAAAAGGTCGGTCGCGGGCAAGGTTGACCAAAAATTTGTGAGTGGTCGTCTCATCAAAACCATGAAAAATCGAAAATTTTCAAAATGTAGTTTTTTTGTTTTTTAAAACTTCATCTTGATTGAAATTTCATGCTGAATCCAAAACAGGTCACCATATGTTTCCAGCTTACCTGTGAGTCGAGTTACAGTAGTCATAATATTTGAAAAGTCAAAAAAGTCATTAAGAAATGTATTTTTACAAATGTTTAAATTTACATCTTGAATAAAATTTCAAGCTGAATCGAACGCACTCAACCTCATGTCGCTAGCTTATCTGTGAGTTGAGTTACAGTAGACAAAATATCTGAAAAATGAAAAAAAATCGTTAAGAAATGTATTTTTACAAATGTTTAAAACTACATCTTGAACAAAATTTCAAGCTGAATCGAACGCACTCAACCTCATGTCGCTAGCTTATCTGTGAGTTGAGTTACAGTACTTATGTGATAACTTCAATGTGGAAAAAGGTCGGTCGCGGGCAAGGTTGACCAAAAATTTGTGATTGGTCGTCTCATCAAAACCATGAAAAATCGAAAATTTTCAAAATGTAGTTTTTTCGTTTTTTAAAACTTCATCTTGATTGAAATTTCACGCTGAATCCAAAACAGGTCACCATATGTTTCCAGCTTACCTGTGAGTAGAGTTACAGTAGTCATAATATTTGAAAAGTCAAAAAAGTCATTAAGAAATGTATTTTTACAAATGTTTAAAACTACATCTTGAATAAAATTTCAAGCTGAATCGAACGCACTCAACCTCATGTCGCTAGCTTATCTGTGAGTTGAGTTACAGTAGACAAAATATCTGAAAAATGAAAAAAAAATCATTAAGAAATGTATTTTTACAAATGTTTAAAACTACATCTTGAACAAAATTTCAAGCTGAATCGAACGCACTCAACCTCATGTCGCTAGCTTATCTGTGAGTTGAGTTACAGTAGACAAAATATCTGAAAAATGAAAAAAATCATTAAGAAATGTATTTTTACAAATGTTTAAAACTACATCTTGAACAAAATTTCAAGCTGAATCGAACGCACTCAACCTCATGTCGCTAGCTTATCTGTGAGTTGAGTTACAGTAGACAAAAGATCTGAAAAATGAAAAAAAATCATTAAGAAATGTATTTTTACAAATGTTTAAAACTACATCTTGAACAAAATTTCAAGCTGAATCGAACGCACTCAACCTCATGTCGCTAGCTTATCTGTGAGTTGAGTTACAGTACTTATGTGATAACTTCAATGTGGAAAAAGGTCGGTCGCGGGCAAGGTTGACCAAAAATTTGTGATTGGTCGTCTCATCAAAACCATGAAAAATCGAAAATTTTCAAAATGTAGTTTTTTCGTTTTTTAAAACTTCATCTTGATTGAAATTTCACGCTGAATCCAAAACAGGTCACCATATGTTTCCAGCTTACCTGTGAGTAGAGTTACAGTAGTCATAATATTTGAAAAGTCAAAAAAGTCATTAAGAAATGTATTTTTACAAATGTTTAAAACTACATCTTGAATAAAATTTCAAGCTGAATCGAACGCACTCAACCTCATGTCGCTAGCTTATCTGTGAGTTGAGTTACAGTAGACAAAATATCTGAAAAATGAAAAAAAAAATCATTAAGAAATGTATTTTTACAAATGTTTAAAACTACATCTTGAACAAAATTTCAAGCTGAATCGAACGCACTCAACCTCATGTCGCTAGCTTATCTGTGAGTTGAGTTACAGTAGACAAAATATCTGAAAAATGAAAAAAATCATTAAGAAATGTATTTTTACAAATGTTTAAAACTACATCTTGAACAAAATTTCAAGCTGAATCGAACGCACTCAACCTCATGTCGCTAGCTTATCTGTGAGTTGAGTTACAGTAGACAAAAGATCTGAAAAATGAAAAAAAATCATTAAGAAATGTATTTTTACAAATGTTTAAAACTACATCTTGAATAAAATTTCAAGCTGAATCGAACGCACTCAACCTCATGTCGCCAGCTTATTTGTGAGTTGAGTTACAGTACTTATGTGATAACTTCAATGTGGAAAAAGGTCGGTCGCGGGCAAGGTTGACCAAAAATTTGTGAGTGGTCGTCTCATCAAAACCATGAAAAATCGAAAATTTTCAAAATGTAGTTTTTTTCGTTTTTTAAAACTTCATCTTGATTGAAATTTCATGCTGAATCCAAAACAGGTCACCATATGTTTCCAGCTTACCTGTGAGTCGAGTTACAGTAGTCATAATATTTGAAAAGTCAAAAAAGTCATTAAGAAATGTATTTTTACAAATGTTTAAATTTACATCTTGAATAAAATTTCAAGCTGAATCGAACGCACTCAACCTCATGTCGCTAGCTTATCTGTGAGTTGAGTTACAGTAGACAAAATATCTGAAAAATGAAAAAAAATCGTTAAGAAATGTATTTTTACAAATGTTTAAAACTACATCTTGAACAAAATTTCAAGCTGAATCGAACGCACTCAACCTCATGTCGCTAGCTTATCTGTGAGTTGAGTTACAGTACTTATGTGATAACTTCAATGTGGAAAAAGGTCGGTCGCGGGCAAGGTTGACCAAAAATTTGTGATTGGTCGTCTCATCAAAACCATGAAAAATCGAAAATTTTCAAAATGTAGTTTTTTCGTTTTTTAAAACTTCATCTTGATTGAAATTTCACGCTGAATCCAAAACAGGTCACCATATGTTTCCAGCTTACCTGTGAGTAGAGTTACAGTAGTCATAATATTTGAAAAGTCAAAAAAGTCATTAAGAAATGTATTTTTACAAATGTTTAAAACTACATCTTGAATAAAATTTCAAGCTGAATCGAACGCACTCAACCTCATGTCGCTAGCTTATCTGTGAGTTGAGTTACAGTAGACAAAATATCTGAAAAATGAAAAAAAAATCATTAAGAAATGTATTTTTACAAATGTTTAAAACTACATCTTGAACAAAATTTCAAGCTGAATCGAACGCACTCAACCTCATGTCGCTAGCTTATCTGTGAGTTGAGTTACAGTAGACAAAATATCTGAAAAATGAAAAAAATCATTAAGAAATGTATTTTTACAAATGTTTAAAACTACATCTTGAACAAAATTTCAAGCTGAATCGAACGCACTCAACCTCATGTCGCTAGCTTATCTGTGAGTTGAGTTACAGTAGACAAAATATCTGAAAAATGAAAAAAAATCATTAAGAAATGTATTTTTACAAATGTTTAAAACTACATCTTGAACAAAATTTCAAGCTGAATCGAACGCACTCAACCTCATGTCGCTAGCTTATCTGTGAATTGAGTTACAGTACTTATGTGATAACTTCAATGTGGAAAAAGGTCGGTCGCGGGCAAGGTTGACCAAAAATTTGTGAGTGGTCGTCTCATCAAAACCATGAAAAATCGAAAATTTTCAAAATGTAGTTTTTTCGTTTTTTAAAACTTCATCTTGATTGAAATTTCACGCTGAATCCAAAACAGGTCACCATATGTTTCCAGCTTACCTGTGAGTAGAGTTACAGTAGTCATAATATTTGAAAAGTCAAAAAAGTCATTAAGAAATGTATTTTTACAAATGTTTAAAACTACATCTTGAATAAAATTTCAAGCTGAATCGAACGCACTCAACCTCATGTCGCTAGCTTATCTGTGAGTTGAGTTACAGTAGACAAAATATCTGAAAAATGAAAAAAAAATCATTAAGAAATGTATTTTTACAAATGTTTAAAACTACATCTTGAACAAAATTTCAAGCTGAATCGAACGCACTCAACCTCATGTCGCTAGCTTATCTGTGAGTTGAGTTACAGTAGACAAAATATCTGAAAAATGAAAAAAATCATTAAGAAATGTATTTTTACAAATGTTTAAAACTACATCTTGAACAAAATTTCAAGCTGAATCGAACGCACTCAACCTCATGTCGCTAGCTTATCTGTGAGTTGAGTTACAGTAGACAAAATATCTGAAAAATGAAAAAAAATCATTAAGAAATGTATTTTTACAAATGTTTAAAACTACATCTTGAACAAAATTTCAAGCTGAATCGAACGCACTCAACCTCATGTCGCTAGCTTATCTGTGAATTGAGTTACAGTACTTATGTGATAACTTCAATGTGGAAAAAGGTCGGTCGCGGGCAAGGTTGACCAAAAATTTGTGAGTGGTCGTCTCATCAAAACCATGAAAAATCGAAAATTTTCAAAATGTAGTTTTTTCGTTTTTTAAAACTTCATCTTGATTGAAATTTCAAGCTGAATCCAAAACAGGTCACCATATGTTTCCAGCTTACCTGTGAGTTGAGTTACAGTAGTCATAATATTTGAAAAGTCAAAAAAGTCATTAAGAAATGTATTTTTACAAATGTTTAAAACTACATCTTGAATAAAATTTCAAGCTGAATCGAACGCACTCAACCTCATGTCGCTAGCTTATCTGTGAGTTGAGTTACAGTAGACAAAATATCTGAAAAATGAAAAAAATCATTAAGAAATGTAGTGGTTTTACAAATGTTTAAAACTACATCTTGAACAAAATTTCAAGCTGAATCGAACGCACTCAACCTCATGTCGCTAGCTTATCTGTGAGTTGAGTTACAGTAGTCATAATTATTGAAAAGTCAAAAAAGTCATTAAGAAATGTATTTTTACAAATGTTTAAAACTACATCTTGAATAAAATTTCAAGCTGAATCGAACGCACTCAACCTCATGTCGCTAGCTTATCTGTGAGTTGAGTTACAGTAGACAAAATATCTGAAAAATGAAAAAAAAATCATTAAGAAATGTATTTTTACAAATGTTTAAAACTACATCTTGAACAAAATTTCAAGCTGAATCGAACGCACTCAACCTCATGTCGCTAGCTTATCTGTGAGTTGAGTTACAGTACTTATGTTTCAATGTGGAAAAAGGGCAAGGTTGACCAAAAATTTGTGAGTCGAGTCAGTAGTCATCAAAACCATGAAAAGTCAAAAAATCATTAAGAAATGTATTTTTACAAATGTTTAAAACTACATCTTGAATAAAATTTCAAGCTGAATCGAACGCACTCACCTCATGTCGCTAGCTTATCTGTGAGTTGAGTTACAGTACTCATGTAATAACTGAAATGTGGAAAAAGGTCATTAAGAAATGTATTTTTACAAATGTTTAAAACTACATCTTGAAAAAATTTCAAGCTGAATCGAACGTCGTCTCATCTTATGCTGAAACCATGAAAAAGTCGATCAAAAATTGAAAAATCAAAATGTAGTTAAGAAATGTTTTTTTTTTGAAACTTCATCTTGATTGAAATTTCATGCTGAATCCAAAACAGGTCACCATATGTTTCCAGCTTACCTGTGAGTCGAGTTACAGTAGTCATAATATTTGAAAAGTCAAAAAAGTCATTAAGAAATGTATTTTTACAAATGTTTAAAACTACATCTTGAATAAAATTTCAAGCTGAATCGAACGCACTTCACCTCATGTCGCTAGCTTATCTGTGAGTTGAGTTTCAGTAGACAAAATATCTGAAAAATGAAAAAAAAATCATTAAGAAATGTATTTTTACAAATGTTTAAAACTACATCTTGAACAAAATTTCAAGCTGAATCGAACGCACTCAACCTCATGTCGCTAGCTTATCTGTGAGTTGAGTTACAGTACTTATGTGATAACTTCAATGTGGAAAAAGGTCGGTCGCGGGCAAGGTTGACCAAAAATTTGTGAGTGGTCGTCTCATCAAAACCATGAAAAATCGAAAATTTTCAAAATGTAGTTTTTTTGTTTTTTGAAACTTCATCTTGATTGAAATTTCATGCTGAATCCAAAACAGGTCACCATATGTTTCCAGCTTACCTGTGAGTCGAGTTACAGTAGTCATAATATTTGAAAAGTCAAAAAAGTCATTAAGAAATGTATTTTTACAAATGTTTAAAACTACATCTTGAATAAAATTTCAAGCTGAATCGAACGCACTTCACCTCATGTCGCTAGCTTATCTGTGAGTTGAGTTTCAGTAGACAAAATATCTGAAAAATGAAAAAAAAATCATTAAGAAATGTATTTTTACAAATGTTTAAAACTACATCTTGAACAAAATTTCAAGCTGAATCGAACGCACTCAACCTCATGTCGCTAGCTTATCTGTGAGTTGAGTTACAGTACTTATGTGATAACTTCAATGTGGAAAAAGGTCGGTCGCGGGCAAGGTTGACCAAAAATTTGTGAGTGGTCGTCTCATCAAAACCATGAAAAATCGAAAATTTTCAAAATGTAGTTTTTTTGTTTTTTAAAACTTCATCTTGATTGAAATTTCATGCTGAATCCAAAACAGGTCACCATATGTTTCCAGCTTACCTGTGAGTCGAGTTACAGTAGTCATAATATTTGAAAAGTCAAAAAAGTCATTAAGAAATGTATTTTTACAAATGTTTAAAACTACATCTTGAATAAAATTTCAAGCTGAATCGAACGCACTTCACCTCATGTCGCTAGCTTATCTGTGAGTTGAGTTACAGTAGACTTATCTGATAACTTCAATGTGAAAAAGGTCGGTCGCGGGCAAGGTTGACCAAAAATTTGTGAGTGGTCGTCTCATCAAAACCATGAAAAATCGAAAATTTTCAAAATGTAGTTTTTTTGTTTTTTGAAACTTCATCTTGATTGAAATTTCATGCTGAATCCAAAACAGGTCACCATATGTTTCCAGCTTACCTGTGAGTCGAGTTACAGTAGTCATAATATTTGAAAAGTCAAAAAAATCATTAAGAAATGTATTTTTACAAACTTTTAAAACTACATCTTGAATAAAATTTCAAGCTGAATCGAACGCACTTCACCTCATGCCGCTAGCTTATCTGTGAGTTGAGTTACAGTACTTATGTGATAACTTCAATGTGGAAAAAGGTCGGTCGCGGGCAAGGTTGACCAAAAATTTGTGAGTGGTCGTCTCATCAAAACCATGAAAAATCGAAAATTTTCAAAATGTAGTTTTTTTGTTTTTTGAAACTTCATCTTGATTGAAATTTCATGCTGAATCCAAAACAGGTCACCATATGTTTCCAGCTTACCTGTGAGTCGAGTTACAGTAGTCATAATATTTGAAAAGTCAAAAAAGTCATTAAGAAATGTATTTTTACAAATGTTTAAAACTACATCTTGAATAAAATTTCAAGCTGAATCGAACGCACTCAACCTCATGTCGCTAGCTTATCTGTGAGTTGAGTCATCTGAATTTAAAAAACCATGAAAAATCGAAAATTTTCAAAATGTAGTTTTTTTATTTTTTGAAACTTCATCTTGATTGGAATTTCATGCTGAATTTAAAACAGGTTACCATATGTTTCCAGCTTACCTGTGAGTTGAGTTACAGTAGTCAAAATATTAAAATATTAGGTTGATGCACTCAAAATTTCCGATTTTGATATTTGAAATTTGATCCTTCCTCTCTGCGGTTGATCGCGACAATAACCATTGTGCTTTACAATATGAACAACTTGCCCCTCCTGCTTATCAGTCGCAGTACTACAACCTATTAGGTTGTCGATTAAGTCCCCGAATTTGATGGGGTGTTTTCGAGTGCATATCCTGACTTTCCTAGACAACAACCGCCCCCATCCCTCAGTGGATTGTTATTGTCGAGTCTTCCCCTCGCTAGTAGTCTGAGTGAGTCTTCACTCAGTTTCATTGATTGGTAATGGTAACGCTGTTTTTCCGCGGAAATTTTCGCGTCCGTCATGTTTTGCTATTTCTTCACGTTTCTGACTCCAACCAAAATGGAGCCAGGGATGGTCTTCATTAAACGTACAACTAGAATCTCCTCTCTGCTGGTACAGTCAACAAATCGTACACTTAAATAAATGAAAAGAGCTACAACCTCGAACATGTCCCAAGGTCAGGTCGTCGGTCTGAGATGATTATTGACTAGCTACTTGAAGCCGTAGAGGCTGAGCCATGTGTGAGTACTCGTGAATTGGAGCACATATTTGGCTCCAACCATTCCACAATTGCTGGAAACCTCAGGTCTGTCAACAAGAAAAAGACGCTCGAAAGATGGGTAATCCATGATATCACCAATTTTGATCGAATCCGGAGGGTCGACATGCCGATGTCTCTGCTCACCTCTCAACGCCGTTTCCAATGGCATCACCATATCATCACTGAATATAAAAATTGGATAGTCCACTCTAATGTTGTACGGAAGTCCGATTATGTGAACGCCGATTCCTCTGCTCCAGACGTTCCCAAAGCTGATTTTCATGGCAAAAAATTATGCTCTCCGTCTGATGGTCCGTTCGTGGTTTAGAGTATTGGGAGATCTCAAAGGCTGGTACTACTATAAATAGTTAACATTATGTTCGTCAGCAACAAGTCCTCAAAGCTCATCTCATTTCTACTCGCGGAGCCGATGCAAAAATCTATCTTCAACACGACAACGCTCGACCCCACGTTAGCAAATTAACCAAGACTGAGCTACTCGGTTACGGTTGGACTGTTCCCCCCCACCCACCCGATAGTTTCGATCTAGCCCTATCTCATTTCTATATGGTCTTGGCCTCCAACGATATATAGATAGAAATAATTACGTTGATGTAGCCGAGGTCGAATCCGCGCTCCGCAACTTCTTCCAGTCATACGGCGAGACCTAGTATTGCCATGGCATTGAGAAGGTACCCCAACGTAGGTAACAAGTCATAGATACTGATGGCCAATATAAATAATATCACCATTGTGCACTGTTGAGATAATGATAAATGAAATTTTCTACAAAAAATTCGAATACTTAATCGACAACCTAATACTACGATCAATCTAGTTCCCACAATGCCCCGTCTTTTGCACCCATACAGATTCCACAGACGCAACTCATTCTTATTTCTTTCCCTATCTGGCACGAAGCCACCAGAGACCCATTGTAAACTGGTCCAAGTATATCCTCAAGACTCCTTCTCCGAGCGTATAGTACGCAAACGATTCAAACGAATCGAGGCTCACGACTACAATCTCGAAACCGAGGAAAGGTCGCAACCCTCATGGGCGATAGATTTGGATTTACTGAACAACACCGTCGAAGTAGAGCCATTTGCTACTACGCGAGAAATGTCGAAGATCTTCAGCGTAGTCCAGGCAATTGTCGTTCAAAGTCTGAAGAAGCTCGGCAAAGTACAAAAGTTGGGCCGTTAGATTTCCCACGACTCGAGTGGCAAGCACAAAAATTGTCGAGTTGACATAGCATGGTGTCTTCTTACGTACAAAAGGGCGACGGGTTGGCTGGACATTTTCATAAATGAAGATGATAAATGGATATGTGACAACCACGTTACAAGTTATGCCCAGTGGGTGGACAAGGATGATGAGCTGGAACCCGTCGCCAAAGACGAAAAACACCGGAAAAAGAAGATGCTCTCCGTCTGGTGGGCCGCCCAGGGCTCCATCCACTGGAAGCCGCTATTCAAAGGTATGACGATCACGAGGAATGCCTAGGCTTGCCAGTCAAGAAAATTGTAGACTCGCGCCCAATCCATTCCTTGGCCACGAGATCGTCTTCACGGTCTTCACGACAACGTCCACTCTCGTGTAAGTTAAAAAGTGAAAAAAAAGCTAACAATGTTTGGATGGCCCATCGTACCCCACGTCTTCCTTTAGCCCTACTTTAAACCTAGTGACTACTGGTTTTTCTCGGACACGCAACGAGTCCTAAACAAGACACACTTCGAGATCCGCGCTGAGGGAAATGCATGGTTGAAGACCTATCTTGCCTCCAAGCAGCTTGCGTGGAGTGAATCAGTAAGCTACCCAGTGCCTGACAGAATACTATGGGCAGATATGTTGAAAATTTCTTATAATTTTGAGTAAGACTAAAGTTCTTCAGAGACGATTTTGAGTAAGATTCAAGTTTCTCAGAAACAATTTTGAGTAAGACTTAAGTTCATCAGAGACAATTTTGAGTTTGACTCAAGTTTTTCAGAGGCAATTTTGAGTAAAACTCAAGTTTCTTAGAGATAATTTTGAGTAAGACTAAAGTTCTTCAGAAACGACTGAGAGTAAGAGGAACAAATGATATTGGAAATATTTGATAACCTGCAAACAAGAAAGTGTACGAAGCAAAAATAATCAGTTCTATTTATTCATAACAATGGTTGGATTTTAAGTATAGTTTGCTACAAGTAGCATGTAGGTTATTTGTTATTTTAATGCACTCGAGCGAAGCGAGAGTGCATTGGCGAGCGAAGCGAGCCCCGTCAGCCGGAGCGAAGCGACGGCTGCGCAAAATTTTCACCTTTTTTATTTCTTTTCTTTTCTTTCTTTCTTCTTCTTCGCGCGCGCGCGCGTGTGTGTGGAGAAGGAGAGGGGGAGCACTGTTCCAGCTCTTGGGGAGAGAGCCGTGCAGCAATTCACCTAGACCGGTAGTGATCAGCTACTCGTGCAGGTGAAGAGCCGCGCAGCACTTCCCCACTCCAGGGTGGATTAGTTCCAGGAGTAGCTGGAGCAGCGGTCTCCCACAAAATGACCGTGCTGCTCCTGACTGGGGTACTAGTTCCCAGTGGGAGCAGCAGTATGACTTCGCTGTGAAGTCGGCTGCTCGGTTGGTCGGTGCACGGTTGGTCGGTGCACGGCTGGTCGGCTGGAGACTGCTTGGCTGAAGACTGCTTGGCTAGAGACTTCTTGGCTGGAGACTTCTTCGCTGGAGACTGCTTGGCTGGAGACTGCTTGGCTGGAGACTGCTTGGCTGGAGACTGCTTGGCTGGAGACTGCTTGGCTGGAGACTGCTTGGCTGGAGACTGCTGGTTTGCTGCTTATGGCTGGAGCGAACCACAAGCGGCATCCCAGCAGGAGGGACGGGGAACTGGCTGACTCGACTGCCGATCCGCTCGCCTTTTATACCCAGTGGGCGTGGCTTCAAAAGGGGCGTGTCTGTGAGCGGGCTATTTTTTTGTAGGCTATTTGGTCGGAACATTGTAGTGTTCTTTGATCTGATCATCAAACTCGACTGTTTGAACACGATCGATAGAGTGGTCGCAATTTTTTCATTTCTTTCTTTTCGTCTTTTAATTTCTGGCATTTTTCACTTCTTGATTTCTAGCAGTATCTGCTCTTTTTCGAGTTTTCTTGTGCTTTGCTTTTGAGTGTTTTTTAGTATTATGTTTAGTCCTTCAATTTTAAACTTAAGTGGAGCCTGTAAGCCTCAATGTGTGGTTCATGCTGACATCGGCAATATATGCATAAAATGATAGACCGAACTCTATGACTGTCAACACCTATTCTCTGTTTTTTTTTCGTTAGCACTCACCTTTTATATCGCAATATATCATTCTCAATGCGAATTTATTATCTCTTTATATATTTTATCAAAGTTTCAAAAGTTTTCCGTCGAATTTGAATCGAAAACTAGAAATAGTAGGCAGTGAGTGCACTGCAAACTCTTTAACTCACGACACTTGATTTGTTTTTATTGCCATTTTGTATAAGAAACGTGAGTTTTATCTTTGTTTTACGTCTGATTACACATTTCATTCTACTCCTGAACTCTACAACAAGTCTGTGAACTTTTCAGCGTTTGAATTGAGATTCTAAAACTTATAGAATGTCAAAAAAGTTTGTTTCAACTAGAAATCATTATATTCTTGTGTAAATTACAAAGAAAAGTGGACATCTATCGATTCATGATGGTATCCATATATCAACTTTGCCTCGATCCGCAAAAAATGCGTTCTCAGGGAAACCGTTCATATCTGGAAAAAGACGAACCAGATCTGGAAATCTCTGGCTAGAATTGGCACGATCTGGCTCAAATTTTCCAGATCTGGTTAAAATTTTCCAGATCTGGCTAAACTTCCCAGATCTGGCTGGAATTTCCCAGATCTGGCTGGAATTTCACAGATCTGGCTGGAATTTCACAGATCTGGCAAAAATTACCGAGATCTGGCAGGAATTTCTCAGATCTAGCGGAAATTATCTAGATCAGCTTAAAACTCCCATTATCATTCAGGGGTTCAAAAACGCAAAAACATTTTCTTTATGAATTTTTATTTATCGACAATCAAACATGTACAGTATACAATAATGAATTAGACTTTGAATGGTTCTTATTCTGGATGGACTTCGTTGATATTGTTGAGCATACACAAACTCCGCGTAGAGGTTGTACAGACGAGTACGCTGGTTGTGGATTTTTTAGAAGTTACGAAGCACATCCGACTTGTTATGTCTTCTCTGAAATATCTCTTGTATGAAGCTTTCGTTAATTTATTCTGAAATCCCGAACTCCACAGAGTTTGAGCACCCTATAGAACAGACATTTGGAAATTCACTTTTTGTTGGTACCATATTTGGAAATGTAGAATCACAAGAAAAAAAATCCATTGTTTTTGTTTCAATGCGTACATATCATTTGTCGCTGATAAAAATTAAATTTCAAGAAATTGAAAAGAATACCTATTTATATGAATTCCTTTCTGCACTTGTTCAAAATCATAGAAACTTTCTCATAACTCCAGTGAGATGATCTTGACGACTGAAAATAATTTACAAAAAATACTTGATTGTTTAAATATTACCTTGGGGAGTTCATGCTGAAAATCAGGTTTACGTTCAGCCAGAATGAACAATAAAAATAATAGTAACCTCAAATGCGTTCAGCTAGAATGAACAACAATAATGATAATAGTGACCTGAAAATTTTTAATTTTATACTGTTTCGTGAAAATTACCTCTAGATGGTTCACTGAATTCGGATGTTGAACAGTATTTAGAGATAGTGATAGATTCAAGGTCAGTGATAGAAGTTATGACTTCTTTCGGGATATCCCATAGCTGCTCTGAAAATTTGCCGTTGAGTGTTGAATGTTGCTGACTGAAATTTAAACATTGAGGAAGAGAGAAAATGCATTCCATGATGATTTCGAAATACTAGTATGATATAGAATAATGATTAAAAATGATTCAAAAACCTGAAAAAAATTTAAAAATGAAGTTTCAGTTAACATGTCTTCGAACGCATGACAAAATTTTCCCACAAACCGCGTTTCATATTTTATACCAGATCTGGCTCAAATTTCCCAGATCTGGTTCATTTTTTCAAAAGTGCCGTGATGATATGGAATATCTCTACATTTTGTTCAAAACTCAATTTGATAGATTGATCAGCAACTAAAATCTAAATTTTACATGTTAGAAAGAAAATAGAGTTCTTTTCTTACAACTCGAAAAGTTGAGCCAGATCTGGCTTGTACATTTTTCTTCAAACATCAATAACTCTGCTAAGAACCAATTTTTTGTCATGATATTTAGACACATCACATCTTTAAGCGAAATGAGTAAATTTAGAGAGTTACAACCTGATTGGAGGTGCAACTCCAGATCTGGTTCGTCTTTTTCCAGATCTGGCTATGAACGGTTTCCCTGAGCTAGGCGACCGAACACACATTTTTGTGGATCGAGGCAAAGTTGATATATGGATACCATCATAAATCGATAGATGTCCACTTTTCTTTGTAATTTACATGTTAAACTGGTGTCGGTCATAACTCGAAAACCAGGCTTGTTCCGCAACTTTTGAGAGCAGTTTTATCATCTTCAGCACATTCGAAAACCTTAGAGACCTGTCAGAACTCACAATTTCAGTGTGTCCTGGTGGCAATCCCATGTCAGCTATTTGGTACGAAGCCCAACTCCTCTTATCCACCCCAACATTATTCCCATAAGTTGCTGAACACAAAGTGTGTAGTAGGTGGATTATGTGACGTTGTAAGAGGGTCACTTTGAAAGAAGAAGTCATTTTCATAAAGAGTGTAACAGGTGATTTACGTGAGTGGCTCATTTTGAAATGACAAGTCATTTTCCGAGCCCAACTTCATGACATGGTTTTTTCTTCTCTCCCTCCCTCTTTCTTCCCCGCCTCTCTCTCTCTCTCTCTCTCTCTCTCTCTCTCTCTCTCTCTCTCTCTCTTCCCCCTCCTTTTCTCTCTCTGTCTTCCCCGCCTCTCTCTCTCTCCTCAGATAGTATCGTTTTTGACATTTTTGGTTATAACTACTGGAAAAAACTAATCGATTGAACTGAAATTTGGCACATGACATTGTTCTAGCATTTACAAAAAGATGCTGTTGTTGTTGAGATGTTGAGTTGATATGTTGAGAGAAAAATGTGTACTATTCACACATATCTAGCAAAAAATCTGACCGATTTCAAACTCGCGGCAGTCGCATTTTTGTAAAATGAGTACGGTAGGGTCGGGACTCTCACAACGAACAGTTAGATCTTTGTGGATTTAAATTATTATTCTTACTTTCAGTCCATTGAAATTGAAGGCGCATTACTTAATCGTTCATGTATTTCAAAGCGAAACTGCTACGGTAACTAAGTAACCGATTTACGGAGGTCAGACTTTTTTACAGGTAGAGGAAGATATGTGATTCATAGTGAAAACAAAATTCCATGCGCGAGTTGCAGAAACTACGGATTTCTCTTACGCGTGTCAACACGCCCATCACCTGATGGTGGCCTATTGTTTTCTTTAGCTGTAAAGAGAACTAATAGTTATCGATCACATAGTTCCAGCAACAATCATTTTCTCCTAGTCATTCACCCCGTAATATGATGAGATTCATTGATTAAACATTTTTGAATTGAACGATCTAAAACAGTTTCAAAAATTTTCTCTGAAAATTTCAATTCCGTCGATTTCCTTCATTCATTTTGACCTTCTTTTGTTTCATTATTTCCAAAATGTTCCAAAGCTTTGTCTCTGTCCTCTCCGATTTATTGATCTAATTCATCATGCTCTCAAAAATCTTCGATTTCATTAAGATGGAAGAAGAAGCGAAGACCGGTCCGGTGAATTGGGTTTCTTTCACTCAAGATGC
Source organism: Caenorhabditis parvicauda (assembly GCA_963978915.1). Taxonomy (NCBI): domain Eukaryota; kingdom Metazoa; phylum Nematoda; class Chromadorea; order Rhabditida; family Rhabditidae; genus Caenorhabditis; species Caenorhabditis parvicauda. Next base: position 18,037,245 of record OZ022250.1, on the reverse strand, counting down.
CAAGTAAGTTTGAATTAACAATTATTTGTACTGGAGTGTTCAAAGTTTATTGTTCACATATGATTTTGCAGAGCAATGTCAGTAGGATGCAAGGAAGGATACTTACTCTACGGTTTGAAAGACATTTTGAATCAAACTGTTCTACCATACGAAGGAGAGAAGAGTGAGTCACCGGATTTCGCTTTTTTTTTGACGTATGAATTTACAGCTATCCCCGTGAAAAATTGTATGATTGTGGAACGACTCTTCTCGTCAAGTTTGATAGTTTTGGTTTCGTTGGATGAACCGAGAATGATGCACGTATACCATTCGACTACAAAGAATTTAATTTGTCACTACAAGTTCAACAAATCTGTCTTAAATGTCAAATTGAACAGAAAGGTATATTTTTGTGCATTATTCATCTTCAACATTTCTGGTTCTAAGAAGCTTTAAGCACAAAAAGCTTTTTTTTCAGCGAATCATTGCCGTTCTGGAAGATTCTATCTACATACATGGGCTGAGTGACATGAAGGTAACTTTTTTTTTAGTAATTGTACACAAAGAGTCAGAGATTACTCGATTGTATACACGTTGAATTATTTATTCATACAGCAAATCCACACAATAATGGATACACCAACCAATACCCTCGGCGTAATCGATCTTTCTTGTCATGGAGAAGTTTCGTTGCTTGCATACCCAGGGAGTTTGGACACTGGAAGTGTGAGTTTTTTTTAATTTTTGTTAGATATTCCCGGAAGAAACTTTTTTTGAAAGTTCTTCAGGATTAATCTCTACTTTTCCGTATAGAATTTTGCTCTCCGTGCGCCAATTTATTGGAGCTTTAGATTGGCAATAGGCGCATTGTACGAGAACTGACTTATTCTTGATCAAAACATTCTGTAGCCATGTAAATTTTCCTAGTGTATATGCGCTGAACCGATTCGGTGAGATTCCGCGTTTTTCAGTTATGAATTCAGAAAAGATTTTCTCATTTTTATTATTGATTTCGATTCAGGTACACATTTTCGACACTATCAATTTATCGTCTGTTCACACGTTTGTCGCTCATGATAATCAGTTAGCAGCTCTGAAGTTCAATTCTGATGGTATGTTTAGTGCCACTTTTCTTTGTAAATGCTGCATTTTCCCGTCAGAATTCAGTTCTACAAGCAATGATTTTAGGATCGAAAATCGGGACGGCTAGTGTGAAAGGCACAGTCATTCGGGTTTACTCGATACCCCGAGGTCAACGACTGTTCGAGTTCCGCAGAGGAATGTCGAGGTTAGTTTTTTTTTATTCTTTTTCTTACTATTTTATTCTGTCTTAAGATGTGTTCAAATCCATTCGCTGGCTTTTTCGCCAGATTCACTTTATCTATGTTCGTCGTCGAACACAGAAACCATTCACGTGTTCAAGTTGGTCGAGTCGGAAGAAGAAGATAAGAAGGAGTGAGTTTTCTCCATTCTACGAAGTTTCGAATGTACTGAAGATGATAAAAGTGATCTCAAAAGTTTTTTTTTTGTAAACGAATAAAACGTAACAAAGAAGCAAAAACTAAACCAGCATGAGGAATGGAGCCTGAATTTGAAACCTGTGTAAAAGAACTGTTCCGGTCAGGACAGACGCGGAATTTTTTAAAGCAGAGTTTGAGAAAAAACAATTGCCAGGTTACCGTAGAGTTAACCAATGAAATCTGGTGTTAGTAGTCTAAGATCACTTCAAAGAGATATTAAAGGTACACCGGATGTCATTTCAGAAATAATATTTTGTGCACGTAATTTTTTCCGAAGGTGTTAACTTTTCCACTTCAAAAAACATACGAAAACACGGCTGTTCCGTTGAATGTTGGAGTAAGACTGACTGACGGGAACTCTCGCTTCCAGTCATTGTGACAACCTTTTTTTTTAAACGTTTCAAGTTGCGGGACCAAACTGGTTTTCACGTTACGGTCGATCCCAGTTTCGCATTTGAATTTGAATGAAATCGCGAAATACTCGTTTTCAGCGTATTTGGAACCTGTAAGAATTTACAATTTTGTGCCCTATGGCGGCATTCAATAGAGATTAGGGACTCAAAGGCCACCAGGCACATATTTTCTCGGTCCAAACGTGTTTATTTCGATTTTACACAATATGGTAATTGTTGTAGAATCAATAGCGCTCTTCACGTGAGTATTAAATATGATTAATTGTGTTTTTGTAGATTTTTTTCTGAACAAATTGAGTAGAACTTTACTCGTCATTGCGCTTTTTGTTTTTTCTTTCTGATAATGATAATATTTATTTTGGAAAAAGCCCGCGATAGAAACAAAATTAAATATAGATTTAGTGAATGTATAACAGGGTGGGAGTTCATAAATAAAAAGGGTGAAAGTAAACTGGAATGTTAGATAGGAGAACAAAAAATGGGTTTATTATTTTTAAAAAAATTATGATAACATATTCAAACGTTTTAAGAATTTTTATTCCACAAAGATACTTTCTCAGTTGTGACTTTTCAGAGAACCCAAGCCAGAAACGACGTCAACTTGGTACAATATACTGTCAAACTACATTCCTAACAATGTACGTTACAAAAATTCGACTTTTAACAATCGACTGTTTCAGATGCCAGTCAGTGAACCACGAAGTTTCGCTACAGCCAAGCTACCAGCGGCAGTGAAAAAGTCGGTCACCGCGATTCCTATGTGAGTTTTTCGAAATTTCAACTTAGCTTATGTTTTTAATGTAAACTCTGATTGGGCGATCCGGAAGAACCCAAAAAAATATGAAAAGATCGAAATTAGGACATACCATGTGTTGAAAACAGTGAATCTCAACCAAAATTGTGGGATTTTCAGTCTTTAATGACTTTTTTGAATTGAATTAAAATTCTGGCCCGTAGAGGTGCGTTCCGACCATTGTTTCGTGAAGCGGAATTCTTGCTTCGTTCAGCTGCAAGGATGCAATGACAGTTTCTTTCTGAATAAGAATGACAAACTAAAGTTTAACAGAGGTCTAGGTGAAGCTTATAGCTTTGATATGATTTGAAAAAAATTGAAAAATTATTTTTTACGCAGGACAAATTTGACAAAAAGTGACGGACCAAAAAACAATTCGTAGTCACCCTTGGGTATCTGAATCATATGAGATCAACACACTTTTGATTTTTCAGGCTGAGTCGTGAACCGTATGTGCTGGTTGCAACGACTGATGGTTTTCTGTACTCGTACAAAGTCGATCCAAACGGTGGTGATTTGAGTACTTTCAAGCAATGGAGAGTGGGGCCAGGCGTTGAAGGAGCCAAGCATATAACATCGGATGGTATGTTTCAATCATCTCATCCCACATGATCACTTGTCAGTTGTCATTGACTTATAACGAATGAGTGATCTGAATCATCATATCGGGAATCGTTTCTTTACTTGTGACCATGAAGGTGCAAAAATTTTGTGGTAATCAATTTTAAACATTGATCAAGTCTTAGCTTTGTACCTAACTAGGGCTTTAAAGCTTGCTTGAGCCTAAAATTTGAGTTGTCGACAAAGCTAAATAAAAAAAGATTCATGATTCAATCTACTTTTTCGTATTGATTGTTGTCAATGACGGATCATCTTGCTTGACCCTTGTTCGTAACACAAATATTTATTGTCAGTCTAACGTTTTGGCTAGTGTACCAACATCAGGGGACTGGTATACACAGCTCAAATCAGGGTAATTGAACCTGAAACGTTGGATTGAAAACGATTATTTGTGTTACGAACATGGGTCTAGCAAGAAGCAAGAGGTTTATACTCGTACAGTATCGGACAAAATCTTATGCCGATTTTTGTTTTTTGCCATATTTCTCATCAAACTTCATGAAACAATCTGAACTTTTGATATGATAATCTACATAGTTATGACCACTAATGACAGAAGTTAAACTGATGAGTGTCAAAAATGGAAGAAATTGTTCTCTCGAAAATCAAAATTTCCGAAATCAGAAAATATGATACATGTCGTTCCAGGGTCAAAACTTCTTTTATAATTGGTAGAACTCCCTGAAAATGGGTCCTATCCAAATGAAGACATCATCATGAGTGTCTGAGTGTCAACTGTTTCTGTAAACCTGCTCTACATAAAGCCCAAGAGGGAGGCAAGCACTGCCACCCAGGTGCACCTCTGAACTCTCTTCAAAATTTTGAATACTATAAAAGTTTGTGACTTATTTGCACTCAAATCTTTCAATTCACATTTTTGAATATTTTCTCATCGTATTCAAATATCTTAACAGTAACACACAAACTATTTGAGCCACAGAGCGTCGTTGAAACCAAGTTGTCTCAATGCTCGGTTGTGAGTTCGGGAGTATTTTCTTGTTGAAATTCATATTTAGAGTCGATATGATAAAATGTTTTTAGGTTCAAAATTTTAATCAATGTTTTTTCAATGTATAACAAATGTGCAATTCGATTCACAAAGCTTAGTAAAATTTATATGAAGCAAAACACTGAGCAGTAGCCTGCGACAAATGATGCTCGTGTGATTTAGACATGTTAGGAGGTGGTAAAGTATGCCATGAGTACCGAAAACGTAGTCAGAACGTTTGAATGAAACAAATTAGTCAAATCAACTCGAAAAATCAAATAATCTGTACTCTCAAACGATAATGAATAACAGTGAACACTGGATATGATGGAGTTATGGTATCAAATGTTTTTAGAATGGTCTCATCGTGGAATTTTCTCTTGAAATTTGAAATTAATACCTGACATCTTTTTACAAAACATTGATAAAAATTTTGAACACAAAAACATTCCATTATACTTGCTCTAAATATGAATTTCAACAAGAAAATACTCCCGAACTCAGAACCGAGCAATGAGACAACTTGGTTTCAACGACGCTCTGCGGCTCCAATAGTTTGTGTGTTACTGTGAAGATGCTTGAATACCATGAAAAAATATTCAAAAATGTGAATTGAAAGATTTATTTACAAATAAGTCACAAACTTTTATAGTATTCAAAATTTTGGAGAGAGTTCAGAGGTGCACCTGGGTGGCAGTGCTTGCCTCCCTCTTGGGTTTTATGTAGAGCAGGTTTACATAAACAGTTGACACTCAGACACTCATGATGATGTCTTCATTTGGATAGGACCCATTTTCAGGGAGTTCTACCAATTATAAAAGAAGTTTTGACCCTGGAACGACATGTATCATATTTTCTGATTTCGGAAATTTTGATTTTCGAGAGAACAATTTCTTGCATTTTTGACACTCATCAGTTTAACTTCTGTCATTAGTGGTCATAACTATGTAGATTATCATATCAAAAGTTCAGATTGTTTCATGAAGTTTGATGAGAAATATGGCAAAAAACAAAAATCGGCATAAGATTTTGTCCGATACTGTACCTCGTACTATCAGAATTCATATGAGAGAAATAGTTTTTCATTATTTTGTACCAAAAGAATGAGAACTTTAGCACCAAAAATTTCTTTTCAGAACGAGAGGACGAAAATTTAACTCCGAACGTCAATGATTTTGGTGATTTTCCTCCGATGAGCCACTCGGCTGACTTGAAATAACCTTAGTCGTAGACCCGATCAAAGGAATTACGGAGAAGAAGGTTCGATTTACTGCACAATAATTTACTGTAACTACTCTTCTATGTAGTCACTATTCAAATTTTTAATTCACCTACCGCTCGATTTCTCATCATTTTTCCCACTTTGAACCAGGGCTGTTTACGAAACTATAAAACTCAACTGTTAAACATGAAATTAGCGGTTTTTGAAAACTTTTACCGAAACAGTTGAACGTTAATTAAACGGTTTTCCAGTTTAGACAAAACCGCTGATCGTTACATCGAATTTAACGATAAATTTCGTTAAATCGTTAAATTTCGTAACCAGCCCTGCTATGAACTCGTGATAATACTCTGAGAGTTGAGAATCAACAAAATTCAGGTAAATCCTGACCACTCAAACCTCTCGTTTTTCCAGGTATGCCAGGTTAATCCTGATAAATCCAGGCAATCAAAGAAAGATTAGATGAAGTTCTGGTAAATGCAGGTTTTTTTTCGATTCTCAATTCCCAGACTAGATAACTTTTTCCATTGTTGTCTCAAACATTAGAGGTGTGAATCAACAACCAAAATTGATGTAGATATTTGTATTTTCATCGCTGGCGATTTTTTGTACATTTTGCAGTCTCATTCAGTTTTCTTCGCGATTTTTCGATTTTTTTCGATTTTGCTAACGTCTAATCACTTAACGATTCAACCAGTCGATTCTATCGCTTTCTTGTACTTTTCAATTTTTGTAAATAACTATTTCTGAATAAATTTTGGGTCAAGAGTTTGTATGTTCTGAACGAATGTAAGCAACGTGATCAGTATTTCATAGAAAGAGGAGAAACCTCGAAAAGCTTTCCAGTGCCTCCCGATTCAGATCCAATGTTTTCTGTCAATTGTTTGAAATTACTTACTGCTCGTAATCATCACTTACTTCCCGCAACCAATCAGATTTATTTTTCAACTGATGTGGGCATCAGAAGGTCCGAAAATGAAGATGAACTCCAGGTGAAATTGGTTGTTCTTTAAATATCGGAAAAATTTCAGAAGTTCGATGATAGTACGAAAGTGACCAAACCAAAAAGATCATTGTTCGCAAACAGAGACGTTCCAATCAACATCAGTTACCCGAATAAGAAGGTATTTTTGATAAGAATTTGGAAAAAAGTATGAGTTTTTGATTAATTCCTAACTTTTTTCTCTGATAGCTGCTGTATCGATATAGTAGGTCACATTTTAGTCGCGTTGGTTCAAAAAATTTCATTCTTCATTTGAAAAAAAAAACTTAAAATCGTAACGGGAACATGTTCGAAATAATCCTGGGAGGAATCCACAACGTTCGTAGAGATGAGAAAAAATAAGTTTGAAAAATAATCGTTTATGAAAAAATTCTGTCCTATTGAAAAACTTTAATTAAAACATTCAAGGGAGTTGCTGATTACAATCCGACATATACACCGGAAGAACTTTTGCAAATTCTCCCCGAAACTGCGCGAAAACAGTCAATGCTGGTGAAGGAAGAAGCGAAAGAGCTCTTGTCACAGGCTTCACTCGAGAAGACTGAAATGTTGGAAGATTTGGGTTTTCTGAGGCACAAAGAAGCACGCGTAGAGTTCTCCTTTGACACAGATGAAGTTTGTTTGTGTCAAGTTGTCCATAAGAAACGTTTACAGAAAAGATCTCTGTGGCATCTGGGTTGTGATAGTGACTGGAGGCAAGGGTTTTCGTCGGTCAGTCTCACTCCAACAGTCAACGGTACAGCAATGTTTTCGTATGTTTTTCTATAGACTCGTGTTTCATTATCCTAACATGGGAAAGTTAATACGAAAAAGTGTACTGAATCGTTTCTATTAAGAATAATTTTTTCATTTATCTTTGTCGACACCTCAAATTTTAGGCTTAGGTAAGGTTCAAAGCACTAGTTAGGTACGATGATAATATTTTATCAAAGTTTAAACTTGATTATCACAAAAAAATTTTTCACCTTGTAAGCCCTCCTTGAGGAAAGGATTCTTAATAGAAACGATTCAGTACACTTTTTCGTATTAAGTAACATGGGAACAGAGTTGCACGGAAGTAAAATTTTTAAACGGAAGACGGAAGTGAAATTTTTTCACGGAAGTAAACGGGCGGAAGTCGGAAGCAGAATTTTTTCAACGGTAGTCCGGAGTAAAAAAAAGTTGGAAGAAACCCAGAGATATTGTATTTTCGCGCATTCTCCACAGGTGATAGGTCACTGAGTAGAAACAATTTGACGGTTTTTACGTCATTTTTCACGAAAAAAATTTTTTGACGGAAGTCGGAAGTAGGATTTGTTAAACGGAAGTCGGGATTCCGTGCTACTCTGCATGGGAAGTTGTATATGAAAGCCCGGAGAATCTATGAGGTCTGAGTAGTCTCATAGGTTTTCAAATATTGTGAAGACGATGGAACTGCTCTCAGAAGTTGCTTCACCGACATCGTTCAGGAGTTATGGCCAATAATAAAATTCACACGAAATTCTCAAAAAAAAGTTGGATCTGTAATGCTGAAGAATTCTTTCGTGAAAGAAAGTTGACGTAAAAGGTCGATTCTCACGTAATACACGTTTTTTGCCCAAGAAATACTAAAAAGATTTATTATCACTTGTGATCAAGCCTATTATGAGACCGTGTGTAACTCTTTCCGATTTTCGACCCAAAAAGTTTTGTCTCAGAATCGACTGAAAACGTAGGAATTGATAGATTCAATCATTTTGAATCGTTTGGGATAGGTCTCGCCCATGGAAGTCGGCAAGGAGTCGAGTTACAGAAGGTCAAAGCTGGACGATTTTTAACGTCCACTTCAGATGCCTGTAACTTCAGAATCGAGCCTCAGAATCCAGGCAGACTATGTTTTCCCTTCATCTCGAACCTTTGATATTCAATAAAATGCAAAATCTCTACAGTTTTTCCTACCCAGCATCACAGATCTCACTTTTTTCGAAAATTGCGTGTAAATTCTATTTTTGGTCATAACTCCTGAACGATGTCGGTGAAGCAACTTCTGAGAGCAGTTCCATCGTCTTCACCATATTTGAAAACCTATAAGACCACTCAGACCTCATAGATTCTCCGGGCTTTCATATACTTCCCATGTAAGACTAAAATTCATAACTTTACTCTACGGTGACCTGCAGGCAAATATTTTTTCTCAAACTCTGCTTTAAAAAATTCCGCGTCTGTCCTGACCGGAACAGTTCTTTTACACAAGTTCCGAATTCAGTCTCCATCCCCCATTGTTTTACGGGTACGTACTAACTATTGCAATTGTAACTTTCATTTCTTGAACATAGTTTACATTTTGGAATCAAAAATTATTGTCAAAGTTAACGCCAAAATATGTGAAAAACGGCAGTTCCTGGTGTATAAGCCTAAAATAGCTGTTTGGGATGTTTTTCAAGTGATAAATTCAGTATCATTTAAAAAAAAACAATATTTTAACATCTTCGAATTCAGTGGAACACTGTCTACTAAAATCGTCAAGGATGGTCGTGTTGAACGTGCTGGATGGGCATCGATGAAACTCGAAGATCGGGCTGCGTTCAATAGAAAGAAGTTTCTAGCTAGATGGAGGAACTTTTCGCATTTGTTGATCAAGGTATTTTTTCTTCTTTTTGATTCAAACAATTGGAAAAAATGCGTTTTTCCGAGTATGTATAAATCAAGCCGCACATATATCGCTAGAAGCATGGCCGTTTTCAAACGCGCTCTAATCTCAATTTTGCAGAATGAGTACGGTAACTCTCACAACGTACAGTTAGATATTTGTGGATTTAATTTATTATTCTTATTTACAGTTCATTGAAATTAAAGGCGCATCACTTAATCGTTCTTGTGTTTCAAGGCGAAACTGCTACAGTACTAAGTAACCGATTTACGGAGGCCAGATTTTTTTACAGGTAGAGGAAGCTATGTGAGCCGGTAGTCCTCGCTACGATCAGAGTCCCCTTTTTTCGCTCAGAGCACCTTTTTAATTGAAAAAATAAGTACTTTTTAGAAGCAACGCTTCTTCTATTTTTCTCTCTCTTTTTTTTTATCTGAACACGACCATAACAAATGCTAGTGGTACTAAAACTAATGCAACAACAGGCGTTGACCCGCGTACCCATCAGTAGTCACGCACTGTAGATCCAATATGAGTTTTTCTGGATCCAATCTAATTTTTTTCTGAATGTGATCAGAGTTTTCAAATGCTCTTGATGCACTCAAAACTTGAGTTAACAGATAGATCATGAGCTAAGTTATTATGAAACAAATATTTATCGTGTTTTTAGAACAAAAGAAGTGACATATGGGCACCTTTTTTTCGCAACATCAAAAATACAAATTGGATCGAAACTGAGTCCAATATGACCGTCCTGGATTCAATCTGAGAAAATCCTTCAAATGACTATATTTTCTCGGAAAATTATTTTTTCGCCAAAACCAGATAAAATGATGAGTACTTGATCAAAACGAGTTGCCTCCTCTGAGCATTTGTCGCGGGTTCGTATCCTCCCTGGGCACTTTTGCACAACCCCTTCCTCTCCTCCCCCCCCCCCCCCACTACAACAATACCAAAAATGATCACCGAAAAAAACGGCCTCACCAAAAGTGGGCGGAGAATCCTTCGTTTACATGTATGATGATTTGTTGTTGAGAATGCTGTGATTTTTTATTACGAAAAATATTGCACATGAATTACAAATTAAATATATCCGCGGCCAGGATTCCCTCAGTTTTTTTTTTCGTCCTAGACCGATCTAACTGTTCTCTATCTGTAAAAAATCTGGCCTCCGTAAATCGGTTACTTAGTACTGTAGCAGTTTCGCCTTGAAACACAAGAACGATTAAGTGATGCGCCTTTAATTTCAATGAACTGTGAGTAAGAATAATAATTTAAATCCACAAAGATCTAACTGTTCGTTGTGAGAGTCCCGACCCTCGGGTAGGCCTACCGCACATATCTTCCTCTACCTGTAAAAAAGTCTGACCTCCGTAAATCGGTTTCTTAGTTACCGTAGCAGTTTCGCTTCGAAAAACATGAACGATTAAGTAATGCGCCTTTAATTTCAATGGACTGAAAGTAGGAATAACAATTTAAATCCACAAAGATCTAACTGTTCGTTGTGAGAGTCCCGACACTACCGTACTCAGTTTACAAAAATGCGACTGCCGCGAGTTTGAAATCGGTTAGACTTTTTGCTAGATATGTGTACCGTACTCATTCTGCAAAATTGGGATTAGAGCGCGTTTGAAAACGGCCATGCTTCTAGCGATATATGTGGATCGTTCTATCGCTTGGAATTCTCATTTCATGAAATAGTGTAATCGGGAGACAATGAAACTCAAAAATCAGACAAAATTGTCGAATTTCAAATTTATCAGGTACGCGGTGATGGAAGAAGCTACAAAGTGATGTTACACTCTCCTCTAGCCATGGATTTCACATGGGGAGACTCTTTCTCTTATCCTCTGCACACGCACGGTGGACCGTATTGGCAGTATGAGAAGATCCCATTCTCAAAGTTCTTTCATACGGTAGCTGGAAGAATACAGGATAGGCAGTATCCGGTCAATTTGGAGGATGTTAGGTTCGGTCTTGATTATTTTCCATTCAAACAATAATAATATAAACCAGAAACCATTCCTCGCTACACTAGGTTGCTGCTTTTTGGGGCGCGGAAAAAATCATAATAATAATAGAACAAGGGGCCGCCGAGCGAGTAGAAATCCTACGCTCTAACCACCCGGTCATCGCTGCACGTTTTTTCTGATCGCTTTTTGCGTTACCACTAGGGGCCCCGGCAGGTTGTTGCATTAGTTCTAGCCGCACGTGCATTAGTGTTCGACGCATTTGGATTGTACGAGAAGAAAAAGAGAAAATACTAGGAAGAGGGGGAAGAAAAGAGACAGTTAGGAAGAGCAAGTGAGAGAAAGAGAGAGAACAAGAGAAAGAAAGAGAGTGAGAGAGAGAGGAATAGATAGACAGAGAGAGAAAGAGATAAGAATAGATAGATTGAGAGAAAGCGAGATCGAGAGCGAGAGAGAGAAAGAGAGGAATCTACATTTTGTAATGAGAAAAAAAAGGAAAAACGGGCTCTGAGCGTAGCGAGGACTTTCTGCTTGTATTGAAATATTGATAAAGTGAAAGTAATAATTCTGACGAGAGGTCCCTCATTTCTACCAGTTGTAGATAGGTAGATAGGAATGATTTATTACTAAACTACGGCCTTTTATACACATGGATAAGCCTTCTAGAATATTCCAGAGGGGTACAATACGTGGCAGGTCAAATACATTTCTAAAGACATAAACGTGGCACACGTAATATTAGACGTATATAACATCTCCCCTTCTAGCGAGTGTCGTACTTCTTCTGTGATGGATCCGGCTGGAGACGAACAGGAGCGTGACGTGAGCGGGTCGATCGTCTGAGTGCAGGAGCCTTTGGTGTCCCTGTTGTCTTCGTCGGCGACTGTACGGTGTCGTTGTCTTTGTCCTTGTCGGAGTCGTCGGCTGTAGCGAGCTTCGGCGGCTGCGACAGGTCGTCCTCCTCGGTGAACTCCTGGATGTCGTCGGCCGTCACAGGTAGATGATCGTAGATTTGTGCTTGTTCGGCCAGAACTTCGACTTCGATTTGAGCGATGACGCGGTCTTCTTTCTCCTTTTGAGCCAGTTGCGTGTTGATCAGTCGAGAGAGAGCGTCTGCTTGTCCAAACTCTGTTGTTCTGATGTACTCCAGAGTGAAGTCGTAGTTGAGCAGTTGCGTTGCCCAACGTTGTAGGCGATTGGCCGTGTAGACTGGAATCCCCTTCTTGCTTCCGAAGATGGTCAGGAGCGGCTTGTGGTCCGTCCGTAGCAGGAAGGTGCGGCCATGTAGGAACTTGTGGAAGCGTTGGATGGCGTAGATGAGACCATAGCCTTCTTTTTCCACTTGAGAGTAGTTCCTCTGAGCTGGTGATAGCGTGTGACTGATGTGGTACACTGCTTTCTCCGAGCCATCCGGGTACTTGTGAGAGAGTACTGCTCCAACTCCAGTGTTGCATGCGTCAGCTGCGACGATGAGTGGAAGCTTCGGATCGTAGTGAGTCAGCAAGAGGTCAGACTTCAGGATGTCCTTGATCTGGTCGAACGACGATTGACATTCAGTTGTCCAGACGAACGGGGTGTCCTTCTTCGATAGTGCATCCAGTGGTCCACGAAGCTTGTGCATTGACTTGACAAATGCTCCGTAGTACTGTACCATTCCAAGAAATGCTCGAAGTTGGCTGAGATCTTGTGGAACCGGCATCTTGTCGATGGCTCTGATCTTCTCTGGGTCCGGTTTACGTCCATCCGCGGTGACGACGTAGCCCAAGAACTTGATCTGGTTCTTCAAGAAACTGCACTTCTCAGCTTTGACACGAAGTCCATAGTCAGCGATACGTTGGATGACGGCCTTGACACGTTGATTGTGCTGGTCCATGGTCTCTCCAGTGATGATGATGTCGTCCAAGTACGCTGCAGTGCCCTCTAGTCCATTGATCAGCATGTCCATGATTCGTTGAAAGATCGCTGGTGCTGTCTTGACTCCAAACGGCATGCGTGTGTAGGTGTACAATCCAAGATGAGTGTTGATCGTCAGCAAGTGTTGTGACGATTCCTCCACGGCGACCTGCATGTAGGCGTCCCTGAGGTCGATTTGCGTGAAGTATTGGCCTCCATTGAGTTTGGCGAAGACGTCATCGATGATCGGCAGCGGGTGAGCGTTGCCTTCCAGTGCTCGGTTGAGTCCAGTTGAGTAGTCGGCGCACATGTGAATGTTGCCATCCTTTTTGTCAACCACGACGATTGGAGCTGCCCAATCCGAGTGTTCAACCTTGATGAGCACACCATCCTTGACCAGTCGATCGATCATTTCCGTGACGCGAGGTTGTACGGCGTACGGAACCGGTCTGGGCTTGCAGAAGACAGGAACGGAGTTGTCGGCCAGATGGAGCTCGGCCTTGACTCTGGTACAGAGTCCCAATCCAGTTGTGAAGACGTCCGGATGAGTCTTCAGTAACTCCTCTTCGAGACGGGAACGCGTCTCCTCCTGGTTGTCCTGTGCCACACTGCTGATGGATGGATCCTTACTGCTAGCTTCTCGAATGCTTGACAGTATGCCCGGATGTTTGCGTAGCCATTCCATTCCGAGAATGTTGCTGGAGTTGGCCACGTAGCAAGTTCCTCGATTCGTGATGCCCTTCAGCGTGAAGTTGCAGTCGAACTTGCCCTTGACGTCGATTTTGAGACCATTGGCTGCTTTGAGGCGGAGATTGGCAGGTTGCAGAGTTGGTGATCCGAGTCCCTTCCAGTCCTTGGGACTGAGCAGTGAGATTTCTGCTCCGGTGTCGAACAGCATGTTGACTTCCTTGCCATTGATACCAACTTCTGTGAAGAAACGACTGTCGCGCTTGATCGTCGCCAAGTCGATTTGTACGCAGTCTTGTCGTCTCTTGGTGCTCTTCCAGGTCTTCTTCTTCTTCCATTTCTTGTTGCCTGCCTTGGAAGAATCCTGTTGCCAGAGCGGACAATCCTTCATCCAGTGATTTCCGGTGCACTTGTAGCATGGTGACGGAGGTGAAGATTGTCTCGGGTTCCTATCTCGTTGATGACCAATGCGGTTGACGGCGGACACTTCTTCGTTCGGCTGGGCGAGTGCGAGGCTGTCCCTGTTGAACATTTGGAAGTGCTCGATCCTGTCGGTGAGGTCGTCGATCGTCATCGTCGGGTTGTTCTCCAGTTCGCGAAGTGCGTGGACACGAAGCTTGTCGTACTGCGGGTCCCTCAGTCCGGAAATTGCCAATAAACATTGGTTTTGATCATTTGTTATTGACTTACAGTCTGCTTCAATGTAGCTCCTCTTGATTGCGCCAGTGTAGTCGCGGAAGCCCTCGTTCCTGTACTTGACGTTGTAGACCTCCAGACGTTGTCGGAACACGGATATGCCAGAGTGAAAGAGTTTCCTCAGCTTCTCCACAGTGTCTTCGTACGTGAAGTCGTTCGGTTTTCTCGGCAGAATGGCGTTGGTGTACCTGACGTAGGCAACCATGTCCAGCTTCTCCACCAGAATCCTTGTACGGGCAGCATCATCCAACGTGGAGCCATCTTCTTTCAAGATCCATTCGTTGCGGCTGAGCCATCCCTCGAACGTCAGTCCATTTTGCGGATCGTAGGTGAACGGTGTGATACGTTTCAGCAAATCGGCAGATGTGTGTGTTGTAGACTCCCTTCCTGGTTCGAACGTCCCTTCTGACTTCACAGTCCGTGGTGACTGCGACTGGATCAGTCCCATCACAGCATCCATAGTTGACTTGTTGTCCTCCCTGACAGCCTTCATAGTTTCCATGTTGTTTTGCAGAACAGCTTTTATGGATGACTGGAACGTAGAGAGCAGAGCAGTGAGCTGGGCCTGGTCCATGAGTTGAGTTCGTAGAGCTGATCGCCAGTTGTAGATAGGTAGATAGGAATGATTTATTACTAAACTACGGCCTTTTATACACATGGATAAGCCTTCTAGAATATTCCAGAGGGGTACAATACGTGGCAGGTCAAATACATTTCTAAAGACATAAACGTGGCACACGTAATATTAGACGTATATAACACTACCCCTTTTTACTGGGGTAGATGTGCACATTAGAAATAAAAATGCCTCACGAAAAATGGGCGGAGCAAAGGAGGCGTTCCCCTTGCTGTTTTCATTGATATAATTTACCGATGTTGATAAAATCTATATTACAGTTCAATCGGAATAGTCTTGATGGACAGGATTGACGGCGACTTCAAGCTGGAGATTGACTACATAGGAGTGTACAACGATACAACACATACAGAAGAATTTGCATATGAGACGTACACTTTACCAGTATTTAGTACTCACGGGTTTTGATTATTTTTCTGAACAGAATTTTATAAACAAAATTTATTTACACTTGTAATTACAGCGTTCTAGAAGGTGTGTAACAATTGGGTTTTCGTACGATTTCTGATTTCATATCGAAAAAAAAACTTTAGGGTTACCTGTAGTGATAGCGTTTAAAACGCACGGAACTAGTCAACGGGAAAGTGAACTGAATGATCGAACAGAGTGACGTAGAAAAGTACAACAAGTGAATGCGAAATGTACTACTTTCCTCTGTCTGACCCTGTCAGCAATCGGGAACATGATTCTTATATTTTCTACGAAACTATGATTAATTCATACACCATTGAGGAACTGAGGGAAGAAACAGAATGTTACCACTTGTACATCGTATATTGAGTACAAACCAGCCATCTAAAAGATCACATCCTTTTTCTTGCTCTTCGAGATCATTGGCACGAATGGTTCCACATCAACCTGAAACTGATACGTCTGACGATCCACATGGTTTCTATTTTAATTATTCACGTGTAAGCTGACAGATAACCCTATCCTTACAAATTTGACGTTCATAATCCGAAAAACGTACTCTATCTCCGTCTATGACATGTGGACGGTTTTCTATTGCCTTGTTAGCGCCTTCGTGTGAGTCGAACGTAACGGAAGCGAATCCACGATGCAAACCCGTTTCGGAATCCTGAAAATTAAAATATTTTATACCAGCATGAAAATTATGACTTACGAAAAACATGTTGACACTCTGAACGTTCCCGTATCTCTTGAAATATTGCTCTAATTGTGCTGAAAACGTGTCTGCTGTTATTGATGCGACATTTAAACTCACATTTACCCGTGACCCATTTCACATGAGTCAGATATACTGTCTGACCTTTCGCCTGGGACTTGGTCTCAATAAGCTTCCTAATGTTGGTTGTAACCCCACGAACAGCTGATCGCATCTTCTGAGAATAGTTTGTTTAATACATAAAAATTTAAGAAATGGACATTCAGTTTAACACTCCGTGAGGAAATGTACGTGAAACGAAAGAAATTTGAGGCAAAGAAAAAGGCATTCAGGGAAACACGGAAACGCGCAGACCCAATTTTTTTCGTGGATCTTAATCAGCACTATTTTTAGGCTTAGCTTATGTTCGAACAGCGGGTCCCAACCTTACCTAAGCTTAGAGAAAGAGGTGGTCTGCCGGGGGTAGTCTGCCGTCCGTGGTCTGCGCGTTTCCGTGTTTTCCTAAATGCCAAAGAAAAAATAAAAATCACGAGATGTTACAAGAGAGCGCGATTACAAAGTCTCGTAATTTCACACGAGTTCGAACTTTTCTTTTCGAAATTTAGGAAACTCCAAAATTTTTGCAAAACCCTCTAAATTTTTGAATGACAATTAATTTGTAAACTACAGAGTGATCGCATTGTACCGTTTTTTCAGGTTCAGGAAAATCACAGATCTCATTTTGTGGTTCCTAAATTTGCTTTTTTTCCCATTAAAGATCAAATTCTATTCATGAGAAACTTTTCATCGCGTATCAATTGATCTTCATGCTTAGATTGTTTGTTAAGAATGAGCTCGAACAACCCGAACGGGGTGTTCAACAAAAATTCCCTGATAGCTATAGCTAGCGGCATAGGCATCGGAATCACAGCAGCAACATTGGCTCGTGGGTAAGTTTTCTTTCTATTTTTCGAATTTCATTGAAATTTGCAGAATCCTGTCATCAACGTCTGTTCAAAGCAGAGTGAACCCCACTTCTATCAATGATGTTAATAGACACGGTGAGTATTTATAACAAGATATATATTTGATCAATTTTTCACTTGGCCTGAAAGTTTTACCAGAGTTTTACTAATTCTTTTTGGTTTTCAGAAGTGGAACAGCGTAAAAGTGTCAACACAAATGCACGACAACGGCTTACTTCACAGAGTGATCGCGGTTCTGTCCGATTAGGAATTCAAAGAAATCACTCACAAAGAAGCATGACGTTGAATCCCATCGAAATCGATTTCTCGACAGGTTCTCTTGAAAAATGAATATATTTAATGGTTTTTTCCAGGGTTCGAGCTTTGTTCGGAACTCAAGAAAACTATGGAGAGAGTACATTCAAATATGGAACTTGTGAAAAACAGAAGCGAAAAGGATAAAAACAGGTTCGTTTTGGAATACTTCGTAAAATTATTTTATGATCTGATTTCTTTTCCTAGGTAAAATATTCACTCATATTTTTCAACAAGAAAGTTATGCTCACAACTTCCGTTCTAACCCTTCTTCTTTCTTCCTCTCACTTTTTTTTAAGAATCATGAGAAAGCATACGGATTAGTCGTCAACCTTTTATGAAGAATAATAAAACCAAATCACTGATTAATCACATTTCTCTTTTTGCCGTGGTTCATGTGCGAAGATCGTTCAAATAATAATATGCTTTTTCACTTCCTGTATAAAACATAATTGTTTTGTCACTTCTTCCAGAAGAAAATTAGGCTTTTCGTTCTGGAAAGTTGAATAATATTGGATGTTTGGTCTTTCCGAACGTACACATTCGTTATCTGCAATTTTCAAGAGCTGACAAAAATCATGCTACTAGTAGGCTGAGATAAAATTTTGAAAATACGTGACCGAGATGTAGATGAAAAGAGAAATGGAAATTGTAATCCTTCACCAGTCAATTGTAAGAGATGTCGTTTGATTTTGAATCAAAAAAGGGCCCCTTGAGGGGGAGGAAGTAGATGGCAGGTTCTAAGTCACCGGGGCACGAGTAGACCCAAGTCCCGAAGACAGTAGCCCGCATGGATAGAAAAATAATAATATAATAGACTAGTAGTTAAGGGGAATTTGTATGAGTCGACTGGGTAGGAATGTCTATACCGAAAAAGGAGGCAATAGTTAGTCGAATACTTCCAATTGGAATAGAAACAATTGTTAGTTGTACTGAACAGACTCTTTTGTTTCAATACTATATTCAGAGCACAGAAAACTGATGCGATTCTCCGCGTTGTCAACGATCTGGAGGCACATTTCAACAGTTTGTTACCATCTCTTTCCGATTTGAAAGACGATGACGTGCGATCGATGTCGAACTACAATCAAGAGAACAGAACAAGAACGCTTTCAGTCTTTTCAGACGATTCCTTCCGATCGGCTGTGGAAGAATTTGTGAGGCTTTCATTCTTTCTAATAGATATAATCCGATTCTGATGTTTTCTGTGAGTCTTTCTAAGAGTTTCAATTCGATTGGTACCTGGAGAGCGGATGAATGAGATGAAATTTTAGTATTTTAAAAAATCTAGCTTTTATCATGAACAGTATCTCAACTTTTTTTCTGATTCAACACAGTCCAGTTTCGATTTGTTCCCTAAAATCTTGACGAACATACAGTAGCGAAGGAAAATTCGCCAACTTTTAATTTCAAACTCGCGCGCTTATTAGCGTATATTATAGAGTACAAGCTGGTAGTCCTCGCTACGCTCAGAGCCCTTTTTCCTTTTTCTTCACTCTCTGGGCACTTTTGCACAACCCTTTCCTCCCCCGCCCCCTACAACAAAACCAAAAAGTTTCACCCAATAAAACGGCCTCACCAAAAGTGGGCGGAGGATACTTCTTTTATATATATCTCAAATTTTCTCTGTGACAAATTGAAACTTTTAACTTTTTAAACGTTAACGTTTCTCACCATAATCAAATTTTTGTTTACTAATTCATACAACAGGTTATCCTTTTTTCTGTTTTATGTTTTTTTAAGTTCTTTATTTCTTCTGTTTTTCATAAAGCAAGAAGTTTCAATGAAACGTTACAAGAAAAATGAGAAAAAAACTGTGTGAAGTAGGGAACGAAAGATTGACTATGTAGTAAAATGAACTTTTTTGTTAGAAAACGAACAGAGAGAACTCAATTTTTGTTTGTTTTGTGTTTGTGAATATGTGGAGTGGTTCCAGAAAAAATTGAAGGCGATCGCTCAAGTTTGAAGTCGAAATTGAAAATTGCTGAATCTTTTTGAACGATACATTAGGTAAACACACTTCTGACAAAACTTTTTCTAGGCCACGAGTTTCGATGCTGATGATCTTGATATCAATGGAGAGGCAGCGGAAATGAACGAATCGGAAAGAGTTCTACTTCAACAAGGTCTGAACGCAGCTTTAAACGGAGAGGTTATTTTGAATTACATTTCTCAATAACTTATAATTCTTTATTAAAAATTTAGCCTCTTCACTTTTCTTCACAAAAATTTTTTTTCTTCACATTGGACTTCACTTTTTTCTTAGAAGTGTTGCATTACTATTTTCCAGGTCTAACAGAAATCATAGTCGTTAGGTTCGGTGTTTTAAAAAGAATTTTCAATCGTTGAAACCGAGTTAGAAAAAAATTCACAGAATTCGTCAAGCTTCGTGACGGTATTATTCATTTGATATTTTGTTGTTTTAACTTCAGAAGTTTAAAAACCATTATGGAAAACTTATCCGAATACTTTGAAAAAAAAATAATTGGAGGTTGATTTTCACATTTTTGTTCAAAATTTAAAAAAAAGCTCCGAAAGCTCCGTAGGAAGATCATTCGGTGAATACAGGATCTTTTTTGGTACTTTCATTCATAGAATATCAAATCTAAATACTATGTTCATTTTCGACAAAGAACCGTTTTTTTCCCAATACAATAGCCTGCTGTTTTTTCAGCTATAGGAAATCTAACAATATTGGCGGTTCATGAGGCTCACAGTGCTTTGAAAAGCGTTCTGAAAAGTTGTAGGCGATAAGTGATTCAAATTTGGTTTTACTATTTTACGATCATAATTTTGCATTTTATTTTAATAACTTAAGATTAAGGTTGGGAAAAAATCCGGGCTATTTTTGAATTTGAATTTTTAAAAAGTGCTCAAAAACTTTATTCGAAGATTCAACAGAAAATAATTTTCAGGTGCAGTACCGCAAATCACGAGCCGAAGTGTGTCAGTGCGAGTCTGAAACGGACTTTGCAGCGAAAGTGTATTGCCTGAGAAAAGCGTTTACGGTACTTTTCAACTTTTGTGACGAAATTTCTTTACCAGACACGGAGTACCGAAATCAAAAAAAAATTGAGTGGGGGTGGAGTTTCAAAAAAAGGCGCGATTCAGTTGACTTCTCTCAATAGATTTAATATTCCGCTTTGGATGACCGCTTCGCTGCCGTTTATTGAAGTTTTCACCCATTTTTCATGTTTTCTTTTTAATTGTAATCCTTATTGAACAAGAAAATTGTTTTAAAAGTATTGTAAGATAGTTAGAGGAGACTAACCTAGAGATGAGCAAATCGTCAGTCATTGGCCACCGATTGACTGTCCTCTTTTTGTTAGTCAATTGCATTGGCGAGCGCTTTCTGAGCCTTCTCGACGTTGAAGATGGTGTTCTTCAGATGACTTAGTTTCGGCAATGCAATTGGCTGTGTTGATATTGAAAATGTAGTTTAAAGTCTCGATTTGAATATTTTTTCGATGAATGGCACTTTTGGAATGGCCGAAAGTGTTACACCTGGTCAGATGAATAACATGAAGGCAGATTCTTTTTTTTGTAGACTCGAATGAGTCTAATTTTCTGACGATATTTACCAGAACTGGCCGGAATTAACTAGGATTCTTTGATTTCAAATTCCCTGAAAAGTTGATTCTCATTTCGAAATTTAAAAGTTTTTTGATGTATGAAATCATGAAATTCGATTTTAATCGTTAGAAACACTGCGTTCTGTCATTCCTTTCATAACAAAAGTCCTTTCATAACAGATATTAGTAAAATTATTTTTAAAAAACCTTTTCAGAAAACATTCGAAGATGAGCACAAGCGAGTTTGGTTGTCAAAGTGCGCAAGAAGCTTATTAGCTGACTTTATTCGTCACAGTAAACAGGTATTGTTGTGAAATTTTATTTTGAAAAGTCAGAGGTGCAAAAAAGTCGGATGAACTAAGAAATGTTGAAAAATCGCTCATTCTTAGATAAACTAGATTGAGTAGTTATGGTTTTCGTTGTCCTTTTCCATCATTTTTCACGAAATTAATCTCACAATATAATATTTCATCATTTGTTGTCGCAAACCACCACAACACCCGATGTTTACAGGACCCTATGATGTTCTTCAACGCATTCGATGAAATGCTGAGTTTTTTGTCAACGGAGGCGAATATTTCCATTTTGGGAGACGAAGTGGCTGAAAGAAATGTGAGATTTAATTTTAAAACTCGATTTGAAGACGCAGGGAAAACGTTCGGTGTCTGTACGGATCACGGTGTAACACTTCCTGCCATTCCAAAAGTGGGCGTAACGGGGGTGGGACAACCAAGGATGGTCGGTCAAAAATCGCTTAGTTGCAAAATTGTCAAATCGAGGTCTCAACTACATTTTCAATATCAACACTGGTTAGTCTCCTCAAAATATCTGACGACAACTTTAACAACAATTTTCTTGTTCTGAGCAGAATACATGGAATAAATAGATAAAAAGACCAAAAGACGGCTGCAAAGCGGTCATCCGGAGCGTAAATTAAAATCTATTGATTAGAGTCGAATGATTCGAGGCTTTTTTGAAACTCCACCCCCAATCGATTTTTTGATCTTGGCACTCCGTGCGGATCCAAACGGAATTCAAAAAATTACCAATTCGGACACCCCGTTTTTGAAAACGGTGTCCATATGGATTCATACAGGCTTTTTACACAATGACTATGTAGAAACAAAATTCATTTGATAGTTTTTTCAAAACGCAGGTAGTTTTCGTTGAGATGCCAGGTATTCTGAAGGAGAACTTTCAGAGCTTTCAAACTTAAATACTTCACTGTTCAGACCTAACGGAAAAGATTAGTGGATTCATAGCATGATATTTCGGATTTCCTCAAATTTGCGCCGATCCAGAAAAGGAAATCAACCAGCAGTTTTAACGAAAATCAATTATTGAAGACGCTCCACTACCTCAGTTTTTTAAAAACCTGCAAAACAGTTTTTCGACGTTCCAACAGGATGGAGCTTTTTGCTCGATGTGATGTGGAACCAGTTTTCCGAGCTTCAGATCGTCTCAGATCTGGCTATCTTAATCGCCAGCTATAAATTCGATGATCTATTCCGTTTTGTAAAGCTGACCAGAAAGATCTTGACTATGAAGTATTGAAGTTTAAGAGGGTTCTTCTTACATGGGAAGTATTTGGAAGCTCGGAGAATCTATGAGGTCTGAGTAGTCTCATAGGTTTTCAAATATGGTGAAGATGATGGAACTGCTCTCAGAAGTTGCTTCACCGACCTCGTTTAGGAGTTATGGCCAAAAATAGAATTCACACGCAATTTTCAAAAAAAGTGGGATCTGTAATGTTGAAGAATTCTGTCGTGAAAAGGAGCGAATGAGTGAACATGGAGTTGACGCAAAAAATTGTGTCTTCCGTGGTAGAGTGGTCAAAGCTCACGCCTTTCATTTTTCACGGCAAAGTTCGATTCTCACTTAATACACGTTTTTTGCCCGAGAAATATTGCAACGACTCATCCCTTGTGATCAAGGCTCATATTATGAACCCTTGTATTTTGGACCCAAAAATTTTTGTCTCAGAATCGACTGAAAACGTAGGAATTAATAGATTCAATCATTCTGAATCGTTTGGAATAGGTCTCGCCTCTGAAAATCCACTAGGAGTCGAGTTACAGAAGGTGAAAGTTGGACGATTTTTAACGTTCACTTCAGATGCATGTAACTTCGGAATCGAGCCTCAGAATCCAGGCAGACTAAGTTTTCCGTGCATCTCGAACCTTTGAAATTCAACAAAATGCAAAATCTCAACAGTTTTTCCTACCCAACATCACAGATCCCCCTTTTTTGAAAATTGCGTGTGAATTCTATTTTTGGTCACAACTCCTAAAACGAGGTCGGTGAAGCAACTTCTGAGTGCAGTTCCATTGTCTTCACCATATTCGAAAACCTGAGAGACCACTCAGACCTCATAGATTCTCCGGGCTTTCATATACTTTCCATGTTAGGTGAACCTGGTTAATCTTGATGATCATTAGTCATCAACTCGTAAACGAAGTGTCCTCGTGCAAACTACAGAATGAATTTGGTCCTACTGTGTTGATTAATCATTGTGTAAAATTTTGAAGAAATTCAATGAATTCTCATTTTAGTTGAAAATCGGAGGACTAAATTGGGTTTAAGTTAAAAATTTAATTTTCAAAAGTGGATGTCGAATCCAGCAAGCTCGAAAAACAGTTGAACATTACTTTTTACTTTAAAAAAAAATCGTGTATTATTATACAATTTCAAGCTTTCAGGTGAAAGATGTCAATTTCTATGATGTTGTCGTCGATTTCATCATTCTGGATGCATTTGACGATCTCCGAAACCCGCCAAGCACTATTTATTCAGGTTTTTTTATTCTAAAAATTGGTCACAAATCCTTAATCCACCTTAAACGAGTGTTTCAGAAAAGTTAGTGAAACACCTAATGTTGGGACCCCCTGTTTTAACATAAGCTAAGCCTAAAAATAGTGCTGATTAATTTCCACAAAAAATTGGGGTCCAACCTTACCTAACCAAGCCTAGAAAACGAGGTGGTCTGCCGCGATGTCCGTGTTTTCCTTAATGTCATTCACACATCTGGTGTAGATTTATATCGGAACATGTTAATTAACACATTTTACATTCTTTTTCCAGTTACCAAGAACAAGTTCATGTCCTACTCGATGAAGTACTCCACGCTGAACAATGTCATATGGTCCATGCTGAAATCGAAACGATACAGGCTAAAGGTATTTTTTCATGAAAATTACAGTCGAAAACGACATTTTCACATGAAACAAAGAATCCAAAAGCTAATCAAAAAACATTCGGAGTGTTTTCGTTTCATTTTTTGAACAAAAACAGGTATTCCAGTTTCTCTTTTTATATTTCTTTGAACCTGTTTTTTCATGTTTCATGAAGAATAACAAACGGAAACAGATGTTAGGACGAAATGAGGAATAGTTGAGAGGGATGTTGATCTATGTTATAAAACCTGAATAATCGATTCGACATAAACCAGTGTCGGGCATCTTTTGCACGTCCTCATCCTCTCCTAGGCATAAGCATACTGGCAATTAGGCGTGAGCTTATTGCCAATCATTGGCAGTCGATTGGCAATGCCTCTTCTCCATTGCCATTAGTATTGACAGTCGATTGGCAATGCAATTGACTTGGATTTTGATTTCTAGGCCTTTTTGACGTTAAAGATGGTGTTATAACAAACTGCATTGCCAATCGACTGCCAATGATTCAACGTCAAGAAGGCCAAAAAAATCAGAATCTAAGTCAATTGCATTGATAATCGTCTGCAAATGCAATTGGTAATGGAAAAGAGGCATTGCCAATCGACTGCCAATTATTGCCAGTATACCCATGCCTATTCTCTCCGTCCTCCCCCAACCAAAACCAAAAAGAACCACCCAAAAAATCGGCCTCACCAAAAGTGGGCGGAGGAATTTTGATTTCAGAATCAAAACGGCTTCATCTCCAAGTATTACAAAGTGTCGGAAGCGATCATGCCTGCTATAATTCTGGGATTCCTTGGTACTGATGAGCGAGTTGGAGAACTGTGCCAGTATTTCAAGGTGATCTTTTGCTCATTAATCAACTTTAATTATTTGAAAATTGGAAGTTTGAAGAAACAAAGCTTTTGTATTGGAACAGTTTCTGGATTTTTGCTTATGGGAATTTTAATCTGAGTTTTGCTTTGACTTTCCATTGCGGTAGTTGAAAAGTGTCAGAAATGCAGGTGGCTTTATTCACTTATTCCTAAAACAAGCAGCTATTCCTCGCTACGCTCCGGCCGCTTGAATTTTTTCGCTAGCGCTCCAAAACGATTTCTTTTCTCTCCACCTCTCTCTCTTTCCCTCCCTCGTTCTCTCTTTCTTTCTCTCTTTCCCTCCCTCGTTCTCTCTTTCTTTCTTTCTCTCCCTTCCTCGTTCTCTCTTTCTTTCTTTCTTTCTCTCCCTCTCTCTCTCTCTCTCTCTCTCTCTCTCTCTCTCTTCAAAAAACGTGCAATTCAAGCTGCTCTATGCGAAACAAAAGATGGATTACGTGAAAATAAAAATTCTGACGTGAGGACCCTCATCCAACTCTCTCTCTACAGTGGTAAGTGTGCACTTTAGAAATGAAAAGCGACACCCAAAAATTTGCTGTTGAGGACAGAATGCGCTCACCCTATATTCTCAACTTAATTTACAGAAATCACTTACGGTTCCGAACCGTCCGTTTCTCTTAACAATAACAAGTTCTCTGTACGAACCGTTTATTACTAAAAACCTGAATATTAGCTAACAAACAATTAAGGAAACTTGAACAACAATTTGGGAACCAAAAACTGCAAAGAAATGAATTACAAACACCAAAACTCTCCAAGAGTCCACCAAAAACAAAGGTCAAATAATGATGAAATTTAAAATTTGAAAAGCGCGCCACTCCCGTAGAGCGCGCTTTCTCCGCAATTCCGCTTCTTGATTATATTCGTCTCTTATTCTTTTCTTTCTTCATATATCGCGATAGCATCGCGACACTCCCCTCCTCGCGAACAGTCTCTGACGACAGCGTCTAAACAGTGGGACGTCTTCGGTTCTTCAAACTTTCCTGTAGGCACGACCAATAAATTATCTGAAATGCTGTAGAATGGAGAAATGAAAGAGGCTAGTACTGTGGTCGTGAAATGGTGTCATCTCGGCGAGGATGACGCGCGCGCTGAAATTTTGTAGTGAAGGATAATATTGAATGATGATGATTTGATTTGATAATGACTGGGGTGAAGTCCCTTAAGCGAGGCCCCGATACACCTGCCTTAAGGGCCATGCCTTAACCGAACTTTTAACTGACCGTACTTGCCCTGAATGAAGTAAATTGAGAGAAAGGTGAAAATTAGTTTGAAAGGATGGTTGTTTTGGAATTTTGACAATCCTACTGGTCGGTCTTCCTGCCTTCTTCCCGGTTCTGGAGATCTCTGACTGTAGGTGGTAAGCCTCTAGCTCTGAACTATCCGTAACTTCTCCAGAGTCACTACTTCTTTTCTTACCCAACTCATCTTTCTGGTGCCAATGGTGATGTGGAACTTTTCCTTCCACACTCACCAGCTCCCCAACCTCTGAAGGTGGTTTTCTCGTGGGTATGCGGATCGCTCTCCACTTCGGCCCATAACTGCCATAGTGACTCCGCTTCCTCCACTTCACTCTAGCTTTCATAATCAGACTTCTTCTGTCAGGTTCCGCTGGCGTTTCCCCTGTGGGATCTTTCTTACCTTCACCGAAATTCTCATCTGGTTCTACTTCTTCACACTCAACTCTTTTGAAACTACTCTTCCGTTCTCCATTACCAACACTTCCTTCTCCAACACTTCCTACTCTTTCCTTCTTCTCGCAGCTCATAATAGCCGTGTCACCTGGCGTCTTCATCATTTGACGACCCGATACCGGGTTTGGAGCCCTGCTCCTCATGGCCCAATGCCTCTTTGGCCTCATAAAACTCACTGGTCCCGGAGACTTCACTCTCTGCTCCAACGGCATCTTCTCACTACTCACCAGGTTCGGAACTCTTGTGAGTACCGGAGACTCAACTTCCTGCTCCAACGGCACTCTCCCACTACTCACCAGGTCCGAAATGGGGATGAGACCATCCGCTCCATTTGACCAGTTCATCGTCGGCTGTGAGTGGTTGGGGGATTGTTGAAGTACCGCAGACTCGCCACTCTGCTCCAACGGTACTTCCCCACTACTCGACCTCAACGGTCCAGACAGACAGTCTCGTGCGTAGTGCCCAACTCTTCGACATCTGAAACAGGCGTTTGACCTTATGGTCCGACCGCCGTTGCTCGATTGGGTTGGGAGCACACTCAAAACTCCGCTAGGTGACGTGGAATGTGCACCTCTCCCTTGGTGACTCACACTATCCCGACACCTCGCCCCGCTCTCACTCCGGTCTCTGAACATGTCCTGGTACGCACGCTCGTTTTCCTGCTCTCTTATACTTACTTTCAGAATGTCCATGAACTCACACAGCCGCCAGTCGTTGACGCTGCGCTTTTTTAATTTTGCTCTAATCTCGTCGTGCAGCTTACCTTGGAACTTACTCAAAATTTCTCTCTGAACTGTCCGCGCGAATGCCTGATAGGCTTCTTCTGTGAGATCCCTGACCTCGTACTCTAGCTCAAGGAACGACACCATCAATGGTCTTTTATTTTCATCTACCTCTACAGCCGCTATTCTCTCTAACATGTCTCCGGTGCTGCCACGTGAATACAACTCTCTCAGGTTACTCTTTGCCCGTTCATACGCTCCATCGCCACAACGTATGTAACTGACCGCCCGGAGAGGATTCTCACCTAGACACGTCTTCAGATGCTCTAGCTTTTCCCACTCGGACCAACACAGGGGGTCAACAACATTTTTCAGGTACTCTTCTAGGTATGAAAATTCGTCATACTTTCCATCAAAATGCACCCTTGGTCTCTGTGGTTCCGCTCTGTGGGACACACGGGCTCTGATCTCACTGTTATCAACTCGCCGTACTCTCATCTTCATTCTCACCAACTCCGCATCAATTTCCATCTTCTCTACCGCTCTGCTCACTTTCACTATCACATTCACTAGACGTTCTTGCAGCTCAAGGTCTGACTTCCTCACTCTCATTTTCAACTCTTCCCACTTCTGAAGGGCTCTGTCAAAGCTCTCTAGCGCAGCATGCACGGTCTCCGGCTCATTGCCCCGCTCTACCGCATGACTGACTAGTTCAAACCTCATTCTTATCCGACGCTCACTCATCTCTATCTCTTCAATCCATAACTCAAGATAGTTAAAGCTCACTTCACTCTTTTCCAGCTGGATCTGATGGTCTTGTGGTTGGTGGTCCATGACGTCTCTCTTTCGTCTTTTCTTGATCTTGCTCGGTGGTTTCTTGGTGGTAGCCGGGTTCAACAAATGTCTAATTGCACCACTTGTTGAGGACAGAATGCGCTCACCCTATATTCTCAACTTAATTTACAGAAATCACTTACGGTTCCGAACCGTCCGTTTCTCTTAACAATAACAAGTTCTCTGTACGAACCGTTTATTACTAAAAACCTGAATATTAGCTAACAAACAATTAAGGAAACTTGAACAACAATTTGGGAACCAAAAACTGCAAAGAAATGAATTACAAACACCAAAACTCTCCAAGAGTCCACCAAAAACAAAGGTCAAATAATGATGAAATTTAAAATTTGAAAAGCGCGCCACTCCCGTAGAGCGCGCTTTCTCCGCAATTCCGCTTCTTGATTATATTCGTCTCTTATTCTTTTCTTTCTTCATATATCGCGATAGCATCGCGACATTTGCCTCACGAAAAAGGGGGCGGGGCAAAGTGGGCGGAGGATTTGTCAATTAATAATATGATTCTAATCTTAAGTTCGATGAAAAATTTAATTCTTCTCAGGAGCAAGTGACTCAGTTCATAATGGACGTCTTCAACATTCAAAAAGTTCGTTATCGAAATGTGGAGGAGCTGTCGGAAGACATTTGGATAGTGCTCAGAAATCGACTGGAAGCCGTACAAACACGCCTTTCTTCTGAGCTTCTGCCCGCGTGAATTTTGATTTTCTATCATTAATCATGAAATTCACTAGTATTCTTCCTAATAGATTTAGAAATATGTAGAAGGTTAGTTTCATTACACTGGAAAGCACCAAGAACCCAGCTCTAATTCACGGTAAAAATAAATGATCTGAAAAGTAATCTTCTTTTGCTCTTCCTCAAAAAATAAAATAAAACAGAAGAAATATGCAAATTCCAAACCAAAAGTTGTCAATGTTCTGATCGTCGTCAGCAAATTCGGAAGACTGTAATTTTACTGTCGATATGAATAGATGATCATTTTTATTCGAAATGAATTTTCAACCATTCTACGGGTCCTCCAAAGGATGGGGTAGAGAATATATACCAACGTAGATCCGTATGTACCAGAGTTGCACGTTTTGTCTCGAATTTGCACATTTCTGACCAAGTTCATGACACGAAAGTAAACTTCTGGAAAAGTGGGTGAAAAAAATGAACCAAATAGTTAGAATTCAGAGATTACCAATTTTACTCACAGAACAGTTTTTGAAAGGAAATTTTAACAGATTTCGAAACTCCGTGCTACTCTGATGATCACCTTGAAAAGTTGTCTTCTGTAGATCTTTTCAATTTTTCCCTATTCTCAAACCATCTCTAGAAACGAAGTACCGCTGATATGAAGTTCACAGGCGGTTGATGTCAACAACGCATCCACGTAGAACTTCATAGAACTTCTAAAAAATCTAGCATGCACTTCATAAAATTTGTCAAAAGCTTAGATGATCATTAACAGCCAATGAACTTCATATCAACGTTATTTCGTTTCTAGACCCATTTGTATCATTCAACTAGGCATGTGCAACTTGTGAATTATTGACTGTCGGGAATCATGTGTTCTAGATTTTCTTGACGTTGTTGTTATGATGACTGAGTTTCTGCCTATGGTAGCCTCGTTATCGGGGGTTTATTGATTCCGACGAGGTCCTGGGTGACATCATAAAGTTTTTTTTTAATGTTCCAGCCAGTGATTGACAATTTGCCCATGCCTTCATTTAACTAGGTCAGATTGTCAAACTTTGATCGATTATTGTTAATTTTATTTTTTAGGAAATAAACAGATTATTTACAAAAACGTTTGATCTTGATCTCATCATAGTGCGTTGCGGGGGAACAAAGCATTTGATTCTCTGAACCAGTATTCTGCAGGAAGAGGTGCTCCGTAGCTGGCTGGAGCAGCTGCGACGAATTCTGAAAAGAGATATTTTCATAGTGAAAAACGAGCAGTTGTATCTCTCTCTCTCTCTCTCTCTCTCTCGCTCTCTCTTCCTCTCTCTCTCTCTCTCTCTCTCTCTCTCTCTCTCTCTCTCTCTCTCTCTCTCTCGCTCTCTCTTCATCTCTCTCTCTCTCTCTCTCTCTCTCTCTCTTTCTTTCTTTCTCTCTCACTCCCTCTCCCTATCCCCCCTCTTTCTTTCTTTCTTTCTTTCTCTCTCACTCCCTCTCCCTCTCTCCCCCTCTTTATATTTCTCTCTCTCTATTTCTCTCTCACTCTCCCTCTCTCTCACTCTCTCTCTATTTCTCTCACTCTCTCTTTCTCTTCATCTCTCTCTCCCTCTCTCTCTCCACCTCGTTCTCTCTCTCTCTCTCTCTCTCTCTCTCTCTCTCTCTCTCTCTCTCCCTTCCTCTCTCTCTCTCTCTCTCTCTCTCTCTCTCTCTCTCTCTCTCTCTTTCTCTCCCTCTTTCTCTCCCTCTTTCTCTCCCTCTCTCTGTTTCTCTCCCTCTCTCTGTCTCTCTCCCTCTCTCTCTCTCTCTCTCTCTCTCTCTCTCTCTCTCTCTCTTTCACACACACACACACTCTCTCTCCATCTCTCAATCAATCAAAATTGAAAGTTACCACGGGGTGAAGCGTAAGTCGGTTGTTTTCCGGTGGTCGGTACTTTATCTGAACGATTATATCAATAAAAAATCTGAGGTTCTTTGGCTTAGGTGAAAAGGGTGTGGATCTTGACGTCACTCACCTCCCGGATACCTGGGAATCACTTGCTGGTTCACCCTGGACAGAAAATAACTCGATGGTGGGATGGTAGTTCTGGTGGATGGTGTCTGGGTGGCGTGAACGGGTGGACGGACATAGCCTTGTGCCAACGGGGGACCGCTAAAAGCAGCCGTGTAACTTGTCCGTGGATTTGAGATCTTCTTGGAGTGGAACCCTGCTGAAGGGTGAGCCTTCGCATAAGCTGTGTATTGGGTTGGTTGCCTCGGAACAAAGGCGTACGTGTGTGATTGTGTAGGATAGATCTGTCCAGGAGCCACAAATGACTTCTCGATCCCGTACAAGGAGTTGACTTGCCTAGGTGATGTACCATTACTGGGTACGTAGTAGCGGTAAACGGTTCCTTCTGGTTGCTTTGGTACGGGTACTTGTTGGTTATAGCCACGTGGCACGTACATCTGGTATGGTGTCCCAATGGTTGGCAGACGAGGAACCGACGTTTGCAAGGTGGTGGAGGAAACAGGGGCAGTTGTGCTGGTAGTAGTAGTAGTGACTGGCTCGTTTCCAATGTTCTCACCGAAGTTAAAATCATAACGAGAGACTTCCAATGGAACGTCTTGGCAGTCGACAGTATGCAGAAGAAGTAGAAGAAACAGCATTGCGGATTAAGTTTAGACTGACTTAGTGAGTCTTTTATACAGCTTCCCGGTCTTTTGTCCCCTAATCCAATGTTACCAATTTCGAGGTCATGCCATTCAAAAATGGCAACCTTACGGAACGGCTTTGAACTTGACGAAGAAAACTGGAACTAAAGTGAACAACCAGATTACGATCAACCTCAGCGAAACTGGAAACAAAAAAATAGACGATTTTGTCTCATGTGATTTTTGGGATCAAAAATTTTGTGTCTCCAAATCTCTCGGAACCTATCCAATATCATTTCTAAAGTGTTGGAGAACAACGGAATCATAAATTGAAGGCCCTCTCGATCAGTTTCTTCAAGTTACAAAATGCGACTGTTGCCTAGGGGTATCTCCTTTTCAAGAGCTGTAACACCAGAACAAAGGCTCAGAATCACGTCAGAGTAACTTTATCCTGATCCTGTAACATTTCCTGATCACTACCAATCATAATCTGAACAACTTTTTCCGGACCCAAAATCGAAAAAATCCATGGGCTATAGCCTTATGTGATTTTTGGGGTCAAAAATTTTGTGTCTCCAAATCTCTCGGAACCTATCCAATATCATTTCTAAAGTGTTGGAGAACAACGGAATCATAAATTGAAGGCCCTCTCGATCAGTTTCTTCAAGTTACAAAATGCGACTGTTGCCTAGGGGTATCTCCTTTTCAAGAGCTGTAACACCAGAACAAAGGCTCAGAATCACGTCAGAGTAACTTTATCCTGATCCTGTAACATTTCCTGATCACTACCAATCATAATCTGAACAACTTTTTCCGGACCCAAAATCGAAAAAATCCATGGGCTATAGCCTTATGTGATTTTTGGGGTCAAAAATTTTGTGTCTCCAAATCTCTCGGAATCTATCCAATATCATTTCTAAAGTGTTGGAGAACAACGGAATCATAAATTGAAGGCCCTCTCGATCAGTTTCTTCAAGTTACAAAATGCGACTGTTGCCTAGGGGTATCTCCTTTTCAAGAGCTGTAACACCAGAACAAAGGCTCAGAATCACGTCAGAGTAACTTTATCCTGATCCTGTAACATTTCCTGATCACTAACAATCATAATCTGAACAACTTTTTCCGGACCCAAAATCGAAAAAATCCATGGGCTATAGCCTTATGTGATTTTTGGGGTCAAAAATTTTGTGTCTCCAAATCTCTCGGAATCTATCCAATATCATTTCTAAAGTGTTGGAGAACAACGGAATCATAAATTGAAGGCCCTCTCGATCAGTTTCTTCAAGTTACAAAATGCGACTGTTGCCTAGGGGTATCTCCTTTTCAAGAGCTGTAACACCAGAACAAAGGCTCAGAATCACGTCAGAGTAACTTTATCCTGATCCTGTAACATTTCCTGATCACTAACAATCATAATCTGAACAACTTTTTCCGGACCCAAAATCGAAAAAATCCATGGGCTATAGCCTTATGTGATTTTTGGGGTCAAAAATTTTGTGTCTCCAAATCTCTCGGAATCTATCCAATATCATTTCTAAAGTGTTGGAGAACAACGGAATCATAAATTGAAGGCCCTCTCGATCAGTTTCTTCAAGTTACAAAATGCGACTGTTGCCTAGGGGTATCTCCTTTTCAAGAGCTGTAACACCAGAACAAAGGCTCAGAATCACGTCAGAGTAACTTTATCCTGATCCTGTAACATTTCCTGATCACTAACAATCATAATCTGAACAACTTTTTCCGGACCCAAAATCGAAAAAATCCATGGGCTATAGCCTTATGTGATTTTTGGGGTCAAAAATTTTGTGTCTCCAAATCTCTCGGAATCTATCCAATATCATTTCTAAAGTGTTGGAGAACAACGGAATCATAAATTGAAGGCCCTCTCGATCAGTTTCTTCAAGTTACAAAATGCGACTGTTGCCTAGGGGTATCTCCTTTTCAAGAGCTGTAACACCAGAACAAAGGCTCAGAATCACGTCAGAGTAACTTTATCCTGATCCTGTAACATTTCCTGATCACTACCAATCATAATCTGAACAACTTTTTCCGGACCCAAAATCGAAAAAATCCATGGGCTATAGCCTTATGTGATTTTTGGGGTCAAAAATTTTGTGTCTCCAAATCTCTCGGAATCTATCCAATATCATTTCTAAAGTGTTGGAGAACAACGGAATCATAAATTGAAGGCCCTCTCGATCAGTTTCTTCAAGTTACAAAATGCGACTGTTGCCTAGGGGTATCTCCTTTTCAAGAGCTGTAACACCAGAACAAAGGCTCAGAATCACGTCAGAGTAACTTTATCCTGATCCTGTAACATTTCCTGATCACTACCAATCATAATCTGAACATCTTTTTCCGGACCCAAAATCGAAAAAATCCATGGGCTATAGCCTTATGTGATTTTTGGGGTCAAAAATTTTGTTTCTCCAAATCTCTCGGAACCTATCCAATATCATTTCTAAAGTGTTGGAGAACAACGGAATCATAAATTGAAGGCCCTCTCGATCAGTTTCTTCAAGTTACAAAATGCGACTGGTGCCTAGGGGTATCTCCTTTTCAAGAGCTGTAACACCAGAACAAAGGCTCAGAATCACGTCAGAGTAACTTTATCCTGATCCTGTAACATTTCCTGATCACTACCAATCATAATCTGAACAACTTTTTCCGGACCCAAAATCGAAAAAATCCATGGGCTATAGCCTTATGTGATTTTTGGGGTCAAAAATTTTGTGTCTCCAAATCTCTCGGAACCTATCCAATATCATTTCTAAAGTGTTGGAGAACAACGGAATCATAAATTGAAGGCCCTCTCGATCAGTTTCTTCAAGTTACAAAATGCGACTGTTGCCTAGGGGTATCTCCTTTTCAAGAGCTGTAACACCAGAACAAAGGCTCAGAATCACGTCAGAGTAACTTTATCCTGATCCTGTAACATTTCCTGATCACTACCAATCATAACCTGAACAACTTTTTCCGGACCCAAAATCGAAAAAATCCATGGGCTATAGCCTTATGTGATTTTTGGGGTCAAAAATTTTGTGTCTCCAAATCTCTCGGAACCTATCCAATATCATTTCTAAAGTGTTGGAGAACAACGGAATCATAAATTGAAGGCCCTCTCGATCAGTTTCTTCAAGTTACAAAATGCGACTGTTGCCTAGGGGTATCTCCTTTTCAAGAGCTGTAACACCAGAACAAAGGCTCAGAATCATGTCAGAGTAACTTCATTCTGATTCTCAAACGTTTCTGAATCGATATCGATCATAACCTGAACAACTTTTTCCGGACCCAAAATCGAAAAAATCCATGGGCTATAGCCTTATGTGATTTTTGGGGTCAAAAATTTTGTGTCTCAGAATCTCTCGGAACCTATCCAATATCATTTCTAAAGTGTTGGAGAACAACGGAATCATAAATTGAAGGCCCTCTCGATCAGTTTCTTCAAGTTACAAAATGCGACTGGTGCCTAGGGGTATCTCCTTTTCAAGAGCTGTAACACCAGAACAAAGGCTCAGAATCACGTCAGAGTAACTTTATCCTGATCCTGTAACATTTCCTGATCACTACCAATCATAATCTGAACAACTTTTTCCGGACCTAAAATCGAAAAAATCCATGGGCTATAGCCTTATGTGATTTTTGGAGTCAAAAATTTGGTGTCTCCAAATCTCTCGGAACCTATCCAATATCATTTCTAAAGTGTTGGAGAACAACGGAATCATAAATTGAAGGCCCTCTCGATCAGTTTCTTCAAGTTACAAAATGCGACTGTTGCCTAGGGGTATCTCCTTTTCAAGAGCTGTAACACCAGAACAAAGGCTCAGAATCACGTCAGAGTAACTTTATCCTGATCCTGTAACATTTCCTGATCACTACCAATCATAACCTGAACAACTTTTTCCGGACCCAAAATCGAAAAAATCCATGGGCTATAGCCTTATGTGATTTTTGGGGTCAAAAATTTTGTGTCTCCAAATCTCTCGGAACCTATCCAATATCATTTCTAAAGTGTTGGAGAACAACGGAATCATAAATTGAAGGCCCTCTCGATCAGTTTCTTCAAGTTACAAAATGCGACTGTTGCCTAGGGGTATCTCCTTTTCAAGAGCTGTAACACCAGAACAAAGGCTCAGAATCATGTCAGAGTAACTTCATTCTGATTCTCAAACGTTTCTGAATCGATATCGATCATAACCTGAACAACTTTTTCCGGACCCAAAATCGAAAAAATCCATGGGCTATAGCCTTATGTGATTTTTGGGGTCAAAAATTTTGTGTCTCAGAATCTCTCGGAACCTATCCAATATCATTTCTAAAGTGTTGAAGAACAACGGAATCATAAATTGAAGGCCCTCTCGATCAGTTTCTTCAAGTTACAAAATGCGACTGTTGCCTAGGGGTATCTCCTTTTCAAGAGCTGTAACACCAGAACAAAGGCTCAGAATCACGTCAGAGTAACTTTATCCTGATCCTGTAACATTTCCTGATCACTACCAATCATAACCTGAACAACTTTTTCCGGACCCAAAATCGAAAAAATCCATGGGCTATAGCCTTATGTGATTTTTGGGGTCAAAAATTTTGTGTCTCCAAATCTCTCGGAACCTATCCAATATCATTTCTAAAGTGTTGGAGAACAACGGAATCATAAATTGAAGGCCCTCTCGATCAGTTTCTTCAAGTTACAAAATGCGACTGTTGCCTAGGGGTATCTCCTTTTCAAGAGCTGTAACACCAGAACAAAGGCTCAGAATCATGTCAGAGTAACTTCATTCTGATTCTCAAACGTTTCTGAATCGATATCGATCATAACCTGAACAACTTTTTCCGGACCCAAAATCGAAAAAATCCATGGGCTATAGCCTTATGTGATTTTTGGGGTCAAAAATTTTGTGTCTCAGAATCTCTCGGAACCTATCCAATATCATTTCTAAAGTGTTGGAGAACAACGGAATCATAAATTGAAGGCCCTCTCGATCAGTTTCTTCAAGTTACAAAATGCGACTGGTGCCTAGGGGTATCTCCTTTTCAAGAGCTGTAACACCAGAACAAAGGCTCAGAATCACGTCAGAGTAACTTTATCCTGATCCTGTAACATTTCCTGATCACTACCAATCATAATCTGAACAACTTTTTCCGGACCTAAAATCGAAAAAATCCATGGGCTATAGCCTTATGTGATTTTTGGAGTCAAAAATTTGGTGTCTCCAAATCTCTCGGAACCTATCCAATATCATTTCTAAAGTGTTGGAGAACAACGGAATCATAAATTGAAGGCCCTCTCGATCAGTTTCTTCAAGTTACAAAATGCGACTGTTGCCTAGGGGTATCTCCTTTTCAAGAGCTGTAACACCAGAACAAAGGCTCAGAATCACGTCAGAGTAACTTTATCCTGATCCTGTAACATTTCCTGATCACTACCAATCATAACCTGAACAACTTTTTCCGGACCCAAAATCGAAAAAATCCATGGGCTATAGCCTTATGTGATTTTTGGGGTCAAAAATTTTGTGTCTCCAAATCTCTCGGAACCTATCCAATATCATTTCTAAAGTGTTGGAGAACAACGGAATCATAAATTGAAGGCCCTCTCGATCAGTTTCTTCAAGTTACAAAATGCGACTGTTGCCTAGGGGTATCTCCTTTTCAAGAGCTGTAACACCAGAACAAAGGCTCAGAATCACGTCAGAGTAACTTTATCCTGATCCTGTAACATTTCCTGATCACTACCAATCATAACCTGAACAACTTTTTCCGGACCCAAAATCGAAAAAATCCATGGGCTATAGCCTTATGTGATTTTTGGGGTCAAAAATTTTGTGTCTCCAAATCTCTCGGAACCTATCCAATATCATTTCTAAAGTGTTGGAGAACAACGGAATCATAAATTGAAGGCCCTCTCGATCAGTTTCTTCAAGTTACAAAATGCGACTGTTGCCTAGGGGTATCTCCTTTTCAAGAGCTGTAACACCAGAACAAAGGCTCAGAATCATGTCAGAGTAACTTCATTCTGATTCTCAAACGTTTCTGAATCGATATCGATCATAACCTGAACAACTTTTTCCGGACCCAAAATCGAAAAAATCCATGGGCTATAGCCTTATGTGATTTTTGGGGTCAAAAATTTTGTGTCTCAGAATCTCTCGGAACCTATCCAATATCATTTCTAAAGTGTTGGAGAACAACGGAATCATAAATTGAAGGCCCTCTCGATCAGTTTCTTCAAGTTACAAAATGCGACTGTTGCCTAGGGGTATCTCCTTTTCAAGAGCTGTAACACCAGAACAAAGGCTCAGAATCACGTCAGAGTAACTTTATCCTGATCCTGTAACATTCCCTGATCGCTACCAATCATAACCTGAACAACTTTTTCCGGACCTAAAATCGAAAAAATCCATGGGCTATAGCCTTATGTGATTTTTGGAGTCAAAAATTTGGTGTCTCCAAATCTCTCGGAACCTATCCAATATCATTTCTAAAGTGTTGGAGAACAACGGAATCATAAATTGAAGGCCCTCTCGATCAGTTTCTTCAAGTTACAAAATGCGACTGTTGCCTAGGGGTATCTCCTTTTCAAGAGCTGTAACACCAGAACAAAGGCTCAGAATCATGTCAGAGTAACTTCATTCTGATTCTCAAACGTTTCTGAATCGATATCGATCATAACCTGAACAACTTTTTCCGGACCCAAAATCGAAAAAATCCATGGGCTATAGCCTTATGTGATTTTTGGGGTCAAAAATTTTGTGTCTCAGAATCTCTCGGAACCTATCCAATATCATTTCTAAAGTGTTGGAGAACAACGGAATCATAAATTGAAGGCCCTCTCGATCAGTTTCTTCAAGTTACAAAATGCGACTGTTGCCTAGGGGTATCTCCTTTTCAAGAGCTGTAACACCAGAACAAAGGCTCAGAATCACGTCAGAGTAACTTTATCCTGATCCTGTAACATTCCCTGATCGCTACCAATCATAACCTGAACAACTTTTTCCGGACCTAAAATCGAAAAAATCCATGGGCTATAGCCTTATGTGATTTTTGGAGTCAAAAATTTGGTGTCTCCAAATCTCTCGGAACCTATCCAATATCATTTCTAAAGTGTTGGAGAACAACGGAATCATAAATTGAAGGCCCTCTCGATCAGTTTCTTCAAGTTACAAAATGCGACTGTTGCCTAGGGGTATCTCCTTTTCAAGAGCTGTAACACCAGAACAAAGGCTCAGAATCACGTCAGAGTAACTTTATCCTGATCCTGTAACATTTCCTGATCACTACCAATCATAATCTGAACATCTTTTTCCGGACCCAAAATCGAAAAAATCCATGGGCTATAGCCTTATGTGATTTTTGGGGTCAAAAATTTTGTGTCTCAGAATCTCTCGGAACCTATCCAATATCATTTCTAAAGTGTTGGAGAACAACGGAATCATAAATTGAAGGCCCTCTCGATCAGTTTCTTCAAGTTACAAAATGCGACTGTTGCCTAGGGGTATCTCCTTTTCAAGAGCTGTAACACCAGAACAAAGGCTCAGAATCACGTCAGAGTAACTTTATCCTGATCCTGTAACATTCCCTGATCGCTACCAATCATAACCTGAACAACTTTTTCCGGACCTAAAATCGAAAAAATCCATGGGCTATAGCCTTATGTGATTTTTGGAGTCAAAAATTTGGTGTCTCCAAATCTCTCGGAACCTATCCAATATCATTTCTAAAGTGTTGGAGAACAACGGAATCATAAATTGAAGGCCCTCTCGATCAGTTTCTTCAAGTTACAAAATGCGACTGTTGCCTAGGGGTATCTCCTTTTCAAGAGCTGTAACACCAGAACAAAGGCTCAGAATCACGTCAGAGTAACTTTATCCTGATCCTGTAACATTTCCTGATCACTACCAATCATAATCTGAACATCTTTTTCCGGACCCAAAATCGAAAAAATCCATGGGCTATAGCCTTATGTGATTTTTGGGGTCAAAAATTTTGTTTCTCCAAATCTCTCGGAACCTATCCAATATCATTTCTAAAGTGTTGGAGAACAACGGAATCATAAATTGAAGGCCCTCTCGATCAGTTTCTTCAAGTTACAAAATGCGACTGGTGCCTAGGGGTATCTCCTTTTCAAGAGCTGTAACACCAGAACAAAGGCTCAGAATCACGTCAGAGTAACTTTTTCCTGATCCTGTAACATTCCCTGATCACTACCAATCATAACCTGAACAACTTTTTCCGGACCCAAAATCGAAAAAATCCATGGGCTATAGCCTTATGTGATTTTTGGGGTCAAAAATTTTGTGTCTCCAAATCTCTCGGAACCTATCCAATATCATTTCTAAAGTGTTAGAGAACAACGGAATCATAAATTGAAGGCCCTCTCGATCAGTTTCTTCAAGTTACAAAATGCGATTGTTGCCTAGGGGTATCTCCTTTTCAAGAGCTGTAACACCAGAACAAAGGCTCAGAATCACGTCAGAGTAACTTTTTCCTGATCCTGTAACATTTCCTGATCACTACCAATCATAACCTGAACAACTTTTTCCGGACCTAAAATCGAAAAAATCCATGGGCTATAGCCTTATGTGATTTTTGGAGTCAAAAATTTGGTGTCTCCAAATCTCTCGGAACCTATCCAATATCATTTCTAAAGTGTTGGAGAACAACGGAATCATAAATTGAAGGCCCTCTCGATCAGTTTCTTCAAGTTACAAAATGCGACTGTTGCCTAGGGGTATCTCCTTTTCAAGAGCTGTAACACCAGAACAAAGGCTCAGAATCACGTCAGAGTAACTTTATCCTGATCCTGTAACATTCCCTGATCGCTACCAATCATAATCTGAACATCTTTTTCCGGACCCAAAATCGAAAAAATCCATGGGCTATAGCCTTATGTGATTTTTGGGGTCAAAAATTTTGTTTCTCCAAATCTCTCGGAACCTATCCAATATCATTTCTAAAGTGTTGGAGAACAACGGAATCATAAATTGAAGGCCCTCTCGATCAGTTTCTTCAAGTTACAAAATGCGACTGGTGCCTAGGGGTATCTCCTTTTCAAGAGCTGTAACACCAGAACAAAGGCTCAGAATCACGTCAGAGTAACTTTTTCCTGATCCTGTAACATTCCCTGATCGCTACCAATCATAATCTGAACATCTTTTTCCGGACCCAAAATCGAAAAAATCCATGGGCTATAGCCTTATGTGATTTTTGGGGTCAAAAATTTTGTTTCTCCAAATCTCTCGGAACCTATCCAATATCATTTCTAAAGTGTTGGAGAACAACGGAATCATAAATTGAAGGCCCTCTCGATCAGTTTCTTCAAGTTACAAAATGCGACTGTTGCCTAGGGGTATCTCCTTTTCAAGAGCTGTAACACCAGAACAAAGGCTCAGAATCACGTCAGAGTAACTTTATCCTGATCCTGTAACATTCCCTGATCGCTACCAATCATAATCTGAACATCTTTTTCCGGACCCAAAATCGAAAAAATCCATGGGCTATAGCCTTATGTGATTTTTGGGGTCAAAAATTTTGTTTCTCCAAATCTCTCGGAACCTATCCAATATCATTTCTAAAGTGTTGGAGAACAACGGAATCATAAATTGAAGGCCCTCTCGATCAGTTTCTTCAAGTTACAAAATGCGACTGTTGCCTAGGGGTATCTCCTTTTCAAGAGCTGTAACACCAGAACAAAGGCTCAGAATCACGTCAGAGTAACTTTTTCCTGATCCTGTAACATTCCCTGATCACTACCAATCATAACCTGAACAACTTTTTCCGGACCCAAAATCGAAAAAATCCATGGGCTATAGCCTTATGTGATTTTTGGGGTCAAAAATTTTGTGTCTCCAAATCTCTCGGAACCTATCCAATATCATTTCTAAAGTGTTAGAGAACAACGGAATCATAAATTGAAGGCCCTCTCGATCAGTTTCTTCAAGTTACAAAATGCGATTGTTGCCTAGGGGTATCTCCTTTTCAAGAGCTGTAACACCAGAACAAAGGCTCAGAATCACGTCAGAGTAACTTTTTCCTGATCCTGTAACATTCCCTGATCACTACCAATCATAACCTGAACAACTTTTTCCGGACCTAAAATCGAAAAAATCCATGGGC
Source organism: Caenorhabditis parvicauda (assembly GCA_963978915.1). Taxonomy (NCBI): domain Eukaryota; kingdom Metazoa; phylum Nematoda; class Chromadorea; order Rhabditida; family Rhabditidae; genus Caenorhabditis; species Caenorhabditis parvicauda. Next base: position 17,995,538 of record OZ022250.1, on the reverse strand, counting down.
TATAGCCTTATGTGATTTTTGGAGTCAAAAATTTGGTGTCTCCAAATCTCTCGGAACCTATCCAATATCATTTCTAAAGTGTTGGAGAACAACGGAATCATAAATTGAAGGCCCTCTCGATCAGTTTCTTCAAGTTACAAAATGCGACTGTTGCCTAGGGGTATCTCCTTTTCAAGAGCTGTAACACCAGAACAAAGGCTCAGAATCATGTCAGAGTAACTTCATTCTGATTCTCAAACGTTTCTGAATCGATATCGATCATAACCTGAACAACTTTTTCCGGACCCAAAATCGAAAAAATCCATGGGCTATAGCCTTATGTGATTTTTGGGGTCAAAAATTTTGTGTCTCAGAATCTCTCGGAACCTATCCAATATCATTTCTAAAGTGTTGGAGAACAACGGAATCATAAATTGAATGCCCTCTCGATCAGTTTCTTCAAGTTACAAAATGCGACTGTTGCCTAGGGGTATCTCCTTTTCAAGAGCTGTAACACCAGAACAAAGGCTCAGAATCACGTCAGAGTAACTTTATCCTGATCCTGTAACATTTCCTGATCACTACCAATCATAATCTGAACATCTTTTTCCGGACCCAAAATCGAAAAAATCCATGGGCTATAGCCTTATGTGATTTTTGGGGTCAAAAATTTTGTGTCTCCAAATCTCTCGGAACCTATCCAATATCATTTCTAAAGTGTTAGAGAACAACGGAATCATAAATTGAAGGCCCTCTCGATCAGTTTCTTCAAGTTACAAAATGCGACTGTTGCCTAGGGGTATCTCCTTTTCAAGAGCTGTAACACCAGAACAAAGGCTCAGAATCACGTCAGAGTAACTTTTTCCTGATCCTGTAACATTCCCTGATCACTACCAATCATAACCTGAACAACTTTTTCCGGACCTAAAATCGAAAAAATCCATGGGCTATAGCCTTATGTGATTTTTGGAGTCAAAAATTTGGTGTCTCCAAATCTCTCGGAACCTATCCAATATCATTTCTAAAGTGTTAGAGAACAACGGAATCATAAATTGAAGGCCCTCTCGATCAGTTTCTTCAAGTTACAAAATGCGACTGTTGCCTAGGGGTATCTCCTTTTCAAGAGCTGTAACACCAGAACAAAGGCTCAGAATCATGTCAGAGTAACTTCATTCTGATTCTCAAACGTTTCTGAATCGATATCGATCATAACCTGAACAACTTTTTCCGGACCCAAAATCGAAAAAATCCATGGGCTATAGCCTTATGTGATTTTTGGGGTCAAAAATTTTGTGTCTCAGAATCTCTCGGAACCTATCCAATATCATTTCTAAAGTGTTGGAGAACAACGGAATCATAAATTGAATGCCCTCTCGATCAGTTTCTTCAAGTTACAAAATGCGACTGTTGCCTAGGGGTATCTCCTTTTCAAGAGCTGTAACACCAGAACAAAGGCTCAGAATCACGTCAGAGTAACTTTATCCTGATCCTGTAACATTTCCTGATCACTACCAATCATAATCTGAACATCTTTTTCCGGACCCAAAATCGAAAAAATCCATGGGCTATAGCCTTATGTGATTTTTGGGGTCAAAAATTTTGTGTCTCCAAATCTCTCGGAACCTATCCAATATCATTTCTAAAGTGTTAGAGAACAACGGAATCATAAATTGAAGGCCCTCTCGATCAGTTTCTTCAAGTTACAAAATGCGACTGTTGCCTAGGGGTATCTCCTTTTCAAGAGCTGTAACACCAGAACAAAGGCTCAGAATCACGTCAGAGTAACTTTTTCCTGATCCTGTAACATTCCCTGATCACTACCAATCATAACCTGAACAACTTTTTCCGGACCCAAAATCGAAAAAATCCATGGGCTATAGCCTTATGTGATTTTTGGGGTCAAAAATTTTGTGTCTCCAAATCTCTCGGAACCTATCCAATATCATTTCTAAAGTGTTAGAGAACAACGGAATCATAAATTGAAGGCCCTCTCGATCAGTTTCTTCAAGTTACAAAATGCGACTGTTGCCTAGGGGTATCTCCTTTTCAAGAGCTGTAACACCAGAACAAAGGCTCAGAATCATGTCAGAGTAACTTCATTCTGATTCTCAAACGTTTCTGAATCGATATCGATCATAACCTGAACAACTTTTTCCGGACCCAAAATCGAAAAAATCCATGGGCTATAGCCTTATGTGATTTTTGGGGTCAAAAATTTTGTGTCTCCAAATCTCTCGGAACCTATCCAATATCATTTCTAAAGTGTTGGAGAACAACGGAATCATAAATTGAAGGCCCTCTCGATCTGTTTCTTCAAGTTACAAAATGCGACTGTTGCCTAGGGGTATCTCCTTTTCAAGAGCTGTAACACCAGAACAAAGGCTCAGAATCACGTCAGAGTAACTTTATCCTGATCCTGTAACATTCCCTGATCACTACCAATCATAACCTGAACAACTTTTTCCGGACCCAAAATCGAAAAAATCCATGGGCAATAGCCTTATGTGATTTTTGGGGTCAAAAATTTTGTGTCTCCAAATCTTTCGGAACCTATCCAATATCATTTCTAAAGTGTTGGAGAACAACGGAATCATAAATTGAAGGCCCTCTCGATCAGTTTCTTCAAGTTACAAAATGCGACTGTTGCCTAGGGGTATCTCCTTTTCAAGAGCTGTAACACCAGAACAAAGGCTCAGAATCACGTCAGAGTAACTTTTTCCTGATCCTGTAACATTCCCTGATCACTACCAATCATAACCTGAACAACTTTTTCCGGACCCAAAATCGAAAAAATCCATGGGCTATAGCCTTATGTGATTTTTGGGGTCAAAAATTTTGTGTCTCCAAATCTCTCGGAACCTATCCAATATCATTTCTAAAGTGTTAGAGAACAACGGAATCATAAATTGAAGGCCCTCTCGATCAGTTTCTTCAAGTTACAAAATGCGACTGTTGCCTAGGGGTATCTCCTTTTCAAGAGCTGTAACACCAGAACAAAGGCTCAGAATCATGTCAGAGTAACTTCATTCTGATTCTCAAACGTTTCTGAATCGATATCGATCATAACCTGAACAACTTTTTCCGGACCCAAAATCGAAAAAATCCATGGGCTATAGCCTTATGTGATTTTTGGGGTCAAAAATTTTGTGTCTCAGAATCTCTCGGAACCTATCCAATATCATTTCTAAAGTGTTGGAGAACAACGGAATCATAAATTGAATGCCCTCTCGATCAGTTTCTTCAAGTTACAAAATGCGACTGTTGCCTAGGGGTATCTCCTTTTCAAGAGCTGTAACACCAGAACAAAGGCTCAGAATCACGTCAGAGTAACTTTATCCTGATCCTGTAACATTTCCTGATCACTACCAATCATAATCTGAACATCTTTTTCCGGACCCAAAATCGAAAAAATCCATGGGCTATAGCCTTATGTGATTTTTGGGGTCAAAAATTTTGTGTCTCCAAATCTCTCGGAACCTATCCAATATCATTTCTAAAGTGTTAGAGAACAACGGAATCATAAATTGAAGGCCCTCTCGATCAGTTTCTTCAAGTTACAAAATGCGACTGTTGCCTAGGGGTATCTCCTTTTCAAGAGCTGTAACACCAGAACAAAGGCTCAGAATCACGTCAGAGTAACTTTTTCCTGATCCTGTAACATTCCCTGATCACTACCAATCATAACCTGAACAACTTTTTCCGGACCCAAAATCGAAAAAATCCATGGGCTATAGCCTTATGTGATTTTTGGGGTCAAAAATTTTGTGTCTCCAAATCTCTCGGAACCTATCCAATATCATTTCTAAAGTGTTAGAGAACAACGGAATCATAAATTGAAGGCCCTCTCGATCAGTTTCTTCAAGTTACAAAATGCGACTGTTGCCTAGGGGTATCTCCTTTTCAAGAGCTGTAACACCAGAACAAAGGCTCAGAATCACGTCAGAGTAACTTTTTCCTGATCCTGTAACATTCCCTGATCACTACCAATCATAACCTGAACAACTTTTTCCGGACCCAAAATCGAAAAAATCCATGGGCTATAGCCTTATGTGATTTTTGGGGTCAAAAATTTTGTGTCTCCAAATCTCTCGGAACCTATCCAATATCATTTCTAAAGTGTTGGAGAACAACGGAATCATAAATTGAAGGCCCTCTCGATCTGTTTCTTCAAGTTACAAAATGCGACTGTTGCCTAGGGGTATCTCCTTTTCAAGAGCTGTAACACCAGAACAAAGGCTCAGAATCACGTCAGAGTAACTTTATCCTGATCCTGTAACATTCCCTGATCACTACCAATCATAACCTGAACAACTTTTTCCGGACCCAAAATCGAAAAAATCCATGGGCAATAGCCTTATGTGATTTTTGGGGTCAAAAATTTTGTGTCTCCAAATCTCTCGGAACCTATCCAATATCATTTCTAAAGTGTTGGAGAACAACGGAATCATAAATTGAAGGCCCTCTCGATCAGTTTCTTCAAGTTACAAAATGCGACTGTTGCCTAGGGGTATCTCCTTTTCAAGAGCTGTAACACCAGAACAAAGGCTCAGAATCACGTCAGAGTAACTTTTTCCTGATCCTGTAACATTCCCTGATCACTACCAATCATAACCTGAACAACTTTTTCCGGACCCAAAATCGAAAAAATCCATGGGCTATAGCCTTATGTGATTTTTGGGGTCAAAAATTTTGTGTCTCCAAATCTCTCGGAACCTATCCAATATCATTTCTAAAGTGTTAGAGAACAACGGAATCATAAATTGAAGGCCCTCTCGATCAGTTTCTTCAAGTTACAAAATGCGACTGTTGCCTAGGGGTATCTCCTTTTCAAGAGCTGTAACACCAGAACAAAGGCTCAGAATCATGTCAGAGTAACTTCATTCTGATTCTCAAACGTTTCTGAATCGATATCGATCATAACCTGAACAACTTTTTCCGGACCCAAAATCGAAAAAATCCATGGGCTATAGCCTTATGTGATTTTTGGGGTCAAAAATTTTGTGTCTCCAAATCTCTCGGAACCTATCCAATATCATTTCTAAAGTGTTGGAGAACAACGGAATCATAAATTGAAGGCCCTCTCGATCTGTTTCTTCAAGTTACAAAATGCGACTGTTGCCTAGGGGTATCTCCTTTTCAAGAGCTGTAACACCAGAACAAAGGCTCAGAATCACGTCAGAGTAACTTTATCCTGATCCTGTAACATTCCCTGATCACTACCAATCATAACCTGAACAACTTTTTCCGGACCCAAAATCGAAAAAATCCATGGGCAATAGCCTTATGTGATTTTTGGGGTCAAAAATTTTGTGTCTCCAAATCTCTCGGAACCTATCCAATATCATTTCTAAAGTGTTGGAGAACAACGGAATCATAAATTGAAGGCCCTCTCGATCAGTTTCTTCAAGTTACAAAATGCGACTGTTGCCTAGGGGTATCTCCTTTTCAAGAGCTGTAACACCAGAACAAAGGCTCAGAATCACGTCAGAGTAACTTTTTCCTGATCCTGTAACATTCCCTGATCACTACCAATCATAACCTGAACAACTTTTTCCGGACCCAAAATCGAAAAAATCCATGGGCTATAGCCTTATGTGATTTTTGGGGTCAAAAATTTTGTGTCTCCAAATCTCTCGGAACCTATCCAATATCATTTCTAAAGTGTTAGAGAACAACGGAATCATAAATTGAAGGCCCTCTCGATCAGTTTCTTCAAGTTACAAAATGCGACTGTTGCCTAGGGGTATCTCCTTTTCAAGAGCTGTAACACCAGAACAAAGGCTCAGAATCATGTCAGAGTAACTTCATTCTGATTCTCAAACGTTTCTGAATCGATATCGATCATAACCTGAACAACTTTTTCCGGACCCAAAATCGAAAAAATCCATGGGCTATAGCCTTATGTGATTTTTGGGGTCAAAAATTTTGTGTCTCCAAATCTCTCGGAACCTATCCAATATCATTTCTAAAGTGTTGGAGAACAACGGAATCATAAATTGAAGGCCCTCTCGATCAGTTTCTTCAAGTTACAAAATGCGACTGTTGCCTAGGGGTATCTCCTTTTCAAGAGCTGTAACACCAGAACAAAGGCTAAGAATCACGTCAGAGTAACTTTATCCTGATCCTGTAACATTCCCTGATCGCTACCAATCATAACCTGAACAACTTTTTCCGGACCCAAAATCGAAAAAATCCATGGGCTATAGCCTTATGTGATTTTTGGGGTCAAAAATTTTGTGTCTCAGAATCTCTCGGAACCTATCCAATATCATTTCTAAAGTGTTGGAGAACAACGGAATCATAAATTGAAGGCCCTCTCGATCAGTTTCTTCAAGTTACAAAATGCGACTGTTGCCTAGGGGTATCTCCTTTTCAAGAGCTGTAACACCAGAACAAAGGCTCAGAATCATGTCAGAGTAACTTCATTCTGATTCTCAAACGTTTCTGAATCGATATCGATCATAACCTGAACAACTTTTTCCGGACCCAAAATCGAAAAAATCCATGGGCTATAGCCTTATGTGATTTTTGGGGTCAAAAATTTTGTGTCTCCAAATCTCTCGGAACCTATCCAATATCATTTCTAAAGTGTTGGAGAACAACGGAATCATAAATTGAAGGCCCTCTCGATCAGTTTCTTCAAGTTACAAAATGCGACTGTTGCCTAGGGGTATCTCCTTTTCAAGAGCTGTAACACCAGAACAAAGGCTAAGAATCACGTCAGAGTAACTTTATCCTGATCCTGTAACATTCCCTGATCGCTACCAATCATAACCTGAACAACTTTTTCCGGACCCAAAATCGAAAAAATCCATGGGCTATAGCCTTATGTGATTTTTGGGGTCAAAAATTTTGTGTCTCAGAATCTCTCGGAACCTATCCAATATCATTTCTAAAGTGTTGGAGAACAACGGAATCATAAATTGAAGGCCCTCTCGATCAGTTTCTTCAAGTTACAAAATGCGACTGTTGCCTAGGGGTATCTCCTTTTCAAGAGCTGTAACACCAGAACAAAGGCTCAGAATCATGTCAGAGTAACTTCATTCTGATTCTCAAACGTTTCTGAATCGATATCGATCATAACCTGAACAACTTTTTCCGGACCCAAAATCGAAAAAATCCATGGGCTATAGCCTTATGTGATTTTTGGGGTCAAAAATTTTGTGTCTCCAAATCTCTCGGAACCTATCCAATATCATTTCTAAAGTGTTGGAGAACAACGGAATCATAAATTGAAGGCCCTCTCGATCAGTTTCTTCAAGTTACAAAATGCGACTGTTGCCTAGGGGTATCTCCTTTTCAAGAGCTGTAACACCAGAACAAAGGCTAAGAATCACGTCAGAGTAACTTTATCCTGATCCTGTAACATTCCCTGATCGCTACCAATCATAACCTGAACAACTTTTTCCGGACCCAAAATCGAAAAAATCCATGGGCTATAGCCTTATGTGATTTTTGGGGTCAAAAATTTTGTGTCTCAGAATCTCTCGGAACCTATCCAATATCATTTCTAAAGTGTTGGAGAACAACGGAATCATAAATTGAAGGCCCTCTCGATCAGTTTCTTCAAGTTACAAAATGCGACTGTTGCCTAGGGGTATCTCCTTTTCAAGAGCTGTAACACCAGAACAAAGGCTCAGAATCATGTCAGAGTAACTTCATTCTGATTCTCAAACGTTTCTGAATCGATATCGATCATAACCTGAACAACTTTTTCCGGACCCAAAATCGAAAAAATCCATGGGCTATAGCCTTATGTGATTTTTGGGGTCAAAAATTTTGTGTCTCCAAATCTCTCGGAACCTATCCAATATCATTTCTAAAGTGTTGGAGAACAACGGAATCATAAATTGAAGGCCCTCTCGATCAGTTTCTTCAAGTTACAAAATGCGACTGTTGCCTAGGGGTATCTCCTTTTCAAGAGCTGTAACACCAGAACAAAGGCTAAGAATCACGTCAGAGTAACTTTATCCTGATCCTGTAACATTCCCTGATCGCTACCAATCATAACCTGAACAACTTTTTCCGGACCCAAAATCGAAAAAATCCATGGGCTATAGCCTTATGTGATTTTTGGGGTCAAAAATTTTGTGTCTCAGAATCTCTCGGAACCTATCCAATATCATTTCTAAAGTGTTGGAGAACAACGGAATCATAAATTGAAGGCCCTCTCGATCAGTTTCTTCAAGTTACAAAATGCGACTGTTGCCTAGGGGTATCTCCTTTTCAAGAGCTGTAACACCAGAACAAAGGCTCAGAATCATGTCAGAGTAACTTCATTCTGATTCTCAAACGTTTCTGAATCGATATCGATCATAACCTGAACAACTTTTTCCGGACCCAAAATCGAAAAAATCCATGGGCTATAGCCTTATGTGATTTTTGGGGTCAAAAATTTTGTGTCTCCAAATCTCTCGGAACCTATCCAATATCATTTCTAAAGTGTTGGAGAACAACGGAATCATAAATTGAAGGCCCTCTCGATCAGTTTCTTCAAGTTACAAAATGCGACTGTTGCCTAGGGGTATCTCCTTTTCAAGAGCTGTAACACCAGAACAAAGGCTAAGAATCACGTCAGAGTAACTTTATCCTGATCCTGTAACATTCCCTGATCGCTACCAATCATAACCTGAACAACTTTTTCCGGACCCAAAATCGAAAAAATCCATGGGCTATAGCCTTATGTGATTTTTGGGGTCAAAAATTTTGTGTCTCAGAATCTCTCGGAACCTATCCAATATCATTTCTAAAGTGTTGGAGAACAACGGAATCATAAATTGAAGGCCCTCTCGATCAGTTTCTTCAAGTTACAAAATGCGACTGTTGCCTAGGGGTATCTCCTTTTCAAGAGCTGTAACACCAGAACAAAGGCTCAGAATCATGTCAGAGTAACTTCATTCTGATTCTCAAACGTTTCTGAATCGATATCGATCATAACCTGAACAACTTTTTCCGGACCCAAAATCGAAAAAATCCATGGGCTATAGCCTTATGTGATTTTTGGGGTCAAAAATTTTGTGTCTCCAAATCTCTCGGAACCTATCCAATATCATTTCTAAAGTGTTGGAGAACAACGGAATCATAAATTGAAGGCCCTCTCGATCAGTTTCTTCAAGTTACAAAATGCGACTGTTGCCTAGGGGTATCTCCTTTTCAAGAGCTGTAACACCAGAACAAAGGCTAAGAATCACGTCAGAGTAACTTTATCCTGATCCTGTAACATTCCCTGATCGCTACCAATCATAACCTGAACAACTTTTTCCGGACCCAAAATCGAAAAAATCCATGGGCTATAGCCTTATGTGATTTTTGGGGTCAAAAATTTTGTGTCTCAGAATCTCTCGGAACCTATCCAATATCATTTCTAAAGTGTTGGAGAACAACGGAATCATAAATTGAAGGCCCTCTCGATCAGTTTCTTCAAGTTACAAAATGCGACTGTTGCCTAGGGGTATCTCCTTTTCAAGAGCTGTAACACCAGAACAAAGGCTCAGAATCATGTCAGAGTAACTTCATTCTGATTCTCAAACGTTTCTGAATCGATATCGATCATAACCTGAACAACTTTTTCCGGACCCAAAATCGAAAAAATCCATGGGCTATAGCCTTATGTGATTTTTGGGGTCAAAAATTTTGTGTCTCCAAATCTCTCGGAACCTATCCAATATCATTTCTAAAGTGTTGGAGAACAACGGAATCATAAATTGAAGGCCCTCTCGATCAGTTTCTTCAAGTTACAAAATGCGACTGTTGCCTAGGGGTATCTCCTTTTCAAGAGCTGTAACACCAGAACAAAGGCTCAGAATCACGTCAGAGTAACTTTATCCTGATCCTGTAACATTCCCTGATCGCTACCAATCATAACCTGAACAACTTTTTCCGGACCTAAAATCGAAAAAATCCATGGGCTATAGCCTTATGTGATTTTTGGAGTCAAAAATTTGGTGTCTCCAAATCTCTCGGAACCTATCCAATATCATTTCTAAAGTGTTGGAGAACAACGGAATCATAAATTGAAGGCCCTCTCGATCAGTTTCTTCAAGTTACAAAATGCGACTGTTGCCTAGGGGTATCTCCTTTTCAAGAGCTGTAACACCAGAACAAAGGCTCAGAATCACGTCAGAGTAACTTTATCCTGATCCTGTAACATTCCCTGATCGCTACCAATCATAACCTGAACAACTTTTTCCGGACCTAAAATCGAAAAAATCCATGGGCTATAGCCTTATGTGATTTTTGGAGTCAAAAATTTGGTGTCTCCAAATCTCTCGGAACCTATCCAATATCATTTCTAAAGTGTTGGAGAACAACGGAATCATAAATTGAAGGCCCTCTCGATCAGTTTCTTCAAGTTACAAAATGCGACTGGTGCCTAGGGGTATCTCCTTTTCAAGAGCTGTAACACCAGAACAAAGGCTCAGAATCACGTCAGAGTAACTTTATCCTGATCCTGTAACATTCCCTGATCGCTACCAATCATAACCTGAACAACTTTTTCCGGACCTAAAATCGAAAAAATCCATGGGCTATAGCCTTATGTGATTTTTGGAGTCAAAAATTTTGTGTCTCCAAATCTCTCGGAACCTATCCAATATCATTTCTAAAGTGTTGGAGAACAACGGAATCATAAATTGAAGGCCCTCTCGATCAGTTTCTTCAAGTTACAAAATGCGACTGTTGCCTAGGGGTATCTCCTTTTCAAGAGCTGTAACACCAGAACAAAGGCTCAGAATCACGTCAGAGTAACTTTATCCTGATCCTGTAACATTCCCTGATCGCTACCAATCATAACCTGAACAACTTTTTCCGGACCTAAAATCGAAAAAATCCATGGGCTATAGCCTTATGTGATTTTTGGAGTCAAAAATTTGGTGTCTCCAAATCTCTCGGAACCTATCCAATATCATTTCTAAAGTGTTGGAGAACAACGGAATCATAAATTGAAGGCCCTCTCGATCAGTTTCTTCAAGTTACAAAATGCGACTGGTGCCTAGGGGTATCTCCTTTTCAAGAGCTGTAACACCAGAACAAAGGCTCAGAATCACGTCAGAGTAACTTTATCCTGATCCTGTAACATTTCCTGATCACTACCAATCATAATCTGAACATCTTTTTCCGGACCCAAAATCGAAAAAATCCATGGGCTATAGCCTTATGTGATTTTTGGGGTCAAAAATTTTGTTTCTCCAAATCTCTCGGAACCTATCCAATATCATTTCTAAAGTGTTAGAGAACAACGGAATCATAAATTGAAGGCCCTCTCGATCAGTTTCTTCAAGTTACAAAATGCGACTGTTGCCTAGGGGTATCTCCTTTTCAAGAGCTGTAACACCAGAACAAAGGCTCAGAATCATGTCAGAGTAACTTCATTCTGATTCTCAAACGTTTCTGAATCGATATCGATCATAACCTGAACAACTTTTTCCGGACCCAAAATCGAAAAAATCCATGGGCTATAGCCTTATGTGATTTTTGGGGTCAAAAATTTTGTGTCTCCAAATCTCTCGGAACCTATCCAATATCATTTCTAAAGTGTTGGAGAACAACGGAATCATAAATTGAAGGCCCTCTCGATCAGTTTCTTCAAGTTACAAAATGCGACTGTTGCCTAGGGGTATCTCCTTTTCAAGAGCTGTAACACCAGAACAAAGGCTCAGAATCACGTCAGAGTAACTTTATCCTGATCCTGTAACATTTCCTGATCACTACCAATCATAATCTGAACATCTTTTTCCGGACCCAAAATCGAAAAAATCCATGGGCTATAGCCTTATGTGATTTTTGGGGTCAAAAATTTTGTTTCTCCAAATCTCTCGGAACCTATCCAATATCATTTCTAAAGTGTTAGAGAACAACGGAATCATAAATTGAAGGCCCTCTCGATCAGTTTCTTCAAGTTACAAAATGCGACTGTTGCCTAGGGGTATCTCCTTTTCAAGAGCTGTAACACCAGAACAAAGGCTCAGAATCACGTCAGAGTAGCTTCATTCTGATTCTCAAACGTTTCTGAATCGATATCAATCATAACCTGAACAACTTTTTCCGGACCTGAAATCGAAAAAATCCATGGGCTATAGCCTTATGTGATTTTTGGGGTCAAAAATTTTGTGTCTCCAAATCTCTCGGAACCTATCCAATATCATTTCTAAAGTGTTGGAGAACAACGGAATCATAAATTGAAGGCCCTCTCGATCAGTTTGATCAAGTTACAAAATGCGACTGTTGCCTAGGGGTATCTCCATTTCATGAGCTGTAACACCAGAACAAAGGCTCAGAATCACGTCAGAGTAGCTTCATTCTGATTCTCAAACGTTTCTGAATCGATATCAATCATAACCTGAACAACTTTTTCCGGACCTGAAATCGAAAAAATCCATGGGCTATAGCCTTATGTGATTTTTGGGGTCAAAAATTTTGTGTCTCCAAATCTCTCGGAACCTATCCAATATCATTTCTAAAGTGTTGGAGAACAACGGAATCATAAATTGAAGGCCCTCTCGATCAGTTTGATCAAGTTACAAAATGCGACTGTTGCCTAGGGGTATCTCCATTTCATGAGCTGTAACACCAGAACAAAGGCTCAGAATCACGTCAGAGTAGCTTCATTCTGATTCTCAAACGTTTCTGAATCGATATCAATCATAACCTGAACAACTTTTTCCGGACCTGAAATCGAAAAAATCCATGGGCTATAGCCTTATGTGATTTTTGGGGTCAAAAATTTTGTTTCTCCAAATCTCTCGGAACCTATCCAATATCATTTCTAAAGTGTTAGAGAACAACGGAATCATAAATTGAAGGCCCTCTCGATCAGTTTCTTCAAGTTACAAAATGCGACTGTTGCCTAGGGGTATCTCCTTTTCAAGAGCTGTAACACCAGAACAAAGGCTCAGAATCACGTCAGAGTAGCTTCATTCTGATTCTCAAACGTTTCTGAATCGATATCAATCATAACCTGAACAACTTTTTCCGGACCTGAAATCGAAAAAATCCATGGGCTATAGCCTTATGTGATTTTTGGGGTCAAAAATTTTGTGTCTCCAAATCTCTCGGAACCTATCCAATATCATTTCTAAAGTGTTGGAGAACAACGGAATCATAAATTGAAGGCCCTCTCGATCAGTTTGATCAAGTTACAAAATGCGACTGTTGCCTAGGGGTATCTCCATTTCATGAGCTGTAACACCAGAACAAAGGCTCAGAATCACGTCAGAGTAGCTTCATTCTGATTCTCAAACGTTTCTGAATCGATATCAATCATAACCTGAACAACTTTTTCCGGACCTGAAATCGAAAAAATCCATGGGCTATAGCCTTATGTGATTTTTGGGGTCAAAAATTTTGTGTCTCCAAATCTCTCGGAACCTATCCAATATCATTTCTAAAGTGTTGGAGAACAACGGAATCATAAATTGAAGGCCCTCTCGATCAGTTTGATCAAGTTACAAAATGCGACTGTTGCCTAGGGGTATCTCCATTTCATGAGCTGTAACACCAGAACAAAGGCTCAGAATCACGTCAGAGTAGCTTCATTCTGATTCTCAAACGTTTCTGAATCGATATCAATCATAACCTGAACAACTTTTTCCGGACCTAAAATCGAAAAAATCCATGGGCTATAGCCTTATGTGATTTTTGGGGTCAAAAATTTTGTGTCTCCAAATCTCTCGGAACCTATCCAATACCATTTCTAAAGTGTTGGAGAACAACGGAATCATAAATTGAAGGCCCTCTCGATCAGTTTGTTCAAGTTACAAAATGCGACTGTTGCCTAGGGGTATCTCCATTTCATGAGCTGTAACACCAGAACAAAGACTCAGAATCACGTCAGAGTAGCTTCATTCTGATTCTCAAACGTTTCTGAATCGATATCAATCATAACCTGAACAACTTTTTCCGGACCTAAAATCGAAAAAATCCATGGGCTATAGCCTTATGTGATTTTTGGGGTCAAAAATTTTGTGTCTCCAAATCTCTCGGAACCTATCCAATATCATTTCTAAAGTGTTGGAGAACAACGGAATCATAAATTGAAGGCCCTCTCGATCAGTTTGTTCAAGTTACAAAATGCGACTGTTGCCTAGGGGTATCTCCTTTTCAAGAGCTGTAACACCAGAACAAAGGCTCAGAATCACGTCAGAGTAACTTTATTCTGATTCTCAAACGTTTCTGAATCGATATCAATCATAACCTGAACAACTTTTTCCGGACCTAAAATCGAAAAAATCCATGGGCTATAGCCTTATGTGATTTTTGGGGTCAAAAATTTTGTGTCTCCAAATCTCTCGGAACCTATCCAATATCATTTCTAAAGTGTTGGAGAACAACGGAATCATAAATTGAAGGCCCTCTCGATCAGTTTGTTCAAGTTACAAAATGCGACTGTTGCCTAGGGGTATCTCCTTTTCATGAGCTGTAACACCAGAACAAAGGCTCAGAATCACGTCAGAGTAACTTTATTCTGATCCTGTAACATTCCCTGATCACTACCAATCATAACCTGAACAACTTTTTCCGGACCCAAAATCGAAAAAATCCATGGGCTATAGCCTTATGTGATTTTTGGGGTCAAAAATTTTGTGTCTCCAAATCTCTCGGAACCTATTCAATATCATTTCTAAAGTGTTGGAGAACAACGGAATCATAAATTGAAGGCCCTCTCGATCAGTTTGTTCAAGTTACAAAATGCGACTGTTGCCTAGGGGTATCTCCTTTTCAAGAGCTGTAACACCAGAACAAAGGCTCAGAATCACGTCAGAGTAACTTTATTCTGATCCTGTAACATTCCCTGATCACTACCAATCATAACCTGAACAACTTTTTCCGGACCCAAAATCGAAAAAATCCATGGGCTATAGCCTTATGTGATTATTGGGGTCAAAAATTTTGTGTCTCCAAATCTCTCGGAACCTATCCAATATCATTTCTAAAGTGTTGGAGAACAACGGAATCATAAATTGAAGGCCCTCTCGATCAGTTTCTTCAAGTTACAAAATGCGACTGTTGCCTAGGGGTATCTCCTTTTCAAGAGCTGTAACACCAGAACAAAGGCTCAGAATCACGTCAGAGTAACTTTATTCTGATCCTGTAACATTCCCTGATCACTACCAATCATAACCTGAACAACTTTTTCCGGACCCAAAATCGAAAAAATCCATGGGCTATAGCCTTATGTGATTTTTGGGGTCAAAAATTTTGTGTCTCCAAATCTCTCGGAACCTATCCAATATCATTTCTAAAGTGTTGGAGAACAACGGAATCATAAATTGAAGGCCCTCTCGATCAGTTTCTTCAAGTTACAAAATGCGACTGTTGCCTAGGGGTATCTCCTTTTCAAGAGCTGTAACACCAGAACAAAGGCTCAGAATCACGTCAGAGTAACTTTATCCTGATCCTGTAACATTCCCTGATCACTACCAATCATAACCTGAACAACTTTTTCCGGACCCAAAATCGAAAAAATCCATGGGCTTTAGCCTTATGTGATTTTTGGGGTCAAAAATTTTGTGTCTCCAAATCTCTCGGAACCTATCCAATATCATTTCTAAAGTGTTGGAGAACAACGGAATCATAAATTGAAGGCCCTCTCGATCAGTTTCTTCAAGTTACAAAATGCGACTGTTGCCTAGGGGTATCTCCTTTTCAAGAGCTGTAACACCAGAACAAAGGCTCAGAATCACGTCAGAGTAACTTTATCCTGATCCTGTAACATTCCCTGATCACTACCAATCATAACCTGAACAACTTTTTCCGGACCCAAAATCGAAAAAATCCATGGGCTATAGCCTTATGTGATTTTTGGGGTCAAAAATTTTGTGTCTCCAAATCTCTCGGAACCTATCCAATATCATTTCTAAAGTGTTGGAGAACAACGGAATCATAAATTGAAGGCCCTCTCGATCAGTTTCTTCAAGTTACAAAATGCGACTGTTGCCTAGGGGTATCTCCTTTTCAAGAGCTGTAACACCAGAACAAAGGCTCAGAATCACGTCAGAGTAACTTTATCCTGATCCTGTAACATTCCCTGATCACTACCAATCATAACCTGAACAACTTTTTCCGGACCCAAAATCGAAAAAATCCATGGGCTATAGCCTTATGTGATTTTTGGGGTCAAAAATTTTGTGTCTCCAAATCTCTCGGAACCTATCCAATATCATTTCTAAAGTGTTGGAGAACAACGGAATCATAAATTGAAGGCCCTCTCGATCAGTTTCTTCAAGTTACAAAATGCGACTGTTGCCTAGGGGTATCTCCTTTTCAAGAGCTGTAACACCAGAACAAAGGCTCAGAATCACGTCAGAGTAACTTTATCCTGATCCTGTAACATTCCCTGATCACTACCAATCATAACCTGAACAACTTTTGCCGGACCCAAAATCGAAAAAATCCATGGGCTATAGCCTTATGTGATTTTTGGGGTCAAAAATTTTGTGTCTCCAAATCTCTCGGAATCTATCCAATATCATTTCTCAAGTGTTGGAGAACAACGGAATCATAAATTGAAGGCCCTCTCGATCAGTTTCTTCAAGTTACAAAATGCGACTGTTGCCTAGGGGTATCTCCTTTTCAAGAGCTGTAACACCAGAACAAAGGCTCAGAATCACGTCAGAGTAACTTTATCCTGATCCTGTAACATTCCCTGATCACTACCAATCATAACCTGAACAACTTTTTCCGGACCCAAAATCGAAAAAATCCATGGGCTATAGCCTTATGTGATTTTTGGGGTCAAAAATTTTGTGTCTCCAAATCTCTCGGAACCTATCCAATATCATTTCTAAAGTGTTGGAGAACAACGGAATCATAAATTGAAGGCCCTCTCGATCAGTTTCTTCAAGTTACAAAATGCGACTGTTGCCTAGGGGTATCTCCTTTTCAAGAGCTGTAACACCAGAACAAAGGCTCAGAATCACGTCAGAGTAACTTTTTCCTGATCCTGTAACATTCCCTGATCACTACCAATCATAACCTGAACAACTTTTTCCGGACCCAAAAACGACACTTGTTATGCACAAAAGTCGTAGTTTCACGGTATTCCGAGCCTCTGTAGTGAAGTTATACAAGTCTTCAAGTTCGACGACGAGAACTGAAAGCCTGTAACTCGACTCTCAGGACTTTTTCAGGAGCGAGACCATGCTGATTCGATTCAGGATGATTGATTCTATTAATGCCGTGATTTTCAGACATCTAAGTACCGTCAACGCCTATCTCCATAATAAATTTATCGCCGGTACGGTAAAAAGTTGTCGATATTTCCGTTCGCCTGTGATAGGTTCAACTAATTTTGAAGGTAAATGATCTTTGTCATTCTACCTTTGCGGACAAAGCTGAGCAACGAGTGATTCAGATGACCCGAAAGCGATTCGATTATATGCTGCTGCGCTTAAAACTCAAAAAATGCTTGGTTTACGGCAAAATTCATTTATTCACCCGATGCAATAAAATCACGTGAGAAATTGTTTGTGGGTAAATTGACAATTAACTGATTTGAGCAGGTATCTAGGATGCTAACAATCTAAAATAATAATATGTACAATATGAGAAGTATGGCACATGTTTTAATGCTCAATTTCAATGACTAAATCTCCCGCGGACAGCTTGTCACCCTGCCCGGCGTAGATCTTCTTGACGGTTCCGCTTACTGGGGCGTCGATGACCATTTCCATCTTCATTGCTGATAACACGAAAAGCGCTTGTTTTTGAGATATCTGAAATCATTGGTTGAGGTTTTCTTTTTAAAACTTCATGAGAAAATATTCTCTTGAAGACCTTCTGTTTTTTGATTTGGACATTAATTAATGCATTCCATAGTTACACATTGCATGGAAAATCGAAAAAACTGGGACGTTATTTGGTATACGCGTGACGCTACAGAAAAATCCGAAATTTTGTTAATTCACACCATGTGATGTTCCATTCAACGTGTATCTATTGGCATAATTGCTGAGAAAGACAAATTTCAATGTAAAACGAGAAGATCATATTGATAAAGGACAAATCATCCGCCCACTTTTTGTGAATCCGATTCTGGGTGAAGCTTTTTGGTTTTGGTTGGGGTCGAGCGAGGGGGTTATGCAAAACGATTGGGTGAGAGAGAGAGAGAGAGAGAGAGAGAGAGAGAGAGAGAGAGAGAGAGAGAGAGCGAGAGAGAGAGAGAGAGAGAGAGAGAGAGAGAGAGAGAGAGAGAGAGAGAGAGAGAGAGAGAGAGAGAGAGAGAGAGAGAGAGAGAGAGAGAGAGAGAGAGAGAGAGAGAGAGAGAGAGAGAGAGAGAGAGAGAGAGAAAGAGAAGCACCGAGAAAGTGTGTTTTTATGAAAAAAAAGAAAGACAAAACGCACCTTGTCTCCTTCCTTGACCTTCAATTCGAGTACTTCTCCTGGCATTGGAGCTCCAATGGAACCCTTGACTCCGACGAGAGCCTTGGGTCTGGTCACAATGTCCTTCGACGCCTCGTCATCTTTCACGAAGATGCTTCTCATCTGTCCGTTGAGATCGAAAAAGACCTCACGTTCACCCTCCTTGTTGAGCTTTCCTGTAGCCAAGAGTTGAACGGCGAGTGTTTTCCCTTTTTCTATCTCCACATCGACCTCCTCAGCGATATCGAGTCCAGTGAGGAAGATTCGGGTCGGAAGCTTGTCGACTGGTCCATATTGTTGGCGGAAACGCTCAAAATCGTCGAAGACCGATGGGAACATGGCGTATGACATGACGTCTTCCTCACTGAAATTATCGAATTATCAGATGACATGCAAAGGCACGACGACGATTTTTTCAAATATTTAGCCGGCTCTTTTTTTAAAGTTTAAATGCGTTCCTAAATTTGTTGTCTCAACATTACCCAAGCTTATAATAAAAAGTAAATTACTGTAGGCTGATGTGATGCGCATTTTGAACAGTGAATATTGGACAGAATCGTCGCACAGCCCTCATTTTTTGATGAGAGGGATCCACCTCAAACGTCAGAATTCAAAATGTAGATGGGGCTGCTCAGGAAAGTAAAACCAGATCGTGAAATAATCAAACTAGATCTAAATTGATCCGAATCATACGAGAACTACTTCTTTTGGTAAAGTAAGGGAACATAAGACAACGTTGTTCTCAGTTTTTTGGGCCTTGTGTTATTGTAATAGTTCTAGTCACACCTGCGTTACTGCTAGCCGTATTTTAGTTGAGGAAAAGAGAGAGAAAATTAGTGCAAAGCTTTCAATTTTTGTTTGTGTGCAAGGTGTCGAATATGATGAATGTTTTCAGATATTTCATTCTATCGTTCCGATTACACAAAGTAGCAGATGAATCAAATGACGACAACATCTCACTTTTTTCTTTTATTTATCCCAGATGCAAAACTAACGTCAACTTTCTTCCGTGCTTCTCCTCCAAATCAGTTTTGAGCTTTTCGAGGTCCATGGGAGGAATTCCGGCTCCTGGACGTCCTTCAGTCTTCGGCTTTCCACGGAGCACCTTGGTGCGCAGTGGTTCTGGGAAGCCGTATGGTGGAATTCCTACATTTCCCTGAAGTTTATTTTTATTTGATATACCGTATACTTACAGTAGCGAAAAAAGAAAGAAGAAAAAGAGAGAGAGAGAGAAAGAGAAACAGAGAGAGAGAGAGAGAGAGAGAGAGAGAGAGAGAGAGAGAGAGCGAGAGAGAGAGGGAGAGAGAGAGGGAGAGAGAGAGAGAGAGAGAGAGAGAGAGAGAGAGAGAGAGAGAGAGAGAGAGAGAGAGAGAGAGAGAGAGAGAGAGAGAGAGAGAGAGAGAGAGAGAGAGAGAAGAGAGAGAGAGAGAGAGAGAGAGAGAGAGAGAGAGAGAGAGAGAGAGAGAGAGAGAGAGAAAGAGATAAAACTCACTTGCATGTAGTCGACAACCGACTTCGGGAATGACAAATCCTCCGCACGGTCGACCAACGTCTCTCTAGTCAGGTTGTTTTGCACCATGAATTGGGCGAGGTCACCGACAATCTTCGACGATGGGGTCACCTGCAATTGACTTTGATGACATCGTCGATGAATGTCCAACACTTTAGCGGAAATTTTCAAGTTTGTTGTTCAGAATCACTGGAACCTTCTTAATTTAGGGTAGAACACAAGAAAAGTAGCGATTTTTCACAAGTCATCTTCGGCATACTTCTCATGAACATTTGTTTAAAGTAGATAAAACTATCGTTGGGAACAGTCCGCGACGTTTATTTTGTCAAATGAAACGTTTTTTTAAAAAGTAAAAACACTTCCGAAAATGAAAGCGGATGTCGGCGAAGCGGTTGCGAAGCGGTTTTATTGTCTTTTGCCTTTGCCTGATCTTCTTATAGCTAAGTTTATTTTCTCTCTGAGCTAGTATAGTTAGAGACTCTGATCATTTATTGAATAAGCAAAATTTCATGTTCTAAGACAAATACCCACCTTGATAATGTCGCCAAGAGCGAGGTTCGCTTCACGGTACATTCTCTTGACCTCGTCAAACTGATTTCCGAGACCCAGCGAAAAGGCCTGGAATTGAAGGTTGGTGTACTGTCCACCCGGAATCTCGTGGTTGTAGACGTCGGCGTTTCCACTTTTCATGGTGACCGCGCACTCGAATGGTCCGTAGAGCTGACGGGCAGACTCCCAGTAGGCCGAGTACTTGGTGATGTTGGCCAGGTTGAGTCCTGTTGAAGAATAAAATTTGATGCAATTCACAAGCAAAAAAATTGTTGGAGAATTCATGTTTTTTTCCTCAATTTAATATTGAAGCTTCTGTTTGAAGTTATGTCAGAACTGTGAGTTGCTAGTAAAATAGAGTAACTGGCATACCACTGTTCAAGCTTCTCCACCATGGTTACGAGCTTTGAATTCAATTAATTTCTGGTAAATTCTGGCCAAATCTGATAAATCCAGGTACTTTACCTTTCGTTTTGTATATTCTCACACACACACACTGTAGGTTCATCTCAATAAAGTAATCATATTTGCAGCCCAACCTAGCAGAATTTGATTGTCGCGTATCAAAAACATGCAACCGTGAATATTACCTCTAGAAAAAAATTAATATAGAGTTAATTGAGGCATCAAAAAAATTAACTCTGAATGTACTCCGGAATTAATTCTGAAAGTACTCCGGAATTAACTCTGAATGTACTCCGGAATTAACTCTGAAAGTACTCCGGAATTAACTCTGAATGTACTCCGGAATTAACTCTGAATGTACTCCGGAATTAACTTTTTTTGCGAACATCTGAAAGTAAGATACCGAAATAGAAGAGACCCGGAGATGATTTTCAAAAGTTACTAGAATCAGTTTTAGTCGCGTTTCTCTTTTTATGACCTCTGTGATCGTTCAACTTTATATGAAGTTAATTCCGGAGTACATTCAGAGTTAATTGTTTTGGTGCCACTCAATAAACTCTATATCAATTTTTCTAGAGTACTGTACATGCAAACTAACCTGATAACTGTCGGGTTTTGTGTTTTTTTAACCTTTTGGGAATAGTAAAACACTTACCAGTATCGTGTTTGGTTCCTTGCAGACATGCAACAATTGCACCCATACTTGGTTGCGATGTCATTCCACTCATGCTGTCCACAGCAGCATCGACTGCATCGGCTCCCGCCTGAAAACCCCAGTTGAGATTGAATTCGAACTCATGAGCTAACAAAGAAGTCATTTTTATTCGAGAAAACCTGAGGTTTCTATCAACTGAGGTGCGCCATGAACCTGAGAACGTTTGAAAGAAAAACGGAATTTTTTTGTAATATATAACAAAATAAACGTTTTTTTTTCTCCAAAGCTTTGTACAACTCACTTGAGCACACGCCAACATGGAGGCGACACCAGCACCAGACGTATCGTGGGTGTGAACGTGAATCGGAATGTCGGGGAACTTGTCACGAAGTGCTCCGATCAGAATCTTGGCTGCTTCGGGCTTCAAAAGACCAGCCATGTCCTTGATGCAGAGAACGTGAGCTTGTGCCTTGACCAGCTGCTCGGCGAGATCCAGGTAATATGGCAGGTTGTATTGGGTGCGTGTTGGGTCCGACACATCTCCCGTGTAGGAAATGGCCGCTTCGACGACTCCACCAGCCTTTCCGACCGCTTCCATACCAACCAACAGGTTTGGTAGGTAGTTGAGGCAGTCGAAAACACGGAACACGTCCATACCGTTCTTCACTGCAAGCTCACAGAATCTGAAAAAAAGAGCGGATCAGTTTCAAGACGACAAAGAAGCTAACTCTGATTTTGTCTCTTTTCTTCAAATGCTCATAGCAAAAAAGGGAATGAGCCAGGAGAGATCAACCACAGTAGGCTCTAGCATGGCATTCGTGAAGAGAGTGAAAGACGAAGCTCTTCACAAAAGTTGCTTTTCCTATGTTACCTAGGTTTAGTATGAAAGGAAATGACTTTTGGCTCAGATTGAAGAGAGAGAGCATATCGCTGGCGATTCGGCTAGGAGAGTTATACGCGACCCACAAAAATAGAAAAACTCACTTGTAAACCACATTGTCCGGGTAGTTACTGTAACCCATGCCGTTGGCGCCTCGAAGCAGACACTGGAATGGGATGTTTGGAACGAGCTCGCGCAAGATCGAAAGTCGTTCCCACGGACACTCGTGAAGGAATCTCATGGAGACGTCGAACGTCGCACCACCCCAGTTCTCCAACGAGTAGAGCTGTGGGAAGGCGTGAGAGACGTATGGCGAGATGGCGGCAAGGTCGTAAGTTCGGACACGGGTTGCGAGAAGCGATTGATGGGCGTCACGGAACGTCGTGTCGGTGATCAGGCATCCGGGGTTGGCACGAACAGCCTTGGCGAACGCTTCTGGCCCGTCTTTCACAAGGACTGATCGGAAGCCCGTTGGCACTGGAGTTCCTACAAGATAACGTGGTTAATATTTGTATTTACTCGTAGTTTCACTAACTAAAACACCTCATTTAAACTTTTTACCACTCACAATTTACAAAAATCAGTTTTTTTAAAGTTTTTAAGACGGTCGCAGGCAGTCAACTGACACAATTTATGATTTAGCCTGCGGCGCACTGTTCCTAATGACTCCTTTCTTTGAATACAAACAGGTAATCCTCGCTACGCTCAGAGCCACTTTTTTCATTACAAAATCACATATTCAGATTTTTTAGTTGAAAAGTGGTTTTTAGAGAATGGGGGCGGGGAGCGGAGGATTTGTCAATTATTAATATGATGATGATTCTGAAACTCTTCACGAACCTGCTCTGACATCCGGTACTGGTGGTTGAACTCTAGCTGGTTTCAGATCAGTAGCCAACGGGGTCGTCGGACCGTTGACTTGTACTTCTCCGAGGTAGTTGAGCAGCTTCTGAGCTCTGTTCTGGGATGGCTTGAACTGGAACAGATCGGGGTGCTCGTCAATGAAATAAGTGTCGACTGAAGCATCGATGAACTTTGGTTGTTCGAGCACGTTGAGCAGGAATGGGATGTTTGTCTGCAACCACTTTTTCTATGCTTCTCACGCACTTTTTTTTCGTGTTGTCTCGAGATTAAAACCAATTACAGTAACGGCATGCAAAGAAGGAAAAGTGGTACCGTACCTCAACGCGTGGTCAAATCGAGCTGAAACTTGGCAGGTAGCTTGTCGCGGATGTAAGCTTTATAAATATTTTTTATTCCGCTCAATCTGTCAGCGTGTTGAAAAGTTCGAAGAATCGCCATTTTTCATAGTTTTATGATAATTTGGAACTTTGGATACCACTTTTATGAAAGAGCTTGTTTTGAATGAGACTAAATAAATACCTTGACACCACGGATACGGAACTCTTTCAGAGCTCTGATCATCTTCGCACAAGCATTCGGATGATTTCTAGCGGACGCGATGACCTGCAATACTCATTAAAATATAATTTCAACCAGTAGCTAGCCATCGTATTGTAATAGTCTTCCTCTCTCTCTCTCTCTCTCTCTCTCTCTCTCTCTCTCTCTCTCTCTCTCTCTCTCTCTCTCTCTCTCTCTCTCTCTCTCTCTCTCTCACTTTCTCTCTTACTCTCTCTCTCTCTCTCTCTCTCTCTCTCTCTCTCTCTCTTTTTCTCTCTCTCTCTCTCTCTCTCTCTCTCTCTCTCTCTCTCTCTTTCATTCTCTCTCTCTCTCTTCTGGATACTGCAGACAATGGATCTGAATAAACAATAAGTACGAACCTTGACCATTAACGAATCGTAGTGTGGCGAGATGACAGAACCGGCAAAGGCAGATGCAGAGTCGAGGCGAATACCCATTCCTTCTCCGGATCGGAAAACTTCAATTCGACCCGAGTCTGGTTGGAATCCCTTTGCAGGGTCTTCTGTCGTCACACGGCACTGGATAGCCGATCCGTTGGGGTGAATTGAGTCTTGTGACAGCTTGAGGTCATCCAACGATTTTCCTTCGGCAATTCTGATCTGCGCTTGGACAAGATCGACACTGAAAATACAGTTTTCAAAGGAATCTCAAACTAGTTTGTCTCGAAAACTGTTCTTCTAATTTCAGTTGGATTAAAGCACCTAATTGGAAATAAGATAAGGGGAGCTGAAAATTCTTTAAAATAGTTAACCTACGCCGCGCTTCACGAACAAAGATTTAAATTTTTTAGCGGATATTCAAAACCCACTTATAACGAAACAGTCATCTGAATCATGAATCATCTACTCTAGTATAAATACGCTATTTGGTCACAAACTGCGTACGCGGTCCGTTCTCAGCTCATAGACGTCGGATCGGAGCAGGCTCAACGCTAATCGGAAGCTCAGTTGCGGACGACGGTGCCCGTCAAGTTTCGTCCTGATCGGACCGCGCGTTGCTGCGCGGTAACCATTTATGCTGTTTTTTATGGCCAAAACCAATTCGTAGTATCTGTTCTTATAGTATTTATTGGTTCAATTACCCAAGTTTGAGGTAAAAGAGTGCCAGTGACGGGTCGAGCAGTGATATGCATTAAACGCACTGATACTATCGGTTCGATTACCCAAGTATGCGGTACACTGCTTCGAACTGACGAGAGCAAGTATCGTCATCATTTTCCCAAGTGGGTACGCTATGTACATTACAGACGCAAAAAGTGCCTGGGGTAGGTCAAGCAGTGATATCTATTCCACACACGACTCTAACAAGTTGGTTCAATTACCCAAGTTTGAGGTGAGCCGCTGCACAAAAGAGTGTCAATGGAGGGTCGAGCAGTGATATCCATTTTTTACTCCGTTAAATCAGTTCGGTTACCCAAGTTCATGCTATTGCGACTGAGCGGTCCAGTGGTTCTAAACTTGAAACTCTGGAATGAAAGAAAACAATGAAGTTTTCCCGTGAATCTTAAATTATTACTGTCACAGTATGCCATGCGGGTCTTACTGTCAGGCTGTGCCCTGCGGTTATTACTGTCAGGCTATGACCTGTGGCTACTACTGTCACGCTTAGCGCTGAGGCTCCTACTGTCAGTTTATGTCCGCGACTACTACTGTCAGGTTATTCCATGCGGCTATCATTGTCACGCTGTGCCCTGCGGTTTTTACTGTCAGGCTTAGCGTTGTGGCTATTACTGTCAGACTATGCCGTGCGGCTCTTACTGTCAGCTTACTTCTTTTGACTACTGCTGTGAGGTTATTCCATGCTGCGGTTGTTACTGTCAGGTTATGCTCTGTGGCTGATCCTGTCACGCTTAGCGCTCTGGATTGAACTTCCCCCTGGATTGAACGCTTAGCGCTGGATTGATTAGCGCTCTGGATTGAAAAAAAAATGAAGTTTATAATGAAGTCACAGTATGCCATGCGGGTCTTACTGTCAGCTTATGTCCTGCGACTATATCTGTCAGGTTATTCCATTCTGCGGCTCTTACTGTCAGGCTGTGCCCTGCGGTTATTACTGTCAGGCTATGACCTGTGGCTAATACTGTCACGCTTAGCGCTGCGCCTATCATTATCAGGCTGTGCCCTGCGGTTATTACTGTCCTGCAACTACTGCTGTTTATGCCCTGTGGCTATTACTGTCAGGCTTGGCTCTGGGGCTCTTACTGTCAGCTTATGTCCTGCGACTACTGCTTTTAGGTTATTCCATGCTGCGGCTATCTCTGTCAGGCTATGCCCTGCGGTTATTTCTGTCAGGCTACGCCCTGTGGCTATTAATGTTATGTTTAGCGCTGGAGCTTATACTGCCAATTTATGTCCTGTTGATATCACTGTGAGGCTATGACCTGCAGCTATTACTGTCACGCTTAGCACTGAGGCTCCTACTGTCAGCTATGTCCGCAACTACTGCTGTCAGTTTATTTCATGCGGTTATCATTGTCAGACTGTGCCCTGCGGTTGTCAGGCTTAGCGCTGCGGCTATTACTGTCAGACTATGCCGTGCGGCTCTTACTGTCAGGCTTGGCTCTGAGGCTCTTACTGTCAGGCTTAGCACTAAGGCTCCTACTGTCAGCTTATGTCCGCAACTACTACTGTCAGATTATTCCATGCGGCTATCATTGTCAGACCGTGCCCTGCGGTTGTCAGGCTTAGCGCTGCGGTTGTCAGGCTTAGCGCTGCGGTTGTCAGGCTTAGCGCTGCGGCTATTACTGTCAGACTATGCCGTGCGGCTGTTACTGTCAGCTTACTTCTTTTGTCTACTGCTGTGAGATTATTCTATGCTGCGGTTGTTACTGTCAGGCTATGCCCTGTGGCTGATACTAACACGATTAGCGCTGAGGCTCCTACTGTCAGTTTATGTCCGCAACTACTTCTGTCAGGTTATTCCATGCGGCTATCATTGTCACGCTGTGCCCTGCGGTTTTCACTGTCAGCTTATGTCTTTTGACTACTGCTGTCCAGTGGTCCAGTGGCTCTAAACTTGAAGCTCTGGAATGAAAAAAATGACATTGTCTCAGAAATCTTAAGTTATTACTGTCGCACTATGTTATGCGGATCTTACTGTCAACTTATGCCCTGTGGCTAATACTGTCACGCTTAGCGCTGAGGCTCCTACTGTCAGCTTATGTCCGCAAATACTGCTGGCAGGTTATTCCATGCGTCTATCATTGTCAGGCTTAGCGGTGCGGTTATTACTGTCAGGCGATGCCTTGCGGCTCTTAGTGTCAGGCTTGGCTTTGAGGCTATTACTGTCAGCTTATGTACTTTGACTACTGCTGTGAGGTTGTTCCATTCTGCTGCTACTGCTGTCAGGCTGGGGCTCCTACTGTCAGGCTATGGCCTGCGGCAATCTCATATTTGCCGCTCATTTACAAGGGATCGGGCAACAGATTGGTGTTCACAAAATATTAATCAAACCTGCTGTCAACTTATTATTGATATACTAAGATTACATTAGTAAAATTAAAAAAAAAAAAACAAAAATTACTACCGGCCCAAGAATTGCGTGGGAAACCGTGACCAAGGAAATTACATGGGGCGCGAAGCGCCCCAGTATTTGACTTGTTTACATGTAAGCTTACAAGTAGCAAAATTTTTTTGTACTTCGCTTTGTACTGTGCTTTACTCTTGTACGCTTTGTGCTTTACTCTTGTACGCTTTGCTTTACTCTTGTACGCTTTGCTTTACTCTTGTCCCCCAGGTATGAAAAAGCCGAATGTCTCACCCGGTGATCTCTTCGGTCACAGTGTGCTCGACTTGCAGACGAGCGTTCACTTCGATAAAGTAGTAGTTTCCCTTCTCATCGACCAGGAACTCGACGGTTCCAGCGTTCTGGTATCCTACGTGTTTGGCGAGGCGGAGAGCATCGGCCAGAATCTTCTCACGGACACCATCAGGCAGCGCTGGTGCGGGTGCAATCTCAACAACCTTCTGATGACGACGTTGGACTGAGCAATCACGCTCGTAAAGGTGGACCAGGTTTCCGTGATGATCACCTGGAACATACGTTATGATCGTGTTCAAACAAAATATGTATTTTGTACTTTCTAAACTACTCCTTCCGTTAGATATATCCTATAATGTGAATTTCCTGTTTCCAGAGTGTGCCATTTTGGTGATTTTCTTGCAGCTCTACTTCGCGAATTATCAGAAAATACATTTTTGAGCTCTTTTGGTTTGTCGGGTAACTTCATCGAATTTGTGGCTGGTTCGTGCCCGCATTGTGTTCTAACTGATCTCTTTGTGACTAAAACATCTTTGAAGACAATCTCACCAAGCAACTGTACTTCAATGTGACGAGGTCTCTCAACAAACTTCTCAACGAAAAGACTTCCATCGCCGAAGGCAGCTTGAGCTTCAGAAAAAGCCCTTTTGAAGTTCTCCTCAACCTTAAAGCAAATCTTTTGAATTTGGGATCGACTTCTCTCCTGTTTCTTCTCTTAGGATAATTGAAAATCGACAGTATTTTGGTTAGTTTCGGCTAAACTTTGTGGATAACGACGCAAAATCAGACTCATTTGAGTCGAAAAAAACCTGGATTTACAAGAGTTATACCTGTTTTGGTATGGATTTAGCAGTATTTTTTTCCAAGAATAAAAATATCGTATTTTATAAAACTTACATCTTCGATTCTGTCGACTCTTCGCATACCACGCCCACCACCTCCGTAGGCCGCTTTCAGGATGATTGGACATCCGTACTGCTTGACAAACTCGATGGCTTCTTTGGCTGTGGTGATGGGTCCCGGTGTTCCTGGAACCACTTGGACACCGGATTCGATGGCTGCTTGACGTGCCGCAACCTTGTCTCCCATTCGTGCCATCACGTCCGGACTTGGGCCGATGAAAACAATGCCGGCGCTTTCGCATGCACGTGCAAAATCTGACCTTTCGGAGAGGAAACCATATCCAGGATGAATTGCGTCAATGTTGTGCTGAAAAGCATCGATAATCATGGTGTTCAGTTTACTTTTATTAGATTTTTGAAAGTAAGCATACAACTATGGCTTCAACTAGTGGTTATGGTGGTTAATGGTGTACACCAGAGTTGCACGGAATTACGACTTTTGTCTTTTTTTCACTTCCCACTTTCGCTTGAAAAATTTTCTTTCCATGAGATAAATTTTGTCAAAAATGTTGATTTTGCTTTTTTCAGTTTTTTTTTGTTCAGAAAATATGGATGTTCTCGTTTTTTCGAGACAGATTTTACTTGTGGCTCCTATGAATGAGGTCAGTCCTGTGAAAATGTTGAAAATTAAGGTTTTACTGTTTTTGAGATAAGATTTGCGATTGTTATATTGAATTTGAAGGGAGAAAACCTTGAGAGCCGTTTCAATAATCTGATCGATCGTGAGATACGCAGCAACCGGTGGCAGGCCCTTGCCGACGATGTAAGCTTCGTCCGCCTTCAGCCTGTGCATGGAGTTCTTGTCCTGAACAATCGGATCTTTTAATATTGTCCGTAAAATTGGGTACCGTCGATTTCACAGTAAGAAATAATTTCAGACAAGAAACTTCTCGATTATTTTCGGAAAGAAGTTTAATTTATCTATACTTCAACTTCGAAACGATGAAAAATTAAAATTCCTACATTTTTACCATTGCTGAATTTAAAAAATAATAACCTGCTCGGAGTAAATAGCCACAGACGTCTTGTTCAGCTCAGTCAGAGCACGGAAGACACGAATGGCGATCTCTCCTCTGTTGGCCACCATAACCTTGTTGAATTCTCTTGGCTTGATGACACTCGAGGCATGTCTGTGTGACAGAGCCCATGATAAACGGCTGCTAAGACGCGGGACGGTAGCGAAACGCATCTGGAATGTATTTGTGAAGTGAGTAGTGGGAGAGAGAGTGAGAGAGAGAGAGCGAGAGAGAGAGAGAGAGAGAGAGAGAGAGAGAGAGAGAGAGAGAGAGAGAGAGAGAGAGAGAGAGAGCGAGATAGAGAGAGAGAGAGAGAGAGAGAGAGAGAGAGAGAGAGAGAGAGAGAGAGAGAGAAAGAGAGAGAGAGAGAGAGAAAGAGAGAGAGAGAGAGAGAGAGAGAGAGAGAGAGAGAGAGAGAGAGAGAGAGAGAGAGAGAGAGAGAGATGAAAATACAGGAAACCGTTCAACCGGCCATTAGCGAAACGCATCTGTAGCGAAACGTCTCTGGAATGTATTTTTCAAGTTGAGTTGTGGAGAGAGAGAGAGAGAGCGAGAGAGAGAGAGAGAGAGAGAGAGAGAGAGAGAGAGAGAGAGAGAGAGAGTAAGAGCGAAGAGAAAGAGAGAGAGAGAGAGAGAGAGAGAGAGAGAGAGAGAGAGAGAGAGAGAGAGAGAGAGAGAGAGAGAGAGAGAGAGAGAGAGAGAGAGAGAGAGAGAGAGAGAGAGAGAGAGAGAGAGAGAGAGAGAGAGAGAGAGAGAGAGAGAGAGAGAGATGAAAATACAGGAAGAGAGACCGGCCATTAGCGAAACGCATCTGTAGCGAAACGTATCTGGAACGTATTTTTCAAGTTGAGTTGTGAGAGAGAGAGAGAGAGAGAGCGAGAGAGAGAGAGAGAGAGAGAGAGAGAGAGAGAGAGAGAGAGAGAGAGCGAGAGATAGAGAGAGAGATACGGGAAACCGTTCAACCGACCATTTGGTAATTCCGTAACTCGTATCAATGCAAAAACAAACAGAAATTGATAAGAAAAGTGGAGAAAACAGGTTACGGTTGGAAAGATTATCGCTATTATTGGACAACAATTCTAGGCGACACCCACAATCAGATAACCAAATCGGTGTTTGGCAAGTAAACTTTGACTGACCATATGAATGTATTCGGAAACAAAGAAAATCATTCAGAATCATCGCGATTTCAGTGCCCATCTTTGACGTTAAATGAGAGAGTTTGGAGATAAATCGAGTGCTTTAGAATACTATAATTTTTCCGTTCCTCGGCTTAAAAAATTAACGAATTGTGTTGAAATGAATTCAAGTTCAAACTCAACCTAAAAAAGCACAAGCAAAAGATGGCTGTATGAATTCGTACATAACTCGTTTCTACTCGTACATACACCGATCGTTTTCCTGACATGAGAATGCTAACATGTCTCTAGAAAAAAATTAATATAGAGTTAATTGAGTGGCACCAAAAAATTAACTCTGAATGCACTCCGGAATTAACTCTGAATTAACTTTTTTGCGAACATCTGAAAGTAGGATACCGAAATAGTAGAGACCCGGAGATGATTTTCAAAAGTTACTAGAATCAGTTTTAGTTGCTTTTCTCTTTTTATGACCTCTGTGATCGTTCAACTTTATATGCAGTTAATTCAGAGTTAATTCCGGAGTACATTCAGAGTTAATTCCGGAGTACATTCAGAGTTAATTTTTTGGTGCCACTCAATTAACTCTATATTAATTTTTTTTCAAGTGTTCTATCGTCTTCAGCGTATTCGAAAATCCTACTCCAATTTTTTTTCTCATGCGCCCGCCCGTGAAAAATTTTGTGGTAGCATTCCCATGTGAGGTTGCGGTAAATGACTTGTTTATGTTGTAACCTACAAGTGTCAACGTTTCACAAGATACCCAAGCGTGAACGAGTGGTTGGAATAACATGGTGGTGAGACGTAACTGAAGGAACGGGGAGAAGCGACTGGGTCGAAAGTTTTGAAAAAGCACGTGACGACGAGTATCACACTGACCGATCGGTTTCGTGTGTGTCTGTTGTGTTGCGAGGAGGCACGATGGGAGTGATCAATGTGCGCCAGAGAACAATTTAACATCACAGTTCACTTTCCGACCTTTAAGATTCCGGATTGAGAGTGAGAAAAGTCGCAACTCTTCTAGCATATCATGCAGGACTCATGATAGTTCACGAAAAAGCACGACCTATACTGAGAATTTACTGTTGTCACACAGAGTTTTACGATTTGAACTATTGTCAAATTCGACCGATCATATCAGGTATTAGAAGAAACAACAAAAAACGTCTCAAATCAGTGAAAAATTGAGGAAAAATGAATAATGACCATTACCTTTTTATCCAGATTATTGTGAAAGACTAAAATATTGAAAAATCTGGTTGATTTTTCACCAGAGCTATAAAAATTCGTGGCTCCCGAGGGAAACTTTAAAACGTGGTAAAAATTGTAAACGTCAAGAAAAATCACTATTTGTTTTCTTGTTTTTGCCATTATCGACAAACAAACCCGTTTCGAAGTAATGCTTTCAGAGGAAACTAAAATTCTTTTTTCTATATTTAACTTTTCAGTTGTGAACAACATGGAAAAACTGTCCTCGAGTAATATATGATGAAAACTCACTTTTTACTAACAACAGATGCTGATCTACATTCTCAATCTGAATTATGATCAATTGTTGGTCACATTTTGCCAAAGCTACAACAAAAGTTACCTGAAGAGATTGTTATTCGACGTAGCTTGATTGAAATTGTAATTTTTACGTAGTATGGTCATGGTTTACCTAGGGTAAAACGACGGAAAGTTCAAAGGGTAACCCTTATCACTCACAGTCATAAAAAATGTAATGCGAAGGACGACTAACACAATTTTATGTGCGCGATAGGAAACATCTCAATGAAAAGGATGGTAGGTAAATTGTATGAACAGAATGATCAGTGTACTTCTTTTCTGTTTTCCAAATTTTTCAAACCTTATTCAACTCTTTGAACGCGGGAGAAAAATTATTGTGGTGTACAAAACTACCTGTTAAAAAAATCATTGTCATTTAAAACTTACGAACGTAAATATACATTCAGGCACGTGATTCTCAAGTGCAACAACGAACACTCAATACACAAAACTGATTTGAATGAAAGTGATGTGAAATGAGAAACAAACAAAACATCCTAAAATGGTTCTTTTTTGATGCAAGAAGAAAGTAGGAGTCACTATTTCTAAGAATTCTTTAAAACTGGCTTTATGTAGATTTCAACGGAAGAACTAGAATGGAGTGAACATATAAATCATGATCGCGAACGGATGTAAACTAAAACAAAATTCAGAAAGTTTAGCAAATACGCTCTGTGTAGGTTACTGTAAGTTCAACGCAAAACGTTTTCTCAAAAATTTTATTTTTTTTGCTTTTGATTCCCATTTTTTTAAATGGCATTATGGTGGCAGAAGTTCACAATTATATTCATTGCCCATGGGATAGCGCGTATCACAACCACCAATCAATGATGTTTACCTCTTTCTTTGTGTTTTGATAGGAAAACAGATTGTGGACTTTGTACGGTGTTTTGCAAAAATTGAACGAAAATTATATACCAACCAAGATTCACAAGGATCATTCCACCTCACTAGAAAAATAAAACTGAAGTCTGCACAATTCATTCGATCGAAAAAGAAAACAAAACATTCGAAATTTCTAAAATGCAAGTGAGCAGTTCACATAAAGTTGTATATAAAATCATACATAGGCACAGGGGTGTTTTTACACATTGATTGGATATGAAAGATTAGTAATTTTGCATGGACTCACTTTTTACACTGCAACCAGTTGTATTCTTGTTCTGAAAGAATCAAATTTAGCATTTTATAAAACTCTGTGGTTTTCGTGAGGCAGACCCTTGTCGACATTCACACATTCGTGGAGAAATGGAGACGAGTGTCTGCTACAATTCAGACACGTGCCTACCACAGTGGCCATTTTCTTTTTTCTCCAATTTCGTTTTTTGAAAACAGAATTCACAACATGAAATGACTAGGTGAATAGGTTTCACATTTCTACAACATTTGAAAATTAGTTCTTGCTCTAACTCTAGTCACAAATTGAAAAGGGGTAATTTACAACACAAGGAATCACCCCGGAAATAATGTGATTCACTCTCCTAATTCTATTTTCGCAGTGAAACAGAAGTAAACGTAAATTAAAACTCACACATCAAATCGTACGAGCCAAAGTCGATCGGCTCTTCATCGGAGTCAGAAGAGTCAGAGGAAGAACCATGATGTATGGGCAACCTATGCGTTTTCTGGAATTTGTTCATCATATTAATAATAGAACAATGGGTCCGTAAAGTTTCAACTTGTGCTTTAAACCTAACCTAAAATTTGAGGTTTCGATAACGTAGAATGAAAAAAACCACGATTAGAGATTCACTCTTCCGTTTAAAATGGAAGATCAGAGTTCTCAGGTCATAATTGTAAGACTATAGTTTGAATGGTACTTCACTTTCTTACAACTTTTTTCACTCGTCTTCGCTTGTGTTTTGGTGATGACTAGAGAATTCATAGAAAAATGACGACTCAATCATAGGTTTTCCTATATGATTTTTCAAGAGGAGAGGTTAGACCAAATGTTTTGACTCGTCAGCATCAAAGATAGAGCGATCTGACATGTAATGGTCACCGGGACACACTAAAATTGTGAATTCTGACGGGTTTTCGAACATGCTGAAGATGGTAGAACTGCTCTCAAAGGTTGCGGTACCGATCTGGTTTTCGAGTTATGATCGACACCAGTTCAGCATGTTCAACACCTTAGAGACCGGTCAGAGCTCACAGTTTCAGTGTGTCCTGGTGGCATTCCCACGTGAACGGAGCGAGAAATATGTGTTCATTATCGAATATCACACATAGACTTACCAAGACAACGTCATCGAAAAACTTGAGTATTTCAGTGTCTTCGGCTGTGTCTTCATCACCGCCGAAAATGTCATCATAGGTTGCGAGGCCAAGTTCGCGCTGCTCTTTGTCATCATCCCGCCTGTTCGGAGGCTCCAAATCCGACATAACTCGCGTGTATGGTTTTTTGTAAGAACCAGGGATCGAGTAATTGGACCAACACTGCGAAATTGGAATTATTAGATGAAGGGAGAGAGAGAGAGAGAGAGAGAGAGAGAGAAAGAGAGAGAGTGAGAGAGAGAGGGAGAAAGAGAGGGAGAAAGAGAGAGAGAAAGAGAGAGAGGGAGAAAGAAAGAAAGAGAGAGGGAGGGAGAGAGAGAGAGGGAGAAAGAGAGAGAGAGAGAGAGAGAGAGAGAGAGAGAGAGAGAAAGCGATAGTCTGAATCTGAACCAACCTTGACCATCCGCTCCACCCCATTCGACACAAGCAATCCGTTCTTCCGGCTGTACTTCACGTGGTTCACAATTGATCGGTGACCTTCCAGATGTCGCATCGTCGACCGAATTCTCAGGTATCTCGGCGACTTCATGTGTAGAAGCTTGGTAACGGATGGCTCTTAATTCAATTGATCATCGTCATTTAGTGTAGTTTCTCCAGAATCCGTCCAAAGGCTCTTTGTCGCCAATCTTTCATTCTATTTTTTTCGCCCCTTACATTTTCCTATGTTTTGAGCACCTTATTGTTATACTCTTCGTGAAAAAAATCAGAAGCGGAGGAGTCTAAGCATCAATAGTGAACACTGCACATATATCGCTAGAAGCATGACCGTTTTCAAACGCACTCTAATCTCAATTTTGCAGAATGAGTACGGTAGGCCTACCCTAGAGTCGGGACTTTCACAACGAACAGTTAGATCTTTGTGGATTCAAATTATTATTCTTACTTTCAGTCCTGTTGATTATTGTGGTGTGCATTTCTACTGGTCACAACAAGACGATCTGTCAATTACCACGATACTTTCAGTCCATTGAAATTAGAGGCTCATTACGTGAATCGTTCTTGTATTTCAAGGCGAAACTGCTACGGTACTGAGTACCCGATTTACGGAGGCCAGACTTTTTTACAGGTAGAGCAAGCTATGTGCACTGTTCGAGTACTTACTGATAACTTGGGTTTGTCTGAAGAAAAACACGTAGCCAGCTGCTGCTGTCTGACACGGTTGAACTTTTCTCATTTTGACATTGATTAACGTTTTACTACCATAATAAACTCACTGGGATGAGAGTACATGTCGTCTGGTATGTCTTTGTGCTTCCACACCGACACACCAAAATCATCGCTTCCTGTCGCCACAATGTCGTCTGACAACCATTCAACCGATTTTATCGTATGCACGTTCTTATACCGATTGTCGAAAAGCTCAACCTTCTGCGGACAGACAGATGAGCTCTGGTCGGCGATGAACTGCAATCATTCCATAAGACACAAGTATTCTATAGAAGAAAAAAAATTAATATAGAGTTAATTGAGGCACCAAAAAAATTAACTCTGAATTTATTCCGGAATTAACTCTGAATTAACTTTTTTGCGAACATCTGAAAATAGTAGAGAGTAGAGAGAGCGAAATAATAGAGACCCGGAGATGATTTTCAAGTTACTAGAATCATTTTTAGTTGCTTTTCTCTTTTTATGACCTCTGTGATCGTTCAAGTTTATATGAAGTTAATTCCGGAGTACATTCAGAATTAATTCCGGAGTACATTCAGAGTTAATTCCGGAGTACATTCAGAGTTAATTCCAGAGTACATTCAGAATTAATTCCGGAGTACATTCAGAGTTAATTCCGGAGTACATTCAGAGTTAATTCCGGAGTACATTCAGAGTTAATTCCGGAATAAATTCAGAGTTAATTCCGGAGTACATTCAGAGTTAATTCCGGAATAAATTCAGAGTTAATTCCGGAATAAATTCAGAGTTAATTGTTTTTGTGCCACTCAATTAACTCTATATTATTTTTTTCTAGAGATACATTTGCAATAGGAAAGCCTAGTAAGTATGAGCAACTCACGTCAATGATTACAGGACACGAAAGTGATTTGACCAGCGCCAATGCTGTCCCACCCTCGTTCCATTTACAGTCAGTGTATAGGAAATCGGTTCCATTCGGAAAGTTGGAATATAACGCAAAACTCTTGCCATTGTAAACAAATCTGAAATCCGCGAAAATTCTATTTTTCAATAGAAAAAGCCATTCGCTGCACGTGCTCGATTCAAAGAATGCGTATCAGAAAAGACTGACGAGCACCAGAACTGTTGGGGTTCCGTATGTGACTTGATAGAGAAAACATACTTTCCTGGTTTCCTGAGATCAAAAAATAAGAGTCCGTCGTCGCGCGAAGTTACTGTGTACAATGAGGGCAAGGTGGGACAACTTTGGATCGAGTAGCATAAATTGTCTGAAATTTCTGAATTCTCATCGATTTCCTGAATTCAAGTAATTAAACCGTTGACAAAAGTGATCCTGTCTTGACTTCTATCGTCCAAAATGAATGACCCGTTTTCATTTGCCACAGCGAGTAGATGGGTATTGAAAAACTGGAATTGATTTGTGAGCAACATCAAAGTACTTTTAGAACTGGGTAAACTCGACCGTTTCCGGAATTTCACCGGAAAAAAAACCGGCAGGAAACGGTCGAAATTCGCTGCCTGGGCAACTCACGTTTGAATGAAGTTGATAGACCGATTCACCAGCAGTTTCGAAGAATATCCTACCGTCACCAGTGGTCAAGTCATGGCAGATGACCTTCCCATCGTTGCCCCCCGAGAAAAGTTGTTCTGACCTGAACTTTTTCACTTTTAGTGATTTGTCTCCTCATCTACTCTGATATTCATTTTAGAAAGAAACTAGAAGTGGTTCACACCGAGCTTAAGGTGATCGTTATCGATTAGACGCGTTGCACGATAATTATATTAAACGAAATTTCGCTATAGAGCGCGATCGCACATCAATATTTTCTTCATTCTTTTGTCCTTTTTTTCTCATCTTAACAAGCGAATCTGTTTCGACGATTGCTATTGAAAAATTGCAAATCATGTAACTTTCCTTCGTAACTAGCTTTTTATTACGAGAAAACGTCAGAGAAAAAGCTTTTTTCAACTACAGAAACTGTCTTTTGATCTACAGCGGTGCAGGATTTACAAAGAGGCGGGGTTTGTGCTCGCTGCTCATTGGTCGCCTCCCCTCGCTGCTTGATCCGACACTTTTCTACTGCGCTTAGCGCAGTGTGTGGTTCCAGTTTTTTTCTAACAAAAATAGTAAAGTTCTGACTTCTGACCGTTAGAAAGAAAGTGCGATCCTCACTTTTGTTAGAACAATATCATGAAAAATCACCCGACTGAGAATTGATGTGTGAACACATTTGAAGTATGCTCTGTCTTCATGGCGAAAGGTTTGGGTTTATGATCATGTAGCAAATCTGTAACTCGCCACAACAGTGTTGTCAAATCGTCTCCACCTGAAAGAATGGAATAAGCCACAACTAGGCAAAGACATAAGACAATAAAACCGCTTTGCAACCGCGTTGCCGACCTCCGCTCTCATTTTCGAAAGTGTTTGTACTTCAATGAATGTTTCACTTTACATAATGAACGCTGCGGACTGTTCCCAATGACAGTTTTTCCTACTAAAATGGGACGGAAAATGGAAAAGTAAAATTTTTCGAACTACAGTTACTGATATTTGTCTACTCTACTGATTTTCATTGCTTACACTTTTCAACTGCGTTTGCCACAGTGTGTAAGCAGGCATCCCATTTTTTCAAAAAATTTGGGTTTTCTTAGACTTCTCAATGTTATTTAAAACAAATGAAAGAAACCTGAAGCCAAGAGGTCTTCTGTGTGGTTGAATTCTGCACTGTTGACACATCCCGAATGCCATCTGACGTCCTTCTGGTAGAATTCGTCGTGTTCCCAATCGACTTCCTGGAATCGCCATCTCAACTTTTCTACAGAAAAGAAACAATACCGGAACTTTGGGTCCATACAATTCTCTTCTCTCTAGAAAATGGTGTCTCGTTTTTCTAGAACCCATCAATGAATCCGACCTCTCTTGGAATCAGCCCTTCTGAAAGTAGAAAAGATCAAAGACTTCATTTGAGTACGAATTATTATCCACATCAGAAAATGACTTCCTTTTTGAACATGAGTTTCTCTTTTCGGATACATGCTTTAGGCTGAATTTTTATCACCTACGACTCTGAGACGTTTGAACAAATAATTTTGTTACTATCACGTTTGAAATCTACGCTCCTGCGTCGGACAGAACACAGCAGGTGGCGTTTAGACAGTTCTGATCTGGTGGGAAAAGATTAAAATATTCACAGATATTATCATGTCCTTCAACAAGACAAAAATAGTAACATATCCGAGTCAAATTCATTGGCACAAGAAATACGAGAAATTGGGTGTTATTTACAGTGCCGGCCGGTCAGCTATCACAAGCTATGTATAATCAAGTGTGGGAGGATGTGTAAGGAGACATTTGGTGTTCATGATACATGTCAAGTGATTACTTCTTCTTCAGCTGATCAAAACGCTTGGCCAATTCGTCAAAGTCGAGGTCGGGAGCAGCACTACCACCTCCTCCATTTCCCGGTGGTTTGGTGTTACCACCAATGAACGTGGTTGGCGGCTCAGGAAGGGTAAAATCTGAAAATTCAGCAAGTCATGGAGATGTACATGCAGGATTTTTTTCTGCATATTTTCGTTTTTTTAGTGCTGACACGATAAAATGCTCAATTTTTCTGTATACTTGCGTTTCCGAGACTAAGTTCTTCACGGGAGTTTTTCTCCCAACCAAAGTTGTAGATTGAGATTAATACATAGTAGCATTTTACAAATAGTAAACTTCCTCACACTCGCGTCTTTCTAGTACTCATTTTTTCCTCTGGTTGAAAATGACAGAAACAAAAATCAGAGTCGAAAACAACAAGCCCATGAAGTGGAAATAACTGTAAACCGGAAATACGCCGAAATGAAGTTTTTCAGGGTTCCGCCAAAACAAAACCTCTGCTAAGATCGTCGAACAATTTTTTGTCAAACATTTTTCTATCCAATCACGTGTTGGAGACAAAGCGAAAATGACATTCTGTTGTCAGAAATCAAATTCAAACCTTCATCTTGTTTCTTCAAACTTGCTGGTGGTGCGGATGGCGTGTTGTTTGGTTGAATCATTGAGTTCTGAAGTTCCCCTTTAGCATTTGTCTGATTTGGTTTGTGCGAACAATAGTGATCACATAAACTACTTGAGCATTTTTCTAGGATTGTTCACGATGCGAGTGGTCTCTTTTGAGAAATTGAAATTATCAACAGTCAAACGGCTACGTTTATTTCTGATTTTTGGAAGTGAACTCATTCGGAAAAACTCCATGAATTAGATTATTTACACCGCGAACGAGCACATTATAGGAAGTGAGTGTTTTTGTTCCGAGGGTGACACGTACATCCCATGAGAGTTTCAAACAGGAAAACAAGTAATGAAAATTGAGAGAGAGAGAGAGAGAAAGAAAGAGAGAGAGAGAAAGAAAGAGAGAGAGAGAGAGAGAGAGAGAGAGAGAGAGAGAGAGAGAGAGAGAGAAAGAGAGGGAGAAAAGACAGGCAGAGAGGAATAAAGTACATGTGTTATCTTCCTAGCTCGATTGGAAAGGCTCATTGACTATTCTCATTCCAAAAGAATCCTCCTCATTCACATACAAAAGTTCACCTCGGGAGTCCGCGCTCTCCGACTGGACGGCCGGTCCCGGACTAAACTGACTGAGGTGGGTCGGCGACACGACTCGCATCTCGCCACCTTCTTCTTTTTCTTTTTCTCTTCGGCAACCGCAAAGGTCTTTCGTCGGGTTATCAGTAGCATTATATGTAGATGCTGATGGGAAGACAGAAGATAGGGGGGAAAGGGGAGTTGGAAGGAGGAAAGAACACCAAAACGCGGCACACGTTGATCGAGAGAATGTGTATGTGTGTGCTTAATTGAATCCGTGTCAGATGGGCGGATGTGAAACACGCACCATGGAGGTTGTTTCGCGTGGAAGTGAGAATTCGAAACAAGGAACATGCAAAAGAAGGCGGGATGAGGGTGGGGGAGGGAGGAGCGGTGAGAAAGAGAGAGAGAGAGAGAGAGAGAGAGAGAGAGAGAGAGAGAGAGAGAAGAGAGTGAGAGCCTCATCAAATTTATAAACATTGGTAGGCTGACACAATTCAAAGAGGAATTCCGTCAATTTAATCAGGTTCATAATTCTAGGTAAAACTCTAAAGGTGCACTCTCAACGTTTTTTGAAACCAAAACCTAAACGCCATCTGAGTTTCTGCTAGCGGAAGGCTGCGGCTCGGCGCCGTTGTGAATGCAACTAGTGTCAAGAGTTTGAAAAAATGTTCTCGGAAGAAATAGGACGATGAAAATTCATAATCGCTCAAGCTTCACTGTCTTATGACTGATCGTTTCTACGTGATAATTCGCTCAGGGTTTCTTGAAAAACGACTTGGCACATGGGAATTGAAACGAACATTTCGAGCTGTCTGATGTTTTTTGAAGCTGACGGAAACATAATGTAAAAACTTAGGAAAGAAACCTCACTATTGCTGGCATTGACCTGGTCGGCTGTTCATTATTAATTGTTAATGAACATTACCATAAAACTACAGTAGTTTAAATAGTGGTAAAATGAAAAACTCACTCTTTGTGACAACGCTGGGTACGCATTGTCGGTTGGAGGTTGGTTCTGTCCAGGATAAATGGGCATTCCGTTTGGCCCTATCTTCGGCAAGTTGATAACACCAGGATTCACGCTGTAAGATTATTTGGGATCTAACAGAAGACATTTTCAATGAAGTAGCAGAATCCAGATTTTAAAGAATTTTATATCCAAACGAGACAATTTGTCTAGTTTTTCTCACTATAAAATGCTCAAATTATTAGTTTACCCGCGTTTTCAAGTCTTACATCTTCACAAAACTTGTTTTCCCAACCTTATTATAAAATGTTAGGAATTACTATTGGTTGAAGATTTCAGATCGCGATTAGGACGTGACGCAAGATTTACATAGTGAAAATTGAGTAAAATTAGTTAAAATCGGTACATAGGCTAACATGTGAACTCGCCTTCATACGTTTCTCACTCCTATCATCAAGTTTTCATATGTTGGAATACTTCAATAAAACCTTCATTTTGACGTTGGAGTCATTAAAATTCAAAGGAATGAAAAACGGGTTGGTGCGAGTACTTTTGGACACAACTTACAGTACCGTCCATAAATATACGAACGCTAACTTTTTTGGCATACAGTACCGTCCATAAATATACGAACGCTAACTTTTTTGGCATACAGTACCGTCCATAAATATACGAACGCTAACTTTTTGGCATACAGTACCGTCCATAAAGATACGAACGCTAACTTTTTGGCATACAGTACCGTCCATAAAGATACGAACGCTAACTTTTTGGCATACAGTACCGTCCATAAAGATACGAACGCTAACTTTTTTTTGGCATATATCAAGCTGGGAGTTCCGGATCGGTCTGTAACTTTCAGAGACGTCGGAGAAAACATTTTTATGTATTGGTAAGAAATATGAAAACCATAGGAAATCACTGCGCAAAATGAAGACCTTTTTCTCAAATCCACTTACAATCGAATTTTTCCCTTTCACATTTATTATTTTTTTTCTTTCAGTATAACTTTTTATGTTTTCAAATGCATAGTTCTGATAGTTCAGTATATCTAGCTGGTAGAAATTTTAAAAAATTCACTCAATAGGTGATCGTTCGATGCCACAACACGCGATTGAAGAGGTCGCATTTGACTAAAAAGCCCGCAAAGACAATATAAAGTTTTTATGAAGTTACTTTTGCTCCAGATGGACTGGATCTACTTGAAAAGTAATAACTAACCTTTTTTTCATTGTTTCGACACTACTCGAAGTTACCTAGAAAAGATTCCAGGCCGTTCTTCATTGAGCTCGTGGCTCACCTTCTCGAAAACTACCAAGTTGTGGTCAGTTTTTCATCCATAAAATGGGAACGCCGTGTTGTAGATCTCCAATTTTTTGTAGACACATTTTTAACATATTTTTTGTTCAGTTTAACGACATATGCCAAAAAATCCTAGCGTTCGTATCTTTATGGACAGTACTGTATGTGTATTCTAAAACAAAAATCGAACCTCGGTGTGGTAGAGAAGTCGTCTACTGGTGGTACATCATATCGTTTAGATGGGACTTCATAGATGTTACCTGAACGTATCATTTCACATGTGAACATTCTCAGGTAACAAAATCTAACTAGACCAGGCAACTTTGATGTAGGACCTGGTGAACGTGAACAAAACTATGGCAAGACCGAATTCCGAGATAACCAAGGTCTTATATGAGTATTTTGAAAATTATTAGTTTACATTTAGCAGGTCTAATTAGAATTTTTCCTGAGTTGGATAGCGGAGGTGCACCGATGTAGCTAGAACTCATGCACATCACAGAACCAAGGCGGATAGAACAAGTTTCGACAGCTGGTGGATATTTCAGAACACGAACGAATCAGTTTTCAGTGGAATAAAACTGAAAAAACATCTTTTAAAAACCAGCCTTTTTCTGAAATTCAGCAAAATTCACGTTTTTTCCACAACAACACACCCTATTCTGAAAAAGATTATCGATTTTAATTTTTTAATGGAGTTTTTATCTACCCAGTGCGCACTGCAGTGTGAACGAGGTGAGTTTTTTTTTTCAACTTCGTGGTACAATGGTTGCGAAGATACTGCACATAGCTTCCTCTACCTGTTAAAAAATCTGGCCTCCGTAAATCGGGAATTTAAATTCGCCTCGAAATACAAGAACGATTTAAGTAATGCGCCTTCAATTTCAATGGACTGAAAGTAAGAATAATATGTAAATCCACAAAAATCTAACTGTTCGTTGTGAGAGTTACCGTACTCATTCTGCAAAATTGAGATTAGAGCGCGTTTGAAAACGGCCATGCTTCTAGCGATATATGTGTACTGGCTAGATGTCACATACACAGAAAACTGAACCGATACGATCAACTACCACAGACAACAAAGCGTGTTGGTTGGTGATTGTCATGACATAGGATTACGGAAACTAAATTCATAATATTTTTGTCACCTTTGATTAACCACCCGGTATACCAAACTATCAAACGGCGTCGCCATATTGTCCCCGTTCGGTATGGTATACACAGTGCATCAAGATCAAAAAAATCGTGTGTGGGGCGGAGCCTCGGAATCGATACATTCAATTTTCTATGGATGACCGCTTTGCAGTCTCTGATAGATATTTCACCCATTTATTTCATGTTTTCTGATAAATTTCAGTCACTATTAAACAAAAATGTTTTCGAACGTTACTGTCACCATTTTCGAGCAGAGCAACCAGTGATGATATTGAAAATGTAGTTAACCACTTGATTTCAAAATTTTGCAAATAAGCGATTTTAGACCGTCCTGTCCCCGACACCCCTACTTTTGGTTAGGCCAAAAGTGACACAGTGTGGTTTACCGAATGGTGACAAAATTATCATGAAATGAGTTGAGTAACGAAAGGAGGGAGAGAAAGAGACAACACAGTGTTCCTTGATTACCTTCATCGAGTGGAATCGAGTCATAAATCGGCTCATTTGTCGAGACTAAAACTTTCAAGTGCGACAAATATCGGTGATCATACAAATCTCACCGTGATTGGGTACTGCTGGTAGGTTTGGGAATGGTTGTCCGGTTGGTGTTACACCTGCTCCAATCGGAGTATCGAGGTTCCATCCGTACTGTGAGCCTGCCGGAACGTTACCACCACCTCCACTTCCCGTGGATCCGCCGTAGAAGCTCTGAAAAAAGTCTATTTGCATCAGTTTCGAAAATCAAGTTATTAAATTAGTACAGGAGGCGGTGTTTGGCACTGGTGCATTTAGTTAGGTTTGGCCAAAATGGCTTGATTTGGGGGTCGACCTGATACACTACGTTGCAACTATGCTTAAACCCCGGAAAACCCAAGCCGAACCCCGATTTAACCAAAAAAGGTTTTTACAATTAGGTTAGGGGTTTCTGATTTTAGTTAAAAATTGGAATAAAAAATGGAATAATGATCCCCTTGAAGGCTTTTGAGCCCCGATTCCAATCCCTACATAGTTTTTTTTCATTTTATGAGGCAAACTTTCAAATAAAAAAATTAAAGTCGTAGTACAAACATTTTTCACTACTGCACAAAGTTTATTCCCACTTTGACGGTGTACGGCAAATATATCCTCAGCGTTAACGTTTCCGCATTGGACATTTCAACTTCGCAGAAAATAGGTAGATTACAACGCAGAGTGGTGAGAATTACCTATTACCGAACTTGTCGGCCTATTTTCATCATTTCATCAAATTCAAAAGAACATTTGATGGAACAATTAACAGAGATTTCACAACCCTCCTCCTTAGATTTCATTCATTTCGATTATTTTAAACGAAATCGTTTCATCGAATTTGACCAATAATTTTGTTTAATTTCGAGAAAAGCTCTGATTTGAACACTCACGCTGAAGTCAGAGGGTG
This sequence comes from Caenorhabditis parvicauda, assembly GCA_963978915.1. Lineage (NCBI taxonomy): Eukaryota > Metazoa > Nematoda > Chromadorea > Rhabditida > Rhabditidae > Caenorhabditis > Caenorhabditis parvicauda. The sequence goes on along the minus strand of OZ022250.1, from coordinate 17,950,598 downwards.
GCGGTGGAGGGAGACCATTGCCGGGATGACCGTTCCCACTGTTACCGCCGGCGTTCTTGAAGTCTATGAGAATTTGCTCTGCCTGATGAACTTCATCCTCTCTCATGACGTCTGGGTCCGGTGTGAATGGAATTCCAGCGGCAGAGGCGATTTCTATCAAATACCTGAAGATTAAAATTTGAAAACGACACATTTCCGTGCTGAATTGATTCTGGCGACAAAATTGAATTACCAAATGAACAGGGTTTGTATGAGTTTTACCATGGCATGGTCTGCAAGAGCTTGTAATATACAAGACTTCAAAATATTCGTACAAGACCTTGTAACGTTCATAATACCTGGTTATCAACGATATCCACGACTTAATTTCGACATCTCTAAAGCTTATATGAAATTTACCATGGCAATATTCATACAAGAGCTGGTTATCTCAGAATTGAGTCATGCCATAGTTTTGTTTACGTTTACCAGGACTTTCACCAAAGTTGCCAGGTCTAGTTAGATTTTTTCTTGAGAATGTCGAGAGAATCTCTTTTAGAGTCGAATATTGAAGAAATTAAAATTGACCTTTCTACCAGAATCTTGGGCGGTGCAGCAACACTCAGTTTCGCTACCAACTTCGGACTGACTTTAGCAGGATATTCAAGTTGATTCGCTCGTGCTGCTTCTGCGAAAGGTTTTCCGTACTTGACCGTAAGTTGATCACTGATGGTCTGAAAGCGAATAATTGGAAAGTGAAAAAATTCCACTTAAAAAGGGAAATCATTTCACATTGAGCTTAGTCTTTGCGTATAGTCTATTTCCCAAAGCAAAGTAAAATAAAAAGGGTTTTATTACTGATATGTGTTCTCAACGTGACCTTTTCCTGATTGATTATTTTCATTTCACAAACTAGGTGACCAAACGGCCTCGTACATGCTGTTAAAAGTTAACAAGGTAACTTTCATGTTAAATGCCCTTTTTTCATGCGCATTATAAAAAACCCCTTTCCCGTGTTTTTGTTGGCTTCATAAAGAGATGCATTCTTTGATTTTTCATCAAAAATAAAAATTAATTAACCTTAAACTCAGCAATGTCTGTGGATATACGTGGTGCACTCCACAAAATGCTGATGACAGCTTCTGCGATTCCGTCATCGAGAGTTCTGAAAGTAAGCTATAGAAAAAACATTAGCGTTGACCCACTTCATCTGCTCGATAAGTCCAAATCTTGCGAGAAGCAGATCGCAATACATCTCGAGAATTTCGAACGCTTCGACAACATAATCTTCTCTGATTATGTGCTCGACACGTATTCTTGCTCGGTCTGGCTTGTTTGCTGAAAAATGACTCGAATGAGTTCGCAAGAATTGAAATTAAAAAACTTCAGGTCTTTTCGCTCGTCACGTGATATTTAATACGAAAAAGTGTACTGAATAGTTTCTATCAAGAATCATTTTTTCATTTATCTTTGTCGATACCTCAAATTAGACTTAGGTAAGGTTCAAAGCACTAGTTAGGTAAAATGCTAAGATTTGATCAAAGTTTAAACTTGATTATCACAAAAAATTTTCACCTTGTTAGCTTTCCTTAAGGAAATGATTCTTGATAGAAACGATTCAGTACACTTTTTCGTATTAGGTGTCACGTGATAACGTTGAATTTTTGAAGAAATTATCTTTTTTAAGACGCTGGATTTTTTTCATATTCTGCCAGTTGTAGGTTTCGACTACACACGTGGAATTTTATATCAGTAAGACTCCAGGAAAAAACGGGAAAGTTCCATATTCGGCTGTCTTCTGCTAGTGAAAAAATCGAAAATCGATGAGCAAAAACTTGATTTTCAAAAATCACCAGAAATGTAATCAGCAATTTCGGTTCTGGCTTTCATTGCCAGCTCAGTTTTCTTCTTGCCGAGCATCTGGAGGCGATTGATGGAGAGGCGAAGATTCGTCTTCAGTTTCGGATACTGAGTTCCCCAACTGATCGACATACTAAAATCGAAAACTGATGAATATGAAAAGAAAAATAAAAAAGACATGAACGTAATTCACAATAGACTTAAGTATTTAGATAAATTAATTACTAAAATAATATTTCCGGATTAAACAAATACCTATGGATTTCTAAATTTTCAGATTCCACTTCAATGAGGACTCAACAACTAACAGAACGAATGAAAGTGAGTATAATCGGAGTAAACAACGAGTATGAAAAAGAAGAACAAAATGGTGAGGAAGATGAGTCATGGAAGTTTCGCAATCGTCGCATGATTTTCAAATTTTCTTTTTTTTTTAATTTTCGGACCGTAACAACCAATATCGTTGTTCAGTGTTCAGATCTTAGTATATGTATATATATAGTATTCTTATTTCACTCCATATGGCATTCTCCACGATTTTGTAAGAAAAAATATTCGATAATATGAATTTATTAAGACAAACAAGTTTGTATAATTTCCAAAATAAGAATCTTTTTATAGAAGTTACTAAACAATAGCTCCCTTATTTCTTCTTTCCGAACATCATTGGTCCTCCCATCATCGGCCTTCCCCACATGTTGCCACCCATCATCGGACGTCCCATCATAGGCCCTCTCATCATTGGGCCACCCATCATTGGTCTACCTGAAATAAATTATGCTAAGTAACTTTTCAGTACATTCGATTCTCAGCAAGGTTTGAGTGATTTCCAAGATCTCAAAAGCAAACTCACCCCATTGTGCTTTCGCCTGAAAGATCAGGATTATAGCGATGAAAGTCAGAAGTAGTTGTCGAATCATTGTGATACTTCTCATTCAGAAATACATCTTTTATATATGTGGAACCTGTTCTTTTTATTTTAACGTTTTGTTACAAAAATTAAACTTTTATCTTTCAACAAGTTTTTTATCGTATCGTGTGTCAGAACAATGTGCAAACTTCCGTGTTTCTTCTAATTCTCTCACGAGTTGCAGACAACATTAGTTTATTTTGTTTTCCCGATTCGCGTACTTGTGAAGAATGATTTATTCCATATAGAAAAGCAACATGTCGAAAACCAAAGAAATACGCGTAATTGTTCAACCAGTCTTGGTTATCAAATTTTGCCAACAAGTGCGAGAGCAGAAATGTTGAGTCCCGGGACACGGTCCAACATCTGATTGATCACAATCCCGGCGTCTTTGACCAGGGTTTCGTCTGTCGTCGAGCCGTACTTGATCGGGAATGGAGCGCATGAGTCTGGAATTTGGTTATGTTTATGATGTTCGGATGAAACTTTCTTAAACTCAAACACTTTTTATCTGATTGTCATAAAGCATACCAATTTCATAGAGTTCTCCTTTGATATTGACGTAAGCAATGAAATGATATTCAACATCGTCCGTCTGCTCGGTTTCACCATCTTCTGCCGTTTCATCATGAGCTCCGGCGAGGTCCGAGTCTGAAAAACATCAGTTACTCTTTTTCCTGCTACTTTCCCGTCACCAACCTCCTGCGAGAAGATCACACCTCTCTTCTTCAGTCGCATCACGTACGCTCTCCAACCATTTTTTGAAGCTTCCCTTGCCGATATCAACACGGTCTTCTAGATTCGCGATTGAGTGAAGGAGCGCGAAGGTTCCACATGCATTCCCAATCTCTTTGTTCTGAACCAGAGTACATAATTGTCATAGTTAACGATCAACTGCTACCTGTTTCATAAAGAAGATTTTCTTATCTCTGGGGGTTTTCAGTGCTTCTTCATACTTCTCATCCAGATACTCTCTGGCCTAAAAAACGAAAGTTTAGCTATTTTTACCAAATTTTTCATTTTTTCAAAATTCGATTCAAACGATAAAGTAAGTCCGTATGAACTATGAACATTCACATGAAACTAATTACGAACAATATTTTCACAGGCGTGATTGTTCTGATTATTCAAAATGAAACCTGATTACTGGGGAAACACAACATCATGGCCAGTTGAGGCTTGGGAACGAACTGTAACATCTCGTCGTCGAAAGAGTAAACATCAACACACTCGATTCCCGTAACACCAATTTTTGCGAGGAACTGCAAATCATCGTTTGAATTCTCTCCAAACAGAAATGAATGTATTTTCAGAAAATTACCCTACCGGATTTATTGTATCTGGGTTAGACTCGAGTGCTTTCCAACCAGTTTTTTCCATTCTGAAAACGAGTTTTGTTTCACTTCAAGTTTTTAGACGGAGATATTATGATCGTGGGATGATAATTTCACCAGAAATCAAACGTAATGTCTATTTGATAACATTTATTGAAGGATAAAGCAGCATCACAGAAAAAGCAAAATAAAAAATGAACACCAATATTAAATCGACCAGCAAATTAGCGATAGAGCGCGAGATCATTATACTCATTTTATTACTGTGGAACGACAGCTAATGCAGCAAAGGAGACGTTGTCCAACTTCGACAGAATACCCTGGCAAGCAGCTCCAGCATCTTTCACCAGCGTTTCGCCAGTTGTCGTTCCGACTTGAAGTGGAAATGGGCCACTCGAGTCTGAAATTTTGGGTTACTGTAGCTAGCTAGCTTAATATTTACTGTAGAAATTTTTCCCATTTCTCTAGTTTCACAGGTCAGTTGAACTTCTTTATCAGTGAGTTTTTGAACAATCAAATTTGTGAAAAGATGAAAAATGCATTTTGATGCACTAGAATCAAGATTAGCTCCAATCTTCAGCTGTTAAATTACTTACCAACAAGAAAGAGTTTACCACCAACGTTGACGTAACAAACATAGTGATGTTGAATGTTACCGGAATGATCAGTCTTTCCTGATTTGGCCACATTCTCGTGTGCCGAGATCAACTCGTTGTCTGAAAGCAAGAGCAGTTTTGAAAGATTTTTGATTACAATCTGATTCTATTATGAATTATTTCGTTTCAACTGACCGGAAGCCAGCAGGTCGGATCTCTCTTCGGGACTCTTGTCCTTGGCTTGAGTCAGCCACTTGGCGAACGACCCACTTCCGTGATCGACAGTAGTGTTGGCCAGAGCGTTGAACAAAGCGAACGTGCCACACGCGTTTTTGATTTTCTGCAACGCGAAGAAAACGTTTGAGGCGTTGCTCGCGTCGGTTGCCTCGTATTCTGGTTTCAAGAGCTCAGCGACCTGGAAACATTGAATGAATGAGAGCTGGATAACGATAGTCTTTTCTGCACAACATCACACCCATATGTATACTCTGATTATTTCCGAAGTCTTTGAATAAGCAGTACCTTTGTATAGTTCGGGAAGCACATGATCACAGCATGTTGTGGAGACGGTAATGGATCGTCGAAAGAGAACACATCTACAGTTTTGACAGTGGTTACTCCAACCTTTTGAAGCAGCTGCAACATTTTAATTGTTCATACAGAGATAGAAGGACTGTGAACTCACGTCATTGAATGCTTCCGGAGTCGACTCGAGTGGGGTGACCTCGGTAACTGACATTGTCTAAAAAAATAAGAGTACCGAAGTTTCCTATGAGTAGCAGAGATTCTTCAGACAGTAACTAACATATCTTCATTTTGACTTTTCGATTTAGGACTGATGAACTGATTCACTTTATGCTTACAAATAAGACCAATTTTTAGTGAGTTCAACACCTTTACTATAATTTCAAGTCTGTTGCTAGTAAGAAATTTATTCAACAATTATTATAAATTAGATATAGTGCGATGTTGAGGGAAAAGAGGGAAAGATGGTGGAGAGAGAGGGACTGGTCAGTTGAAAGTGAGGCGAGATGAGGGACAAGGATCGTGGGCGTGTCGATGAAATGAGAAACGAACGTGTTCACAACAGCTCCGAATCATCGATTTTGCACGCGCGCGGCATTGTTTTTTGCCATAAACAACCCTAATTAAAACCTATCACCGACGAGATGAGACTTTACGAAACAGAATCCGTCCAAATCATTGTATGGGAAAGCAAAATAGGAGAATCATATATGTGCTGTGCTCCATAACCACTTGGCTATTCAATATGCTACACATAACATTTCGACTTATCCCACAGAGAACATCTTTTGGGACGAGTCTACACATCAGCCTCGCCTCCATCTTACAGCGGGGCATAAGGAGAGAGAGAGATTCGGAGACAAAAAACATAGAGAAGGCAAAAACAGGGGGAACCCATATGAATTAGGCGACTCACAATACTTGCGAGACTTGTGAATCGCTAAACCAGTCAAGTATCACGAAGATGTAAAGGAGATATGGGAGAGAGAGAGAAATAGTTGTGACAACAAACTTCTACTTTGTCTTCTTCGTTTCCTTGCCGTTGTTGTTGTTTGTCGACTTCTTCGAGTCTCCATTTTGCTCTGAAACTGACTTTTTTTTCCAACAACTATCGTATTTTTCAGTGCATAAAATTCTCAGTTTATGCCACACCTTTCGGATAACGATAAAATAGTCGGATCTACAGGGTTGCATTGAATTTTCAAGACTTCAGTTTTAAGTTCGAAAATCACCTTTCTTGTCAGCCGATTTCTTGGAAGCAGCTGTCTTGTTGGATGCAGCGGCGGCCTTCTTTCCAGTTGGGAAGACCTGGTCGATCAGAAGAACGATGATCTGTGTGAATGGAAATGAATAGTTGAATATTCGATGGATGCCATTTAAAAAGTATTTTCATAAGGGAGACCCAATTCCACTTTCAAAATGTTCAAAAAATAAAAACTCACAAATCCGAGAACACATCCGAGAGCGAGTGTGACCGAAGCGAAAACTCCGTAGCTAGCCCACGACGGGATTCCACGCTCTTCGACAAGATGATTGTGCAGATCGCGGACAGCCATAGACAGCTTGAAGAACACGGCTACAACAGCCATTCTGAAACAAAGTCGTTAGATTTATGGTTCGGACAGAAATGATGAATTTGTACTGTGACAATTGGATACAAATTCTGCCAGTTAAGAATAATTCAATTTTCATTATCATTGTTACTGTATCATAACAAACTATTGTTAATTTTCTGACAGGTGTCGTAAAGTCACAAACTTCATCTTAAGACTTTAAGGTTTCGAGTCGAAAAACTAACTGCTTGGAGTTTGGATGCTTGTAGTCTGGGATCGGGTCGATAACTCGCCATCTCTTGTCCTCGATGAACGAGATAAAGTCGTTCTTGTCACGAGATCCAGAGTATGAGCGGAAGACTCCATCTTTCACGCTGAAGATTTCAATTAAATAGTGTAGGAGCGCAGAACACGGCAAACGTTAGTTCCTTACCGAGCTTGGAAAAATTTCGATTTATAAGTTTCGGGACACGCTTAGAACCTTTCCGAATTCAATTTCAACCATTTTAAAATATACTAGTAACTTTTCAAAATATTCACTTCGAAAATCCTACTGATAAATGGTCGGCAAAGCCGTGACGAGGAAACGGCCAGAGAGTCCAGGGTTGACGGTAACGTCGACTTCTCCCACTTGAATACCGAGGTCCGGAGACCAGTCGGCGAACGAGTTCCATGACTTCTGAAGGTCCTTGCACGCTGGACACCATGGTGCGTGGCTGAATTCATTCATGTTTTGAAGAATGACTTTTTTTGATGAGAAGAAGAGGTTATCGTAATAGATGTTCATTTCATAGAAATCTCGACTCTGAGACTCCAAGTTTTCATGGAATGAACAAACTGGAAGCGAAAACTCACAACTCAATCATCCATTCTCCTTTCATTATATCCGTCCAGTTCTCTTCGCTTAGTCTGATCAACTTGGATGATCGGGCAGTTGCGGCACAAACCAATGCAAGGAAAATGATTGTCCTCATTTCTGAAATTGAGTTTCCTATTAGAAATTCTATGGAGATATGGAGAAAGGAAGAGAGAGAGAGAGAGAGAGAGAGAGAGAGAGAGAGAGAGAGAGAGAGAGAGAGAGAGAGAGATGTATGAAGCACATACCATTAACTAACTGAATAGGTGGTAGCAATAAAGAAGCCAAATCATCGTTATTACACGTTGACGTTTGCCAGGTTTCACGCAAATCAATACAGTTAAGTGAAATTTAAAAAATAATTATTTTGATTGAAAATAGGGTGAATCAAAATCACAGTTTCGTGACGAATATGGAATTGTATAAGTGGGAACGAAGCGAGAGAGAGAGAGGGGGGGGGGTAGAAGAGAAGAGATACGGTTTGCAGTTCGGCAACCGACATACGCAATACGGACATGACTATGGGAGAAGGCAAAGCGGGTTCTTAATGCCACGTCGACAAGTCCACACACACAAACACACATACATTCCAACCCGGCAGATACACTAGCTGAAGACACACTTCCTTGTTCAGACCAATGGGTTCTTCCCATATGCAATTTGTTGAACACAGTGATGTGACGCCCACATTTCGTAAATTAATGGTGAACACTTTTCCGAAAACTTGGTCAAGTTCACTAGTGAAGATTTTTCACAACACCAAAACTGAACCAATCACAGAGAACAACTTTTTGTAATAGTTAAAAGTAACTAGAATAACTTAACTACTTAATAACTACTTGATTAACGTAAAAGTTATACTTATCACTTCACCAGCTTCCTAGGAAGGAATGAGGGGGGGGGGGGGTGATAGCCCTACGTGGCATCTTAAAATGTCAAAAATCAGGTTGATGATTGAAACATGGAACCGGACAAGATACAGTACGGTCAGCTGAGTAGGAGAACGGGATCAATTGGGATGCGGTGCGCGAGAGAAAGAGAAGAATTGTTGCTAGAGGTCAAGGATACACATTCCACGTTCATGACCCTTCATTTCAACACTTGACTTCAGTGATAGTGCGGGTAACATGAAGCTGGCCGTACGTGAATCTATAACATTGGTTCAAGCTGTGAGAAGTCAGAGCAATTACAATTTACGGGTGTAAGCATGTCGTAAAGGTTAATGTCAGTGGCCGACGAATGCATATTGCACGTTCGAGGCCAGCTATACATATGTACTTCAAAACTTTGACTGTCCGGTTGGATGGAAGGGGAGACAGATGTCCGGGACGGTAATCGCCCATTTAGGGTCCAATACTGCCCGTCCCAAAGTTTTGGAGCTTTGCTCACGGCGAGAATGAAAAACGTGTTCGGAAAAATAAAAAGAGGAGTGACCTTCATTCGTATATGAAACGTTACGTGAACAGAGACCAGTGCCCAGAACTTCCGAATGAAAGGGTTTCGCTCTCTGGGTTCACGACAGACAAGGGAAGTAACAGTGGTCAATAGGTGTAGCTAAGGAACAACCCAGTCTCAATTAGGGATGGGCAAATCGCCAGTCATTGGTTATTCAATTGGCGAGCGCCTGGAGCGGCGTTCAGTGAGCCTTCTCGACGTTGAAGATGGTGTTGTTCAGGTGGTATCATTTCGCCAATTGAATAACCAATCGCTCGCCAATGCAATTGGCTAACAAAAAGAGAATAGCCAATCAGTAGCCAATGACTGGTGATTTGCCCATCCCTAGTCTCAACTGGAAACTGACCACGCATCAAGTCGGGATAACGAACAGTAAGGTAATTCGTGCAAATCGTCAAGCATACACACTGACATCCTTCCTCTGTATATGTGGGTCGTCGACGCGGCCTCTTTTTTTTTCCTAGCGCTCTGATAACCGATTTTTGACACGCGGCATTGAGAAGGAAGAGATGTGGAGAGAGAGAGAGAGCAGAAGAGAAGGATCATCTACCCTACTAATCAAGATACAGAGATATGGTATCAAAGACGGATGGTACGGTGGACAGATAGTGGTAATGTAATTAATGTTCGTTTTCTCCTGGTTCAATCGAGGGTATCAATGGTGATAGTTTGACAATACGGTGATTACCTTGCTCTTGTTGACAGAATTATGATTCATAGGGAAAATTTCTCCAGTTATGGCAAATACACTCGATTTTTTCTTTTGAAAAATATTAAAAACCTATGAACTTTTCATCGAGTCCTCCATTGCACAGTATTAGCGATCAAAAATCATCTGACAGGAATGAAGAAATCGCGTAAGATTTTACGAAGTCTGGACAAGAGTAGGAGATGAATGGTTGGGGTGTCGACGAATAAGACAGCATAGAACGCAAGAACCAGCCCGTGCGCGAGATCTCTCACATCTCTTGTAAGGAATAACACAAATCCACGGATCCGGTCTTGGTAAAACGATTCTAGCTGCTTGCTTTCTTATTACCAACTTGACGTAAGCGGTACTACAACTTGATCTCATCGACTTTTGGGTAGCTACATGAAAATGAGACATTTGACTTCAACTTATTTCGTTTCAGACAAAATATGAGATTATTTGTATATTTTATTGTAGAATTGTACCACGTTCGGCCCGTTTTTCTCTCTTTTAAAAAAATTATATGATAAAAAACCTTTGGGTCAGCCGTCAACCTTTTATGAATTTCGTTTCGTTTCGGTAGTGATCATTCTAATTTCACAAGAGGCTCCACAAGGCAGTAAATATTTCAGGCATCAAACCCGTATCAAAGTAAGTAAGAAAATGAGTCAAGTCGAAAATGTTAGTAATCAGATATTAGAATTGTCCAACCGACATCAATACACTGAAAACACAGTAGTTGCAATTGAAATGTTTTATTTACATTACTAAAGGAAGTCCTATTATAAATAGACTTTAAAGAAGAATCAAGGAAGTTCAAAATAAGCAATCGGTAGAAGACTTAAATGTTGGCTTCTTCGCAGGCCTTAAGGGCATCATCACGCTCCTCTTCCAATTCCTTGGTGGTAAGAGCGATCTTCTGCTTAGCGAAGTCGTCAAAGGTGAGTCCCTGAACAATCTTCCATTCCTTCGTGGCAGCGTCGATGGTGACAGGGAAGGAGAAGATGAGTCCAGCTGGGATGCCGTAGGATCCATCTGATGGAATGGCCATCGAGACGTGCTTTCCCTGTAGAAAATGGAGTTATTGAAGTTCACTTGCGATTCGATGAAAATTAACTGGGAATTATATTCTTCATTGCTATTGGAAGTATAGAAACTCACAGATGGAGTTCCAAAGTGCCAGTCGTGAATGTGGTCGCAAGCAGCCTTGGCGGCAGACATAGCGGACGAGAGCTTTCTTTTCTCAATGATCACACCTCCTCTCTTCTGGACTGTCTGCAAAAGAAACACTTTATATTTGTGGTTGTATAATAATTCTTACCGTTATGAATGGGCCTTGGAGGTAGGCGGTGTCGTTAACGGCAGAGACGGCGTCCACTTCATTTCCTCCCTTGTTGACCTTAGCATGGGTAACGTCTGGGAACTGGGTGGACGAGTGGTTTCCCCAGATGATGACATTCTTAACGTCTCCGACGGTGACGCCAGCCTTCAAGGCGATCTGTAAGCAATACTTAAGCTTCGCTTTCTGTCATTTGAAATAAAGAGAATATGATGAGTGGAACACAAATCGAAATTATGGACTATAACACTATTCGAGAATCGTACAAACCTGGGCAAGTGCACGGTTGTGGTCGAGTCTGGTCATGGCAGAGAAGTTCTTGGCTGGGATTTTGCCGGCAGCGTACTTCGCAGCAATGAAAGCATTCGTGTTGGCTGGGTTTCCAACCACCAAAACCTTAGTAGTTGGCTTGGCGTACTCAGCAAGAGCTTTTCCTTGGGCCTTGAAGATCTTGACATTGGCGGCAAGAAGGTCTTTTCGTTCCATTCCATCGCGTCGTGGGCTGGCTCCAACAAGGAAAGCGTAATCGATGTCCTTGAAGGCCTCCTCTTCGGTAGTGACACCTTTGACGCCTGAGTGTTATTGTTTTGATAACTGGCAAACTTGTTGAGAAAATTCTATCCAACCCATTATTTAGTTCATCAACAATCAAATGAAGTATTAGTCAGATATTGTTAGTTTGAAAACAAGTGGGTTTTGATTTTTAAAAAAACGTACTGTAGAGAGTTGGCAGAGCACAATCTTGGAGCTCAAATACAACACCTTCCAGAGCATTGGAGAAAAGTGGCAGGTCAAGGAGAACGAGCTCTACTGGCTGTTCCTGGAATAATTTATTATGATTAAGTTTTTTTAAACAGCAAACCTTTCCGAAGACGGTTCCATCGGCAATACGGATTACAATAGAGTATCCAATTTGTCCGGCAGCTCCGGTGACAAGAACACGAATTGGGGCAGTCATTCTGAAATGTGAGTGCTGAAAACGGGTAGAGACAATTGTTCGGGATGGACACAATGGCACACACTGGCTGTTGTGATACCGAATGTGACAGGTAGAGTATGAGACGAAAAGAAAAAGAGAGGGGTGTTTGTGAGTGAAGGTCGGGTCGTTGAGCAAAACATAGCTGATAAGACACAAAAGATAAGCAACTCGACAACAAACACGCCATCCATCTCGTGCTACACTTTTGTCGGTTCAAACTGGTTTTGACAAAAGTTGTGACCGCTCTCGTCGAATTTACATCATTTGCATCTAAAGTGTTCAAAAGTGGGATAGCAGCGCCCGTCTCTGCGTCTTTTCTCAACAATCGAACAAACTTTTTGTTTAGTCCACGTGTTTGCCTGAACTCGACAAACAAATGCTGACAACTTATTTTGAAGCAATAAATACCATCTATTGGTTTCAAAAACACTGAATTAAAGCTTCGATTCACAGAATCGAACTATTAGTACTAGTACTAGTTCTCTCTTAATTTGGATCGATGTGTTGAAAATGATGCAGAGTCACTGAACTAACTACTGCATCTAAACTGAAACGGGAGTAATTAAAAAGTTGAATGAACTCGAAATGAGATTTTTAAAAGCTCGAAGAAAATTTGGATGAGAAGAAAGTAAACAAAAACAAGATTTTCAAATGCACAGCAGGCTCACATCTCACGCCAAAAGGAACTCAGGACTCTTACAGTTTTCAAAAGTTAAGAATCAGTGTGCAAAGCGTTTTGTTATAACAATCTTAGCGTTGCTGTATAATTGAGAAATTTACTATTGTTATGTAAAGTGCCTGTCGATAGACGTCGGGGGTCATTTTACACACTGAAAAAGTTGCAAAATGTACGTCATTTGGTCGAAAACGAAGTCAACTTTTAAAGGACACTTTATTTATAAAGAAGAAGAAATGACGAAGTTTGAACAAGGGCAGTATAATCTGTTTTATATAGGCCGATACTAAAAGTGTTCTTTGGCTCGTCGATCACTGATCACAAACCAGACGTGCGATGTTACAATCTCCCCTCCAATTTTCCTACAAATGTGAAAAGAGAGTCGGCCAGTTCCTTCGGTGCTTCTATTCCGGGAAAGTCGCCAGCGTCGATTTCCACATGATGAGTTATGTTGAAGTAGTATTGACCAATCTCTATTGGTGCTTTGTCGTATATCTCATGAATTCTGTGCTCGTGGCGGCTATTGCTGGTCGTCATGAAGCTTATGAACTTATTCTTAATGAATAAAGTTATTATATTAAAAAATTGCACTCGCGTGTCCTGTCGGCGTTGCGATGTACTTCCTGGAAAATTATACCAGAACTTTACGGATGTTGTCTATTTTGAATCAACTGACTCTTGGTCAACATACCCCCGAGCTGTCCCTTTTAACCAAAAAAATAAAAATGACCGAAGTTCTGCTCCATTGTTCGACGATTAACTACTTGTCTTGAGCACTTCGATTTTTTCAAAATAAAAACGCAAGAACAGCCATCATTAACGCTCAAAGCAAACAACAGCCTATGACCTAGATCCAACTAAAACCGCAGCACTGACAATTTACACTAGGAGAGCTGGAATCACCATGGCAGACGGCACGAGACTGCGAAGAATCATTCGTGTTCAACTCATTGAAATAGCCCCTCCAGAGGTAAGAGAACTCACGTTTCGAGCTCTTGTACTATGGCATCGGTGAAGTATTCCCTATAAAATCTTTGCGACGAAGCAATGTTCTGATTCACCCAGTAAACCATGACCACAGTCAGAAGTTCATCGTTCGTGAATTTTCTGAAAATGTTTGTCCATGTGGAGAACTTTTCAAGAATATAAGCAGCAAGTCCGAGAGGGGAGTCATTGAGAGAAGTACCTTAAAACTACCGTAGCCTGATCTACCGACTACCGTAACCCACCTACAGTATCCGGCTTGGTTGCTTGAATATGACAGTACCCAGTCTCTGCGATGATAGTCTTCATCTTGGAGAAAAAGTCGTATTGAATGCGCTTTGAGGAGAAAAAAAACTGAACTGATTTTTGCGACGATCATTCATTTGAGTTTACCGAAGGAAAGAAACTTCCAATTATTTCGTGTATGGTCGCTAAGTTGTTTGTTCCCAAGGCGATCCCCAGGAGATTCTGATGAAGGCCGATCACTCTGAAATGTTCTTTACAAAATCAGATTAATAATAGAACGAGGGGACCGCCCCCTCTGCCCCGCCCACTTTTGCGTGAGGCAAGTTTTTGTGAGAGAGAGAGAGAGAGAGAGAGAGAGAGAGAGAGAGAGAGAGAGAGATAGAGATAGAGATAGAGATAGAGAGAGAGAGAGAGAGAGAGAGAGAGAGAGAGAGAGAGAGAGAGATAGAGATAGAGATAGAGAGAGAGAGAGAAAATAGACTCTGAGCGTAGCGAGGGCTACCTGCTTGTATCATGTACTCATTACTTTTTTATCACTTGTTCTATCAAAACCAACCTTTGTGGATAAATTAAAGCAATCATCTTGGTGATGACCGACCCCCAGTTACCACCGTGCAGGTAGTACTTGTCATGCCCTAGTCGATCCATTAGCTTCTGAAAGATTCGCGCAGTCGGAAGGGCGGACAATCCAGTTTTCTTCGGTTGCTCTGACCACCCATAACCGGGGATTAAAATCTTCGTCAAACAATTGACTTTTCCATTTTGAAGTAAAGAATAAAAACTATTAATTGACAAATCCTCCTGGTAAATTCTGTTTAGTTCTGGAGTGCTTACTCGAACTCAACCGAACTCACATTCACGTCAATCCCGTGTTTCTTGGGATCATTCAGAATCGGAATGAATTTAACGAACTCGAAGACGTTCCCTGGCCAACCATGGACTGCCATCAAAGGAAAAACTGTTTTGTACCCTGGAGCCGCTTTTGAATGAATGAAATGAATCTGAAACAATTGGATGAGTGACATTGACAAGAGGTACCTGTAGGCCTTCAATTTGAGTTTTGAAGTTGTCGAAAGAGTTGAAAATTGCTTCAGACTTCCTCCAATCATACTTGGTTAACCAGTACTCTTTCAACTTCTGAAAAAGAGAAGTTATTGAAAAGCAACACTGGCGCCATTGTGTTGTCTGTTATCGTCTCCCACGCCTCAAAATCTAATCTAACATGGGAAGTATATGAAAGCTAGGAGAATCTATAAGGTTGGAGTGGTCTCATAGGTTTTCATGGTGAAGACTATGACACTGCTCTCAGAAGTTGCTTCACCGACCTCGTTCAGGAGTTACAGCCAAAAATAGAACTCACATGCAAGTTTCAAAAAAAGTGGGATCTGTGATGGTAGGAAAAACTGTTAAGATTTTGCATTTCATTGAATCTGAAAGATTCAAGATGCACGGAAAACATAGTCTGCCTGGATTCTAAGGCTGGATTCTGAAGTTACAGGCATCTGAATTGGACGTTGAAAAAGTCCAACTTTGACCTTCTGTAACTCAACTCCTAGCAGATTTCCAGAGACGAGACATCTCCCAAACGGTTGAGAATCATTGAATCTATCAATTCCTACGTTTTCAGTAGATTTTGTGACAAAATTTTGGGTCGAAAATCGGATACACAAGGTCCGAATCTAAGAATTAAAGCACCAATTTCAAGCCGAAGCCCTAGCCCAATGTTCCACGTATGTTTGGTACTATACCTGTAGATGATTAACATTGAATCCGTAGTAGAAGTTGTCTGAATCCTCCAGCTGACTATGTCCAATACGAGATGCGTTCAGTCTTCTTTTCAAGTTCTCAAATTTCATAATCCTTTTTTCCATATTTTCCCACCTCAAGAACTTCCTCCGGAACTTGGATTCTGAAAGGAACGATTCTTGGATCGTCTGCCTTCTCTGGGCCACTCCCAAAGTAGCCATTCTCAGCAATTACTATCTGAATATCACTATGTAGTTCATTTTTCATTACTCCACTGACGGGAGTTGTAGAATCAAGCTGTACACATACATCGCGTATTTCGCTAGAAGCATGGCCGTTTTCAAACGCGCTTTAATCTGAATTTTGCAGAATGAATACGGTAGGGTCGGGACTCTCACAACTAACAGTTAGATCTTTGTGGATTTAAATTATTATTCTTACTTACAGTTCATTGAAATTAAAGGCGCATCACTTAATCGTTCTCGTGTTTCAAGGCGAAACTGCTACGGTACTAAGTACCCGATTTACGGCGGCCAGACTTTTTTACAGGTAGAGGAAGCTATGTGCGGTAAAGATATTTGAACTCTACAAAAATATGAACATTATCAATGAGACAAATTACAAAAACGCTGAATATCGATTAAGAAGATGTTTATTACAAAAAAAAACTTGCTTTTTCATTTCTCACACTGGAAAACAGTAGGTACACTGCTACGGAAATAAGAGCGGGTAGGACCACTTTCAGGAAACCCATTTTACCACAGGAATGTTTTCAAACTGACCAGTGTATTATATACTCAACAAAACTACAAAGACTACTTGTGTTGGTTCGTGGTTGATAAGAACATATCAGAAAGTCAGAAACCACGGAAATAAGAGTTGTTTTTTTTCAAAAATCAAAGTGAGACATAAATGAAGAAGAATATCATCGTTCGTAAACATACTTTCTAAAATATATCAGAAGTTGCTTAAACTACTGTAGTCCTACAGTATACGGATCGGTACCCAGTTTTAACGAGAAAATTCCAAGAAATATACAAAAAATCGACGTGATCTTGTCGACGTGACAGCATCAAATTAACATTTCTCACTTTTTATCGGAGATACAGATCGTCGGAATAATCTGTCAAATTCAATTATCCCATTATGAAGATGGAGTTTCTGACAAAGATATTGATTCTCCTTTGTTATTCTTCTATGTAAGTTGGTCAAATCATCAGTCTAACAGTCGATTTTTAGATCTTTGGGGCACAAACTTGGTAAGCATCCATTTTTTCGAGCTGTCATCTTCGATTCTCAAATTATATCTTTCAGTTAAACAAGTTTCGCGCTTATATCTTGACGAAACAATGTCGTTTACACACTCTTTTCATTTCCAGCATGTCAGTGGATCTGACATCGTTTTTAACCTTCCTCCGGGCAACTATTCCTTTGTCGGTTCGCTTGTGAGTCTGTTCGGGTTGAAGTTTCCGAACAAAAAGTTTAGGGAGACAGTCTGACGATAAAATACGACAGAATTGAAGAGACTAATGGTAAAAAAGCCACTGTGCACTACAAAAACGACAACACTGGCAAGAAAAAGCTAAAGGTATTTTGATTTTTAGTAAATTTCATTGCCAACCGACTGCCAATGATTGGCAATATGCCCATGCCTAGTTGAGCACTTAGAAATCAGACATTTTAACCATTCGGTGACTCCGACGACTACAACGTCAGAATCGAATGGCAGGTTCTAAAATGAAATCAGAAAAAAATTTTTCGACGACATCATCGATGACGTCACCGACGATGTCGTCGACGACGACGTCATAATCGAATGTCAGATTCTAAAATGAAATCAGAAAAATTTCAATTAAAATTTTTTCGACGACGTCACCTACGATGTCACTGACGACGTCGTCGGATTTGGATGTTACATCAGATTATGAATTCTTGAAGAAGACATCATCGTTAGCAAAAATTCTGTCATCTGAACCATCGTCAACGTCAAGAAGGCCTAGAAATCGAAATCCAAGTCCATTGCCAATTGCATTGCCAATCGACTGTCAATGCTATTGGCAATATGCCCATGCCTAGTTGAGCACTTAGAAATCAGACGCTTTAACCATTCGGTCACCGCTTCACGAAAATTTGTTGCTTGAGTACTTATGCCTGGTCGCATTCGCATTGTAGACCTTCAAGGACCAGAGGCCAAGCGCGCTGGTTTAAAAAAATCATGAAATGTTTTCAGCTGTATCAAAATATCACAATGACAGATATACCAAACATTTTCCTCCGATATTTCGTGAATGGTCGAAACGAAAAACGGTAAACGAACGAGTCTACACACGATTCAATACGACATTTCAGAGAATTGATTTTTTATGAGAACCTCTCAAAAAATTCTCTTATCCCTACAGTAACCATCAATAATAAGCCAGTGGTTTGTTTGGTTTTCACTAAAACTTTTGCAGGTATACAAGTCTATCATCATAAGTAGACACATTGTTTTAACCCATACAGACACAGACTTATGTACTTTGTGTCCCAGAAAAAATAGAATCTACTCTGTTAAACATCATAGTTCACACTTTCAGGGAAAAGTTCATTTTGCGCTTACCATGAATTCTACCAGAGAAGGAATGACACTAATGTCAACTGCAGATGAACT
>OZ022250.1:17914787-17932019 GCA_963978915.1 Caenorhabditis parvicauda | reverse complement strand
GGATACGACAGAGGATGATTTCGATGATCAGCCAATGATGACCGTTGAGGAAAGGAATGAATTTTACGCTGATGAAATTGTTAGCAACAGCGCATTTTATACAATGGAAGCATTCATCGCCTTTCTAATCATACAACTTTTGAAATAAATGTATGTCTCTTCTTTCGATTGTTTCGACTCAATCTTTTTACAACACGATTATTCATTCAACTTTTGAAACAAAGAACAGTAAAATCAACAAAATGAGGAATTTGGTAACATAAAATGGGTCTACTGGGGTTTCCTACCAGCCTGTTTGAGCAAATAATGCCTGAGGCTCTTCTGTTGGTCTCGGAACGACCTTTGGCGGTTCTTTCCTCTCACCTTGTTTTTCACCATGTTGAACACCTTCTTCTTGGCCAATTCTTTGTTGGTTCTTCCTACGTGAGGACCCTGTAAATGAGGAATGGTGATACGTCGACCAGGAGTAGTTTTATTGCAAACATTTGGTGCAAGATGGATGGTCTCGCGCCGTTCAGAAAACCGCCAGGTAAAAGTTAATCTGTGACGGATTCGTGCAAACAACGTTAAAGACTAAAAAAGTCAATTTCTATTACTGAAAAACTCGCTTAAACGCGAAAACCGAGAGTATGCTTAAACGCGAAAACCGAGGGTATGCTTAAACGCGAAAACCGAGGGTATACTTAAACGCGAAAACCGAGGGTATGCTTAAACGCGAAAACCGAGGGTATGCTTAAACGCGGAAACCGAGGGTATGCTTAACCGCGAAATGCGAGGGTACGCTTAAACGCGAAAACCGAGGGTATGCTTAAACGCGAAAACCGAGGGTATGCTTAAACGCGAAATGCGAGGGTACGCTTAAACGCGAAAACCGAGGGTATGCTTAAACGCGGAAACCGAGGGTATGCTTAAACGCGAAAACCGAGGGTATACTTAAACGCGAAAACCGAGGGTATGCTTAAACGCGAAAACCGAGGGTATGCTTAAACGCGGAAACCGAGGGTATGCTTAACCGCGAAATGCGAGGGTACGCTTAAACGCGAAAACCGAGGGTATGCTTAAACGCGAAAACCGAGGGTATGCTTAAACGCGAAAACCGAGGGTATGCTTACACGCGAAAACCGAGGGTATGCTTAAACGCGAGAACCGAGGGTATGCTTACACGCGAAAACCGAGGGTATGCTTAAACGCGAGAACCGAGGGTATGCTTAAACGCGAAAACCGAGGGTATGCTTAAACGCGAAAACCGAGGGTATGCTTACACGCGAAAACCGAGGGTATGCTTAAACGCGGAAACCGAGGGTATGCTTAAACGCGAAAACCGAGGGTATGCTTAAACGCGAAAACCGAGGGTATGCTTAAACGCGAAAACCGAGGGTATGCTTAAACGCGAAAACCAAGGGTATGCTTACACGCGAAAACCGAGGGTATGTTTAAACGCGAAAACCGAGGGTATGCTTAAACGCGAAAACCGTGGGTATACTTAAACGCAAAAACCGAGGGTATGCTTAAACGCGAAAACTGGGGGTATGCTTAAACGCGAAAACCAAGGGTATGCTTACACGCGAAAACCGAGGGTATGCTTAAACGCGAAAACCGAGGGTATGCTTAAACGCGAAAACCGAGGGTATGCTTAAACGCGAAAACCGAGGGTATGCTTAAACGCGAAAACCGAGGGTATGCTTAAACGCGAAAACCGAGGGTATGCTTAAACGCGAAAACCGAGGGTATGCTTAAACGCGAAAACCGAGGGTATGCTTAAACGCGGAAACCGAGGGTATGCTTAAACGCGAAAACCGAGGGTATGCTTAAACGCGGAAACCGAGGGTATGCTTAAACGCCAAAACCGAGAGTATGCTTAAACGCGAAAACCGAGGGTATGCTTAAACGCCAAAACCGAGAGTATGCTTAAACGCGAAAACCGAGGGTATGCTTAAACGCGAAAACCGAGGGTATGCTTAAACGCGAAAACCGAGGGTATGCTTAAACGCGAAAACCGAGGGTATGCTTAAACGCGAAAACCGAGGGTATGCTTAAACGCGGAAACCGAGGGTATGCTTAAACGCGAAAACCGAGGGTATGCTTAAACGCGAAAACCGAGGGTATGCTTAAACGCGAAAACCGAGGGTATGCTTAAACGCGAAAACCGAAGGTATGCTTAAACGCGAAAACCGAGGGTATGCTTAAACGCGAAAACCGAGGGTATGCTTAAACGCGAAAACCGAGGGTATGCTTAAACGCGAAAACCGAGGGTATGCTTAAACGCGGAAACCGAGGGTATGCTCAAACGCGAAAACCGAGGGTATGCTTAAACGCGAAAACCGAGGGTATGCTTAAACGCGAAAACCGAGGGTATGCTTAAACGCGAAAACCGAGGGTATGCTTAAACGCGAAAACCGAGGGTATGCTTAAACGCGAAAACCGAGGGTATGCTTAAACGCGAAAACCGAGGGTATGCTTAAACGCGAAAACCGAGGGTATGCTTAAACGCGAAAACCGAGGGTATGCTTAAACGCGAAAACCGAGGGTATGCTTAAACGCGGAAACCGAGGGTAAGCTTAAACGCGAAAACCGAGGGTATGCTTAAACGCGGAAACCGAGGGTATGCTTAAACGCCAAAACCGAGAGTATGCTTAAACGCGAAAACCGAGGGTATGCTTAAACGCCAAAACCGAGAGTATGCTTAAACGCGAAAACCGAGGGTATGCTTAAACGCGAAAACCGAGGGTATGCTTAAACGCGAAAACCGAGGGTATGCTTAAACGCGAAAACCGAGGGTATGCTTAAACGCGCAAACCGAGGGTATGCTTAAACGCGGAAACCGAGGGTATGCTTAAACGCGAAAACCGAGGGTATGCTTAAACGCAAAAACCGAGGGTACTCGATTACTGAAAAACTCACATTCTTCTTTGGCTTTCCAAACGTCTTATCATCGTCTCTTCCAGCCTCAATATCTGCCATCCTTTCTTCTTTTGTTT
Source organism: Caenorhabditis parvicauda (assembly GCA_963978915.1). Taxonomy (NCBI): domain Eukaryota; kingdom Metazoa; phylum Nematoda; class Chromadorea; order Rhabditida; family Rhabditidae; genus Caenorhabditis; species Caenorhabditis parvicauda. Next base: position 17,929,041 of record OZ022250.1, on the reverse strand, counting down.
GCTTCTTCTTCTTGTGGAAATGTTCAATGTCTTTCAGTCGTGGTAAACCATCTCCGGCACCTTTTCTGAAACGTCTTTCTTGAGATAATTCAATGATCAAACCGAGAGTATTTACGAGAACATGTTATTGTTGCCTCTCCTTTGAGAAATTATAATGATCGATGGCGAAACGGTCACGTTCGACAGAATCATCACGCGCTTGGATTGGATTATAAACAGAGTGGGAGAGGCAGAGGAGGGGAAGATAAGGAGAGAAGCATTACTTTTAAATTCGAAATAGTCAGAAAAGACCTGTGCTGCTTGGAACATTTCTGTTAAAACCCCCAGAAAACTCACGTTTCCATCTTTTCGTGAAGCTCTTCTATGATCTTGTCATCGTTGTTGGTTCTCGCCTTGCCAAGTTGCTTCTTCAACTTCTTTTCTCCGATCAACTGCTTCTTCATTTGATAAGATCTGATGGCTTTGAACTCTTCCTGTAAACGAAAGTTGTTCCAATTTTCTCACGGTCTACATTCTTCCTTTCGTGCAATTCTGAAAAACGCGGACCCACACAGGATTCTTGTTTTCTGACAGTATAAAATTATGGTTGATGACTGCGGAGGCAAATGTTCTTGAGAATTCAATCTTGGAACCTTCAAAGAAATAGCAGGTTTACAAATACATCAGAAAGGACAACCAGCAGAAAATGAATTCAAAAAAGGATTCAGCTCATTTCGCTAACACACTGTTTTAGAAGGCGTGAGAAGGTAAACTTTCCAAAATTCTTCGAATAATTCACGAGGAAGGAATTCAATACATTCAATTTTCGCACCGCATGACCGCTTTTCCATTTATTCTGCTCTGTTTCAGTCCTCGTGGAATAAAAACCACTTTTTAAATTACTTTAACATTTTTTGAGGATACTGACCAGTATTAATATCGAAAACAAAATTAAGCTACCATTTTGACATTCTGGTCGTCGTCCCGCCCACTTTTGTTTTAGCCTGTCATGAAATTATCCAAAATTAAGAAAAATCGTACCTGGGTCAAAATTCTGTCTGTACAAATGAGTTCGGCCTTCTTCTTCGGGTCTTCTTCAGGTTCCTTTGTTTGACTAGTTTCTCCTTCAACTGGCTCATCAGCATCAACATCATCATCTTCAGCTGCTTCGTCTCCAACGTCTTCTTCCCACTCTTCGTCATCACAGTCGCCTTCTTCATCGTCAACGTCTTCCCAGCCTTCTGAAAGGTTACAGAGATCATATTTTTGCTTTTCAATAAACTTTACATCTAGTTTATCGTTTTATTTATTTGTATTTTGAAAAAAAACCTAATTCTAAGAAATAGGTGTGCATGGTCAACAACACCACGTTTCTGCCGTAGGAACAAAACGGCATGCGACCGGATGCGGGATGCATTTTTACGGAACTCACATAAACCCAACGATAATGCTACTATAAAAATTCCAACCTTCATCGCTTTCATCTTCCTCGACACAGCTAGCCTCCGTTTTCTTCTTTTCTTTACCTTCACTCAGCTTTCTTTTCTTGGTTACTGGTTCATCATCATCATCAGTGTCTACTTCGTCCGTGTCGATGTCTAAAGATTAAATTCAAAAGTATAATTTTTCCGTCCCATAATCTAAAAACTACTCAGGAAATGTTATTAGACCTGGCAACTTTGGTGTAGGACTTGGGAAACGTGAACAACACTATGGCTACGAACATTACCAGGAATTGTATGAATATTCCAGATCATCCGCAAACGGCTCTAACATCACATGCGTTTTTGCATAGAAGTGAGGAAATGAGGAAAACCAAGACTTGGCCCTTCACGAAAGTTGTTCCGCGAAAACCGATGGTATGCTTAAACGCGAAAACCGAGGGTATGCTTAAACGCGAAAACCGATGGTATGCTTAAACGCGAAAACCGAGGGTATGCTTAAACGCGAAAACCGATGGTATGCTTAAACGCGAAAGCCGAGGGTATGCTTAAACGCGAAAACCGAGGGTATGCTTAAACGCGAAAACCAAGGGTATGCTAAAACGCGAAAACCGAGGGTATGCTTAAACGCGAAAACCGAGGGTAAGCTTAAACGCGAAAACCGAGGGTATGCTTAAACGCGAAAACTGGGGGTATGCTTAAACGCGAAAATCGTGGGTATGCTTAAACGCGAAAACCGAGGGCATGCTTAAACGCGAAAACCAAGGGTATGCTAAAACGCGAAATCCGAGGGTATGCTTAAACGCGAAAACCGAGGGTATGCTTAAACGCGAAAACCGAGGGTATGCTTAAACGCGAAAACTGGGGGTATGCTTAAACGCGAAAATCGTGGGTATGCTTAAACGCGAAAACCGAGGGCATGCTTAAACGCGAAAACCGTGGGTATGCTTAAACGCGAAAACCGAGGGTATGCTTAAACGCGAAAACCAAGGGTATGCTAAAACGCGAAAACCGAGGGTATGCTTAAACGCGAAAACCGAGGGTATGCTTAAACGCGAAAACCGAGGGTATGCTTAAACGCGAAAACTGGGGGTATGCTTAAACGCGAAAATCGTGGGTATGCTTAAACGCGAAAACCGAGGGCATGCTTAAACGCGAAAACCAAGGGTATGCTTAAACGCGAAAACCAAGGGTATGCTTAAACGCGAAAACTGGGGGCATGCTTAAACGCGAAAACCAAGGGTATGCTTAAACGCGAAAATCTAGGGTATACTTATTATGAAAGAAAAATAACTTTTGGCTGCAGTTTGCGAAATGATGCAGCGGTTCTTGGTGCTAGTTAGAGTGCTACACGTACGTCACAGTAAGTAATCGTTTTTATATGAATCCGATCAGATTAGAGATAACCTCGTCAGGATACTTTCAGAGTCGCGACAATAATGAAAAGAAACGATAACCGTTGTTTCTTTCGAATCTTGCTCATAACTGACCAAAGTTATTTCGACAATAGTTGTTAAACTTTCGATCTATTTTGTATAGAAATAACTTGAAGGCTCACCAGAAACTTCAATTTCGCTATCGTCGTCGTCACCGTTGTCACGATCTTCCAGAATCTTATCCTTGTCCAGGATTTCAGCTCCAGCCACGAAATCGTGGACAGTGGGGCGAGCGAACCCGGTGAATCTGGAAATCTTATTAATGTTTTCGGCTAGAATACCGACTCAACTCTTTCTCTTCGTCTTCACCTTGCGGTCGTCCACGGTCCTTTCTGTGCAAGAGTTTCGGATTTACCGTTCGGAACAATGCGATCAGACCCTTCGCTGCCATCGACACATTCTTGTTTTTGTACGTTTTGTACTGAAACTTTCGTTTAATAAATTCCTTCATAACCTTTTTATCGTCGTTACGCCTTTATTCGTTATACCGAACGGAAATCTGTTTTGTCATCTTTCGTAGGGATTAGTGAATGATTACAACAACAAAATTATGGAGGTGCGAACGAATCTTAAAACTATCAAGAACCTAAGCTAAAATGCAGCGTTATTTTGTTCTTCTTAAAGTTATCATAAATCGCCGGATGGTGGAATTGATGTTCAGCTACTTCAAATCTACTACAGCGCGTGTAAAAAATAAAGGCTTAGGCTTTTAAAAACTACATTCGTAATAATAATAATAAATATACATACTGCCCTTTTGTCCGTATCAAGTTCCAAACAAATTCAAAAAGCTTCGGTCAAAAACTGATCCTAATATTGCACAGATAAATATCACCATACATGTGTATGTTTCAAAACTTATTCATGTCAAAAAGATGGAATTTACACCTTTCATTCTTGCTAAAAACTCAAAATCCATCAAACGTTCTTATGACAGTCTTTTTATGTTTTGCACGCTCGATTCTCCCTTTTTTCCGGTTTAACTTTATGAATTTGTTTGAAATTATACTACACTTCCAGAAAGATTGATACCGAAAACTTGCAAGTGCAATTGTGTGGTTTAGTTTTCGCTTGATGCACGCACTTTATATCTCATGAGCTTTAACAGTCAACAACGGAAACCAAAAAAGTAATGTTTTAGTTGAACAGTTTGGTATAAAGATCCGAAACGAACCTCGGCCAAGTCTCTTAGCAACTCTTCTGTTGCTGCAAACGGACAATTACCCAAGATCTCTCGGATTGCATTGATACCGACAGTCATGGCCTCCGGTGAGTTTCTGAAACTCCGTTTTCGATTATGAGAGCAGTACACTCAAACTAGAGAATTCGGGAAAAAAACAGACTGTAAATCACAATTTTTTCAATAAAATTCCTTTCATACTTCCGCTTGAAATTATACAGTGTGTATAAAAAAACGTCATGTTGTGGGTTTCTGCTGATTTTCCACGTATTTTTGAGAATGACAATAACTTTTGAAACAAAAGTTTTGAGTCACATTCGGACACACATTTTCTGTGAATTTCAACCAAATCCGTCCACGAGCTCTCGAGTTATGTCTATGGAACGAAAATGGACCTGTATAAAAATAACGTCATGTTCACTAAAAACCGAGATAACAAAAACAGAACACTGAGAAATTCTGTTTTTCTTGATGAACAATCATTTTAAAAATTCTTCAAATAAAAAAATGATGTTTCGGAGAGGTTTACAAAAATTTACAAGCCTGGAGAGCAGAAACTGTCATTTTTTGCTCCAAAGAGCCATATGAGCTTCTTTCAGCTGATAGACTATTCAATTTTGTCACAAACTGATGTGAAAATGTAACTCTACAGTTTTTATAATGTTACACATCACCACAACGTTCCTTTCATTCTAGAAAATCAATATTCTCATCCGCATACTGTACTTTTCTCACTTGGCACGTGTTCATCGGGCCATAGTCTAGCCCGAAAGTGAAATTTCTTTGGGTAAAACACTGGAAAGGTAAGAAGAGGCTCTTTTCAAAAAATTTTTCATGTTTTCATCGTTCACAGCTCTTCAACAAGCATTGAATAACGGAGAAAAGAATAACCATGCGAGTTTCAGCGTCTTTCAAGCCATTTTTGACGGTTCAATATTAAACCTCTAATAAAATGCTTATCAAAATGCTGTGATCAGTGAAAACATAAAATATTGTTTCAAAAGAGCCTCTTCTTACCTTTCCAATGTTCTGCCCAAAGAAATTTCACTTTCGGGCTAGACTATGACCTGATGAACCCATGCCAAGTGAGGAAAGTACAGTATGCGGATGATAATATTGATTTTCAAGAATGAACGGCACGTTGTGGTGATGTGTAACATCATAAAAACTGTAGAGTTACATGTTCGCATCAGTTTGTGACAAAATTGAATAGTCTATCAGCTGAAAGAAGCTCATATGGCTCTTTGGAGCAAAAAATGACAGTTTCTGCTCTCCAGGCTTGTAAAGTTTTGTAAACCTTTCCGAAACATCATTTTTTATTCGAAGTATCTGTAAAATGATTATTCATTAAGAAAAACTGAATTTCTCAGTGTTCTGTTTTTGTTATCTCGGTTTTTAGTGAACATGACGTTATTTTTATACAGGTCCATTTTCGTTCCATAGACATAACTCGAGAGCTCGTGGATGGATTTGGTTGAAATTCACAGAAAATGTGTGTCTGAATGTGACTAAAAACTTTTGTTTCAGAAGTTATTGTCATTCTCAAAAATACGTGGAAAATCAGCAAAAACCCACAACATGACGTTTTTATTATACACACTGTATTTTCGTACATTGAATTCTGTCAAAAAAATATGGAAAAATTATCTGAAAACAATTGAATTGTCAATGAGAGTGAAAGTTGATAAATAAATGAAAACTAGCGCACATGTTATTCATCTTCTTATTTGAATTCTCCATCTTTTCAGAATATAACCTTCGGAAAAAAATGTTCCCGACATTGAAAAAAATCAAACCTATCGGAAACAAAATTCATTGCGATCACTCGTAGAAGCTGCTCGACAGTGTCTGGCGGTACCAGCTCGTGGCATGCTTGTGCTGCGTAGAGAAGGATTCGAGTGACCTTGAACACTTCTCATATGGGGGGTCCAATTTGTAAATTACCTCTCTTTGCTTGGGTTGAAGGTATCTGTGAAGGTACGAGTAGAAGGAAAGCGTGTGTAGACGATGAACACCAATGACTCTCGCACACAGGGCGATTCGGAACAGGCGTACCTAATATTATTTATATTTTCGAGCTCAGAATCAATTTAAAAAAATCGTTTTTGAACAAAAATACCTCGAATTTGTCGACCTTCTTACTCTCCAACATTCCGTATATCCTGTCTGCAAATGCTTGTGGGTCATAGAGGGACTGAATTGCTAGCAAGTTGCATTCTTTGCTTCTTCCTTCTGAAAATTTTCTTTTCTATATGTTGTATGTGTATTTGATTCAATCAAGGTGTGGTTTTTTTAAAACCTTTTTCTGGATAAATAAAGTTATAATCACTGAAAAAACCGTATTTTTTCCCAACTAAAACCTAACCTTTCTTCTGTTTCTGCTTCTTGTTCAACGTTTTCTTCGCCCTCTCCATATCTTTTTCTCTCTTTCTTGTTTTCTTGGCATGACGGAACGAGTTCATGACCTCCTTAATGGTCTTGGTGTTCTCTTCGTCTTCTTCACCGCCACTCTCTTCTTCGCTGATACCTTCTTCGTCGTTTTTGGATCCGAGGAAGAACTTCATCGCGGTGACCTGTAGTTTTCATTATCAAACTCTGTTACAAGATATTCTGGTGTTATAAAATCATAGAGAAATTGAGAGAAAAGGACGATGATTCGAGAATAGCGTTTCTGATTTGTGATTTTATTAAAATCATTTTTGTTTTGATGCTTCGAAGTTAAACTAATCATACCTGAATTTTCGGAACCTTGTGGAAGCAAGCCTCCGATATGACGTTCGCTGTCTTGGCATCTCGCCAATACTTCTTTCTGAAGGCATCAATGCAGACGAGTTGGGCTGCACGAGCAACAATTGCTCTCGAATCCTGAAGAAGAACTTGAAGTCATAAACCAAGAAGGCCGTTTAGTAGAAAATTTGTCTGTAATTGTAGGAAGAAGAGTACCTTCATTTTAGAAAAACACAAATTCTGGATCCGTCCAAGTGTCTTGGCATCCTTCTTCTTGTTGTACAGACGTTTCAGATGCGTACTGATCGATGATATGATGAACTTTCTAAAATTCTGACTATTTTCCAATTCGTCCAAACGCAACCTGAGATGTTTGTCTTCTACCTTGACCAATTCAAAGAAAACTTCTAGCAATTCGATTGGATCAACCAAATTTTGGTTGCGTAGAAGAATCAGAGCCTTGCAGAATGCCATTCGCACCTGAAATTCGCATTTTTTACGCAAAAATATGAAGAAACGATGGAATATATGCAATTTATATCACACTTTATTAAAACTTTTATTTACGTTTTGAAGCATAAGAATTAGCAGGTCGGTGTTGAAAATTTTATCTAATGTCCGTTTGGCTCTAAACGATTCACTACAAACCAGTTGAAAATAAAATAAGATAGAAAAAATATCAAAAAGTCCAGGAATCAACTAGTTTTATATTATTCTCGTGATACTCCTGCATCATTATAAAAATAACACTTTTCCAAGATTTTTCGATCGACATAAAACAAAAAATACTCACATGCGAATCCAATCCAGGTCCCTGTTCTTTCAGAATTTCGAAGATACTGGCGGAGAAGTGCTTGGTCTCTTCTGTAAAAAGATGAATTTAGTGAAACGCATCCCGTTTATTTCAAACGTTAATAACTTTGCTCAGAACAGCCCAATCACTTTGTTCTCAGGCTTCGGTTGAACCCTAAGCTAGCCCCAACCTAGCCTAATCCTAAAAAGAAGTGTTCGTAGTAACCCACATCACGTTTTTACATTTGAAAAAAACGGGATGTGTTTTACTACATGCCGTAAGACAATGTTCATCATAATGTGAGATATGCTACTGTTTGATATTTGTCTGAATTTTAATCAAAATGTCACGTGAATCGCTAAAATCTAAACATAAAATCTTGACGGAGTCGCAAGTACCGCAAAACTAACCTGGATAATACTTTCCGAGTCCAGACAAAAATGTGACCGACTCGAGAAGAGGCTGCAGTTCCATTTTGTGTTGTTCCGGTTGCAAATGGAGTAGCTTCATGGTTTGAACAAAATGGTTGTATTGTTCCATGAATTCCTGAAGGTGAAGAGTGAATTCAAAATACACACCCAATATGGAGGTTCCAATGGTTGACACGGAGATTAACTGATATATTTGATTAATATGAAGGTTACGAATTGAATAATATTTTGCTGACTTTATCTGGTCACTCTGAAAAAAGGTTCGAGTTTCGCAACTGAGAAAAAGACCTTGGGAATAGTCTGACAAATTTTTTAAGGCTTTTCGAAACACACGGACAAGGGCGGACCACTTCTTTTTCTAGGCTTTGGACCCCATTTTTTCGTGAATCTTAATCATCACTATTAGCCAATATTCAAAGATGGGTCTAGAACGAACCTATGAGATCAGCTCTTATAGAATTTCATTTTCTTGATGAAAGAAAAGAAAAATCACCTCTTTGTAGGATTCGGGATCTTTCCTTATAATTTCCATCATCAGGCCAAGATTCCTCTCGGACATTGTGAACCGCGAAGTGCGGCCTGTGTTCGAGCCAACTCCGAGGTCTGTGGTCATTCCTTAAATATTTTAATATTTAAATGTTTGGGAGATGCGGTAGGAGCTGTAGGAAGAAGGAGGACACGATTGTAGCAGAGAAAATGGAACCACAGATAAGCAACAAGAAAATTAAGAGATATCATGATCAGGTGAACGAACACCTCGAAAAATAGGAAAAAGGTAGGGAAAATTATTTTACGATTTATGAAAATTCACAAGATGATTCCAATTTTACTCCATGATCTGCCAAATGATAAATAATTTTCTCGTCCGACTTTGTTTCATCCAATGTTGAAATTTTCGAAATGAGCTCGGACTCAGCTTTGGTTAGTTTAGTTCTGCTGGTAATGCTGTGTGCTATCTAAAATTGAATGTCGTTTTTGATTTCGTATTCAAAACGAACCATCTTCCGGAAGCGTACTGATGATATGTCATAAATAAAGATGTTATTGGGGGATGGAGTCAGGATGAACGAATCGAGAACATCTCTTATTGTGACGTTCACTCTAAAATAAAATCAGAACTTTATAAATTTTAAAATAATTTTACTGTGAGAATTCACGCTCATTATTCCTTTTTGAAAAAAAAAACTAAAATTAAATATTTGTTGTTAAAATTATTCACAAATGAAAAATACCTCTTTGTTCCAGAGTCCTTTTGGTATAATTTGATACACGAATCCACACAATCTTTCACCAGAGTCTGAAATTGGTTCGATCGAAGTAATAAAAAAATCTTACTTACCCCTGTACTGTCTCTGAGGATTTTGGTTATATCATTAGCGGTGTTCAAGTTAGGTTCAGTGAACCCAAATTCCATGCATTTCAAATGGAGAAGAACTTTTACTTCATCCGTGACTGAGAATTGCTTTGCACTACAGCAATTCGCCTGCAGAAATGAATTTGATAATATAAATATAACTCACCCTCAGATATCCCTGCAGTTCTATAATGGTTTCAACATGATGAGCCTTCAGTTCATGGGGAAACTTCAAGAAAATTAAAATGAGTTGGATGAGCTGCTCACCGTCTGGATAAATTCCCTCGTTGTTATTTTACTGCACAAAAAAGATCTCAGTATTCTGAACTCTCTGAAAGATTCTATCCAACTTTTTTGTTACGAAATAAAAACTACCTCAATTTTAGTCCATGGTGATTTTCTAGAAAGGCCCGATATCCGGTCGCAAGCTTGTCCCACAGATTTTGACTTGTGGCTTGTTCCATAAACTCAGAAAATGGACAAACAAAGAGGAAAACAGCAAAAGTAGGAAAACGAAAAAAATAAAAGTTAAAGTTTCTGCATACACCGATTTTCGCGTATGACGGGCATTTGCACACAATTTAAATTACTACCGTAATCTCAATCTTTTCAGTTATACTAGCAGTTTTTGAACCTCTCTTTTATAAAAGGAAATTTCCTATAAGAAATTAAAATTATTGCTGTGATAACAAAAGATCTTCCGTGCAGCAAAGCGCAGAAAATAGAACTTTTTTTGATGTGAGGATATTTACACATCTATTGAAAAATGAAAATAACCTTTTTGAAATTCGATGAGATTTATAGAGCTCCCAAACGTGGCACAAGCTTGAAACTCACGTTTCTCACACGAAATTCGAAATAAAAAATGAACACAAATCAAATATTGCGTGATTCATGAACGTGAAGTGAGTGAAAAAATGAGAGCCTATGAGAGCGAATAGAGTAATTTCAGTGTGGGATTCAGAGCCAGAATCGAACGAGTTTAAACTTGACGTCTCGATACAGTAACCAGAGGCTAGGACTAACATTTACTGATCATTTTGAATCCCCGCCACGAAATAAAGTTTCACGTCTCCACGTTTTTATTCCCGTCTCGATACAGTAACCAGAGGCTAGGACTAACATTTACTGATCATTTTGAATTCCCGCCACGAAATAAAGTTTCACGTCTCCACTTTTTTATTCCTGTCTCGATACAGTAACCAGAGGCTAGGACTAACATTTACTGATCATTTTGAATTCTCGCCACGAAATAAAGTTTCACGTCTCCACGTTTTTATTCCCGTCTCGATACAGTAACCAAAGGCTAGGACTAACATTTACTGATCATTTTGAATTCCCGCCACGAAATAAAGTTTCACGTCTCCACGTTTTTATTCCCGTCTCGATACAGTAACCAAAGGCTAGGACTAACATTAACTGATCATTTTGAATTCCCGCCACGAAATAAAGTTTCACGTCTCCACGTTTTTATTCCCGTCTCGATACAGTAACCAGAGGCTAGGCCTAACATTTACTGATCATTTTGAATTCCCGCCACGAAATAAAGTTTCACGTCTCCACGTTTTTATTCCCGTCTCGATACAGTAACCAGAGGCTAGGACTAACATTTACTGATCATTTTGAATTCCCGCCACGAAATAAAGTTTCACGTCTCCACGTTTTTATTCCCGTCTCGATACAGTAACCAGAGGCTAGGACTAACATTTACTGATCATTTTGAATTCCCGCCACGAAATAAAGTTTCACGTCTTCACGTTTTTATTCCCGTCTCGATACAGTAACCAGAGGCTAGGACTAACATTTACTGATCATTTTGAATTCCCGCCACGAAATAAAGTTTCACGTCTCCACGTTTTTATTCCCGTCTCGATACAGTAACCAGAGGCTAGGACTAACATTTACTGATCATTTTGAATTCCCGCCACGAAATAAAGTTTCACGTCTTCACGTTTTTATTCCCGTCTCGATACAGTAACCAGAGGCTAGGACTAACATTTACTGATCATTTTGAATTCCCGCCACGAAATAAAGTTTCACGTCTCCACGTTTTTATTCCCGTCTCGATACAGTAACCAGAGGCTAGGACTAACATTTACTGATCATTTTGAATTCCCGCCACGAAATAAAGTTTCACGTCTCCACGTTTTTATTCCCGTCTCGATACAGTAACCAGAGGCTAGGACTAACATTTACTGATCATTTTGAATTCCCGCCACGAAATAAAGTTTCACGTCTCCACGTTTTTATTCCCGTCTCGATACAGTAACCAGAGGCTAGGACTAACATTTACTGATCATTTTGAATTCCCGCCACGAAATAAAGTTTCACGTCTCCACGTTTTTATTCCCGTCTCGATACAGTAACCAGAGGCTAGGACTAACATTTACTGATCATTTTGAATTCCCGCCACGAAATAAAGTTTCACGTCTCCACGTTTTTATTCCCGTCTTGATACAGTAACCAAAGGCTAGGTCAAACATTCGCCGTAGATCAAACTACAGCGACTGTAGTTAAAAACATTTCTTGCCATTGACGAAAGAAATTCGCTTGTTAAGATGAGAAAAAAAGAACAAAAGAATGAAAAAAAAGTTGATGTGCGAACTCACCCTATAGCTAAATTGCGTTCAAAATTTAATTAGTTTTTTACAGGTCTGCTGAAATTTCTTCAACATTTTCGGAGCTTGCGTTGAAAGGCAGTGACAAATTCCGCTGCATTTTCCTTTTCTTTCCTAGTTCGAAGTTGTGCACATTCCTAATTTGTTGTTTTCCTGATATTTCCCAGGACCAAACGAAAAATACAATCCGGCACAAAAACATTCCTTGATTTTTTGATTTTTGTTACATCAGGGAATCTGAACACTGCGATTTCCAATTTGTTAAACATAATTGCATTTTATGAATATTGAGAGAGAGAGAGTCCGCGAGACTGAGCGTAGCGAGGACAAAAGTTTTGTCAAGACATGTTGCAACCTCATGACATAAAGTGACATAGGCTGCTTATAGCTCGACTGAGCAGCGCATAACGCCAATGTATTCTACTATGACCTTCATCGTGATCATACTTTTCAGGCAATGGATGTTTGGGACAGAGGTTCCATATATTTCCGAGTATGCAGCGTTGTTTTGGGTATTATGGCAAATATCGTCTTGCTCGTGTCTATATTTGCATATAGCAGCAAATCTTTGAAAACTTATAGGTAATCACGAGAGAGAGAGAGAGAGAGAGAGAGAGAGAGAGAGAGAGAGAGACTCAATTTCAGAATTCTTATAACTGCAATCGCCGTAACAGATGTCACTTATTGCTTGAGCATTGGTTTTGGCTTAGCAAGGTCAGAAACTACTAGTTTTTGAGAACATAAGTGTGTATGCCTTCATTCTCATCGTTAGATTTTCAGGCAAATGTTCTTCACAACAAGGATCGCGATAATCTTCAATGGACCCTGCGTCTATCTGGGCCTCGACGCATGCATTCTCGGTCAGCATAAGTACAAAATCTCGGTTATCCTTGATCATTTCAGCTCACGGGGTATGGATCCACGGTATTGAGCACAGTGTCAACCTGATTTGGATATCTTTTGTTTATCGCTATATAGTCCTCACGAACTATACAGTTACCAGAACTAAGTTGATTATGGTCATTTGCGTCATCCACATCCCATCTATCATCCAGATTGTGAGTCGAAAATCGACAAAGTCAGGGTGAATTCTGGCCAGTTCTGGTAAATCACCGCCAATTTAGGTGAAATTCTGGCGAATCACTAAAAAATGAACCCTCTTTTTTTTCATAATTCCATTCCTAAAACTCTGAATTTTCCTGAAAAATTATAAAAATTGTGTGACTCACAAGTGAAAACTACACTTTTCACATCGGAAACCAGAAAAAACCAAAAACAACTGCTTTTTCTTTTCAAAGTTTGAATGAGTTTGGAAATATTTTAACCAGGTAAAAAAATGACCTCCACTTCAGGGCTTTCTTCCACTTTCCCTCGAACCAAACCTAACTTCAACTCCTGAGGTCGTTGCCTTTGAAAACATAGCAGATGGAAGGCGATTCGCGCACGTGTTCACGAAAGCTCTCCCAGACCTTTTCCTGTCTTGTAAGTTTTTACGACTTTTCATCACCGCAGTCGTATCATTCAGACAGCCTGGTTTACGCAACGGTACCAACATACTTCTTGTTTCCTGTCGTATTCGTGATCAGGAACAAGATTTTGGTTGAAAATTGAGCGAGCAAAAAATAACGCGACTCTCATTAAAACAGTCGTTGAATTCCGAATTTCGAATCCTAAAACTCGATATGGACAAGGAAGCAATATTTGACTACAGTTCCAAAAAAGTTTGAAACAAAAATTTTTCATGGTTTACAAATGGCGTTGAAGAATGAGTAGTCGCGTTTTTTATGCACGCACTGAATGTCATGTCGTTTCTCCTTCTATTTCAATGAAGAATGTTACTCTCTTTTCCAGGGACCAGCTCCGCAGACTAATAAAAAATCGACTGGTGAAGAACAAAATCTACACGGAGCAGAAAACAGTGTCCAGAACAATACCATCTGCAACACAATTTTTCTGACCAATAAAGTCCCTTTAATCCTCGACAATTCTGAGACACGCAAGGTCATTCACCTGATTCTATTGTTACGATTTTTCAAGAAACCAATAGTCGTTCTACTTTTATGGTTGTTGCCATCATCTGATCAATTTTATTCCAGTAACATCAAGATGCGTAAAAGTTATATTGTTTTACTAGAAAATTATCATAGCTTCTTCTACCTGTAGAAAAGTCTGGCCTCCGTAAATCGGGTACTTAGTACCGTAGCAGTTTCGCCTTGAAATACAAGAACGATTTACGTGATGTTTTTCAGAATGGACTGAAAATAAAAAATAATTTAAATCCACAAAGATCTAAC
>OZ022250.1:17859787-17909787 GCA_963978915.1 Caenorhabditis parvicauda | reverse complement strand
TTCTCAAGATGTCTTCGAGCCTGAGCTTGAGTTCGTGGTGGTGCATGAGCTTTAACACAATTCATAAGTAATGGATTAGTCACATAGAAAAAGTAGTACGGTTGATGCTAACAACTCCAAGAAAGTAAAATCAAACTTACCGTAATCACCCATAGAGAGAGAAAATGGACCTCGAAATAAAATTAGGTGGATGAATGAGGAAATTTACATGTCAACTCGCAAGAGTCAACTAATTATGTCAATTACGCAATATGGTGTATGTTCCAGGGTGTTCTATTCGTAGGAAAATGATGCTCGAAGAGCTGCGGACTGCTGAGATCATCGGACACGCCGTACCACAGTGCAGCGGACAGTTCTACAGGAAAAGGTGGGTGCCGATACAAATTTTCACCAAACAGTATGCACAGTTTATCAAGATCGGAAAAGATCGAAATGGGCGGAGTTTAAAAAAGACCCCACTTTGGGAGTTGGAAATCGCCAAAGTCCAGGTGAATCCTGGCCAATTAGATGTACTTATTTTTCCAAGGTTTCGGCAATCACGCCATCTTCAGGGATACATACCTCAAACTAGGGTAATTAAAGTTTAATTAAACAACACGATGCACAATAACATTCTTCACCACTTACACTTCATTAAATCTGAATTTTAAAAAAAGAAGTCGGAAGTGAGAGAGAGAGAGAACAAGTTTCAGACAGTGCCTTGTCGGAACGGAAACTTGCTGGTGTGTTGATGTGAATGGAAGAAAGCTGTCTCGCGAAGAGTTCGGAACTTCTTCTGAGTGTGAAACAGTGAGAAGACGTCAAGAGAATCTTGCTATGAAAGCGGTGGCGCTTCTACAACCGGGGTTCCTTTCACAACAGGTTTTTTTTACTTAATGAAGGAAAAATTAGGCAGATCACACTCGAAGAACTTTGGAGAAGAAGATGATATTGTTGAAATTTTATCAAATAACAAACACGATTGGCCAATGTCAGACATGACGAGTAGCGTCAGATCTCGATGTCAGACATGACGAGTAGCGTCAGATCTAGCGAGTGGTAACCAATCAGTTTAAAAAGCATATTCCTACAATGGAAACCCCCTGTTAGATGTCCGTCCAAATTTCACACAAAAATTCCGCCAACTACACTGATAAAAAATAAATTAAACATGAAAATGAATGTTGCGGTGTATCAGATCTGATGCCACGTCTCGAATCATAAAAAAGTGAGGATATTTTTGTTGAAAATATCTGCTGAAACCAACTTTGGCGTCAAAGTGGTGTCAGATCGTGCCCCTTTTGATTCAAACAACTCTAGATCTGATGCTACTTTCGCTAGATCTGATGCTACTCGTCATGTCTGAGGTGGCTGATCGGTTAAAGCGAACAACTTCCACGCGCTCGTCGCGGGTTCGTATCTCCTTACCGGCCATTTTTGCACAACCCCTTTCTTCCCTTTGACCCCCAGCAAAACCAAAAAAGACCAGTCGGCTTCTACGAAAAATCGGGCGGAGGATTTGTGATAGTGTTGGTTGTTCTAGAAGGTTATCGTTCCTCGAATGTTCGAAAAACTTCGAAAGCTGTATACAAAGCCGATTTTTGTGTTCATCATGACTGATAGAAATCTACTTCTTTTTTTCAGGATTGTACAAGCCTACACACAGGCAGTTGTCCCACAGGAATCTCTTCAGAGAACGCACTGATTGAGAAGTTCTGTGACTGTGATGCGGATTGTTATGAGGCGGAGAAATGTTGCAAAAGCATCACGGGATTCAGAATTTGTGTTTTGTCCATTTCCAAAACGTCTTCGGTTTCTCTAACGACTAACACAACTAAACCAACCACATCATGTTCGCTTTCCTTTAAGTTTGCAAACGGGCTGAACCCGCCAGAACTGTTGATGTTTTGATTTCAGTTCCGTCGACTCTGAGCTTGGTCTGCAGCACCAACGAGCAGTACACTGCATGCTACTCAGCATGTCAGCCGTCTTGTCAGGATCCAACGACACCTGCGTGTCCTCCACCAGTTTGCACCCCAGGATGTCATTGCTTGCCAGGTTCTCTCTCTCTCTCTCTCTCTCTCTCTCTCTCTCTCTCTCTCTCTCTCTCTCTCTCTCTCTCTTTCTTTCTTTCTTTCTCTCTCTCTTTCTCTCTCTCCTTCTCTCTCTCTTTCTCTCTCTCCTTCTCCCTCTATGATTTTATTCAGGTTTCATTCGGCGAGACACATCACCTCGGTCATCATGTCTGCCCAGATCCATGTGTCAAGCATACGACACAACCATGAAATGTGCGGATGATAGACGGGCGTATCAGACGTGTGGTTCGTCGTGTCCGATCAGTTGTGAGACAAGAAACTCACCAAGGTAACCTTTGAGGCTGAAAAGTGCGAAACAAACAGTACAGGTGTGCGGAGAAATGTGTCATTGGTTGTTTCTGTAAGGTTCCTTACATTTTGGAGAACGGAAATGATCCGCTGCACTCGAGGTAACGAGAGAGAGAGAGAGAGAGAGAGAGAGAGAGAGAGAGAGAGAGAGAGAGAATGAGAGAGAGAGAGAGAGAGAGAGAGAGAGAGAGAGAGAGAGAGAGAGGGGGAGAGAGAGAGGGGAAGAAGTTCAGATGTGTCTTACCATCGGAATGCTTGCCGCAGGATGAAATCAGGCCCGGACCGTTCAATCCATTCGTGGCACGCCAACCTCAACTCTCACCAGTATGTTCAGTCATTATTTTAATTAGTACTTAAAAGTTATCATTGAGTTTTACACGAAAAATCACTAGAAACTAAATTTTGAATACGTTTCAACCAACAATTGACACATGAGCGACTTTCAGAGTCTTGTAATACCATCAGGATACCCGACGCCTCCTTCGTTTCCCAAATCGCAACCACCGACATTACTTCCGACCGTCAAGGACCATTGTTCAGACCCGTTGAAGAACTATCTGAGTTGTGGAACAAAGTGTCCAGGTGTTTGTTGAAGTAGTAAAAAATACTGTTAATTTAATGATGAAGGTATTTGTTTTTGATCCGGTTACAAAGAATGAGAGAGAGAGAGAGAAATTTCCAGCCTCCTGTGATTCTCCAGTGACTACGGTATCCTTGGAGTGTTCACTTTCTTGTGTAGCCGGATGTTTCTGCCGTCTTCCCTACGTCCTGCTGAATTCAACGGTATCACCAATCAGCATCCATCTCCATAACTAACAATACAGGACTCAAACTCGCCTTGTCTCCTACCACAATTGTGTCCTCGGACAACAACTCCTCGTCCCAGATCACCGGAAGGTTGCTCGGATCCAAGGAAAACTTGGACAACTTGCAGTGCCAGCAAGTAAGTCGGACAAGTTCAACCTAAATAAGAATAATAATAATAATAACAAAATTAATCTTAAATCTTGTTCCAGATGTGCAAGATCGTGTACGAACCCCGAGGGTAGATGTCCGGATGGGACCTGCCTGTCCGGCTGTGTCTGCAGGGAACCATACGTACTACTCGATCCTGTCAACCCCGACTCCAGATGCGTTCTGCCAACAGAGTGCGAACAGAAATGTGGTGAGGATAAGGTAGGACAGACAGTTTTGAAACTATTTCTCAAACTGTATCCTGAAAGACGTGAGACCAAGTTTATTGAATTTAAAATTAAAAATCCTTCAAGATGTAATCGATTTTGTCGATTCTCGTGGTCAAGAACTTTCTGGTCGAAAATGGAAGAAATTCGTGGACCGAGAAAGAGAGGGAGAAAGAGAGAGAGAGAGAGAGAGAGAGAGAGAGAGAGAGAGAGAGAGAGAGAGAGAGTGAGAGAGAGAGAGAGAGAGAGAGAGAGAGAGAAATAAATCTCTCTCTCTCGAAAATAGAAAAAAATCATGGTTATATGGTCGGACAAAATCATTGAGGTTTTGATTGGTTCCTCTTCAGCAAGACCTAGGATGTACGAAAATCATTGTTTCACAGGATCTGAAGTCACAGTATCCTGAAGAATAGGTGTCTGAACAATAATTAACATTAGTCGACTATCAAATGCTCTAGAAAAATATTCGAGAAGGACTCTATCTCGAAGTCTATGGTCGCAACTTCTACTTGACAGGAATTCCAAACTTGCGGCTCGTCGTGTCCCATGGGCTGCAACAACCTCCATCCGAAAAACTGTGCTCCTTGTCAGGCAGGATGTTTTTGTAAGAACGGTAAGAAATTCAGACGTTGCCTCAAAAATAGAAAGGTTATAGGGATGGTTTTCAAAGACGCTGTATCGTGGAGAACGTCAGAGTGCGTGCAGGTAGAGAAGTGTTCTGAAGCGAAAACAGTGTCGTCGTCGACGACTACGCCAACAACGACAGCGTTAGGACTCGAGATTTTGAGCGCAAATCAGAATGAACAACTTCTGAAACGTGAGTTGCAAAGTTGAACAGACTTCCTAACTGAACCATAGTAACAAACATCCATAGCAGAGTTGCACGGAATTCCGACTTCCGCTCTTTTTCACTTCCGACTCCCGACTTCCGTTTAACAAATTCTACTTTCGAGTTCCGTCAGAAAATTTTTTCGTGAAAAATGACGAAAAAACTTTCTCACTCCAACATCTCCTCCTCGAATCTCAACTTTCATATTCAGTTCTGAAACAAAATCGAGACCAGAAGACGTCCACCTCTGAGCAGTGTCCCGAAACGACATTTGACGTTGGGTCAAAGTCCTGCTCATCTGACATGGATTGTCCTGTAGAGCAGCGGTGTTGCAGACCGCTGTTAGTCTCTTTGGGAGTCAACCCACAGAGGTATAGTTTTGAGAATTGATGCCAAAAAGTGCTCTAGGCTGATCGTGAACCGCTTTTTTTATGCTCTAAATCGAATTAAGTTAGTTCACTTCAACTGACAACAGCTGCGCGGGGGACATGAAGTATTTTCTTCCATGATGGGATCTCTGTTATTGGGTACCAGTCCCTCTGCTGCATTTTGCTTGTAGTACCTCAAGAACTCACAAAAAAACCGTGGAGGAATGTTATTACTGTCTCTACAGATGCGTTTGCCCGGATCCGAATGCAGTTTGGTCTTCATGCGGGAGCCTCTGTCCAGAGTACTGCAGCCAGTCGGCAGTACCTGTGTGTTCGAAAACCTGTAGTGCTGGATGTCATTGTGCTCCAGGATTCGTGAGGTCGCGGAATGATGTGAAAGCTCCGTGCGTTCCACGTGAACAGTGCACGTCCACTTCTTGTAAGCGTTCAGTTCTCGTGGCTATTGTACTCTACGTTCACATTCAGTTAACTTGGATGAACCATCAGGAACAGTGAGACAAGCGACCATAAAAGAAGTTACCATTGGACCGCGTCTCAAGGATGATGTGAGTAATATATGACTGTGAAAATGAGGAAGAGAGAGAGAGAGAGAGAGAGAGAGAGAGGAGAGAGAGAGAGAGAGAGAGAGAGAGAGAGAGAGAGAGAGAGAGAGGGAGAGAGAGAGAGAGAGAGAGAGAGAGAGAGAGAGAGAGAGAGAGAGAGAGGAGAGAGAGAGAGAGAGAGAGAGAGAGAGAGAGAGAGAGAGAGAGAGAGAGAGAGAGAGAGAGAGAGAGAGAGAGAGGGAGATCGAGAGAGAGAGAGAGAGAGAGAGAGAGAGAGAGAGAGAGAGAGAGAGAGAGAGAGAGAGAGAGAGAAAGAGTCTCGATTTTCAGGTGGCTGCAGCAGTGATAGTATCAAAAGAAAGTGTAGTCTTGGGAAAGTTTGTTTTTTCCCAAAACTCAGAAAATTCAATGTCGATACAAGGAGAAGTGTTCGGATTGCCAGCTGGTGAACACGCAGTTGTCATTCACCAATTTGGTGATGCATCCGATGGGTGCAGCCGCATCGGTGCGCCATTCAATAGGATAACAGGAAGAACACCATCTCTAGGCGACGTCAAACGTATGAAAAGCACGAGAAGATTTTGTGTAAGGAAGTTTTACAGAGAATGGGAGGTTTGAAAAGGATGTCGACCTGACTGTGAGTGACGTGATAGGAAGAGCAATTGCGATCTATAGGTACGGTATAACTCTGTACCACTCATAAATTTTCTAATTCTCAAGATTCTCAACACTGGACTGGATCAACAGTGTTCAAGGAGAGAACGCTATAGCCTGCGGTACAGTCGGATTAACGAAACCTATATAAAGCATGTAGAATAAATTTTGAACGAATTTTCTCATTCTTCATAAATCAGAATCTGATTTCTTTTTTTTTTTGCCTGAAGGATTCTATAGTCTTAAATGTTTCAGCATCAGGGATATCCATTTTCACTCTCTATGCAGTTCTCAGAGGAAAAGAAGAAAAAATCTTAGCCGAATATATCATTTTTTATAGAAATCAATAAATATGGAAGCTTTCGGCTCTCCTTCGTTGTTTTTAGAAATCTGTAATATTTTATTACTATTATAAAACGCACGTGTAACAAAAAATGTTTATATGTTTTCATATATATATAGATATATATATATATATATAGATGTCGGGGTATTTGTCTGACTATAAATGTGTGAATAACTCTTTTCAGAATTGATATTTTAGGTTGAAATTTTGTGACTAGATTACGAAAATTATGTGTACTTGGACTAAACTTTTTCCAAATTTCTACCTATCACGATACCGTAGTTATGACCTAATTAGTGCAAATTGGGGTCAATTTTCACGTGTCACGTACACCATGTTCAACATGTTTCGAACACGTGTTTCCAAAGCGCAGTGGCAGAGAAGTCGATTACAAAACTAATCGAAGCCCGATCATTTCCTGTCTGATCTCTTTTCTTTTGCTTTTTGTCTAACCATACAAGTGTAACCTTCTGCTCTATAAAAAGTTTTAGCGATAAAAATACCGTGAAAAAATATTTTCATGCGCTTTGTCTCCCCGGGGGCGAAGCCCCCGGGATTAGAACAATATTTTTGTGCGGTTGGTCTCCCAGGGGGCGAAGCCCCCGGGAGTAGAACAATATTTTTGTGCGGTTGGTCTCCCAGGGGGCGAAGCCCCCGGGAGTAGAACAATATTTTCGTGCATTTGGTCTCCCAGGGGGCGAAGCCCCCGGGAGTAGAACAATATTTTCGTGCATTTGGTCTCCCAGGGGGCGAAGCCCCCGGGAGTAGAACAATATTTTTGTGCGGTTGGTCTCCCAGGGGGCGAAGCCCCCGGGAGTAGAACAATATTTTCGTGCATTTGGTCTCCCAGGGGGCGAAGCCCCCGGGAGTAGAACAATATTTTCGTGCATTTGGTCTCCCAGGGGGCGAAGCCCCCGGGAGTAGAACAATATTTTTGTGCATTTGGTCTCCCAGGGGGCGAAGCCCCCGGGAGTAGAACAATATTTTTGTGCATTTGGTCTCCCAGGGGGCGAAGCCCCCGGGAGTAGAACAATATTTTTGTGCATTTGGTCTCCCAGGGGGCGAAGCCCCCGAGAGTAGAACAATATTTTTGTGCATTTGGTCTCCCAGGGGGCGAAGCCCCCGGGAGTAGAAAAATTTATCGTTCTCGGGGGAACCCAAGGGTGGAGCCTTCTGGAAGAGGAAAACTTGAAAGAAAGTAACTAACTAATACCATATGAATTATTTCCTGCGCTTGAGTTTACCGATAGCAAAGAGTACGAGCATCCAAAAAAAAACACGCAAAACGCCTGAGCGCAGCGAAGGTTCAACAGCTAGTTTCTTTGAAGTTTACAAAAGCTTCACGCTTCAGTTTATTATGAATGAAGAATGACCGTTTTCCATTCTTTCAAATACTCAACAAGGAGATGAAAAAATCGAATACGACTTACAATCATTTCAGTACACTAAAAACCTCACCCGGAAAACCCAAACCGCTGGAAGACCTAATTGAACTTACTAGTTAGAACTCTCGTTTTTTTTTGTCTTTTCAACGTTTTCACTGCATTTTCAATTATCGGCCAACGCGTTTTCATCCACTTCGGACAAACGTTTCGAGTCATTTCGAGATTGCGGCACACTGGGTTTCGAGTGTACTTTAACTAAATACCCTACCTACTCGCTGAACTTTTCTCTTTAAATTGTGCATGTTGTCTCTCAAACGTTTCTCTCATGTGTGGCAAGAGTTTGACCTTGTGAGATGAATTTGAAATTCTGCGATGTTTGACTTGATAGTGATACAAGTAATTTTTGCATCGCAGAATAACATATTGGTTTAAAATTTTAAACTTTTATTCAGGAAAAAAAGTTACAAAAAAGCACAAAACCGAATCAGCAACAGCCATTGGGAATGGAGACTGAAATTAAAACCTATGTAAACTGTTTGGTCAGGACAGACAATTTTTTTAATGCAGAAAGTGAGAAAGATATTTGCCAGGTCACCGTTGAGAAAAGTAATGAATTCAGTGTTAGTAGTTCTATCCGAAGAATCCAGAATATTCCCAGACAATGATCAGTCAACGTTAGATTCGACCGTTTTCTGAGGTTTCAGTCAGTCAGTGATTGGTTGCCGCGAAATTGCTATACTTTAATAACTCCTATCCTATTTCTCGCTCCGAAGTTCTTCAAAAACCTTTTCTCGAAATTCGCATCCTGGTTGCGTTGTAAGCTTGCAGGGCAAGTGTTTAACTTCTCACAGGTGCGGTGGGTCCCTTGAGGCCGTCTATCTTGATATCCTTCAACACCAATCTAGCTTATTTCTTGCCAAAGATTCAACTTACACTGGATTTTATTCAAGTGATGCGAGTTTCACTTCAACGTTGCGAATGCTTTTTCGTGTTCTCAAAATTCTGAGAAAAAGCTTTTTTTGGTTGATTTCAACCACTAAATGGGGCTATATTGTGCCTTTTCGGTGATTTATGTGACACGGAGCTCCCTTTGGGTCAAGCATTCTGTTCGAGTAAGAAGCTGTTCTATCATTCATCGTAAGATCTCTCGCTCGCTCTCTCTCTCTCTCTCTCTCTCTCTCTCTCTCTCTCTCTCTCTCTCTCTCTCTCTCTCTCTCTCTCTCTCTCTCTCTCTCTCTCTCTCTCACTCTCTCTCTCTCTCTCTCTCTCTCTCTCTCTCTCTCTCTCTCTTTCTCTCTCTCTCTTTCTCTCTCACTCATTGTCTGAATGTCAAGTTAAAACTTCCTTCTTGCAGTGCTTCACTGGATGTGAATTACAAACAGAAATTTCACATCAGTTGTGTTACGCGGAGCTCTTTGTAACTCTATTGACTGCCATCTAACCATATAAACGTTATTATTCAACTTTCATTAAATTTAATACGAATTGCCCTAAGACATTTGAATTCGATGACAATCAAGCAGGAATGGAGACATTCGAAATTCATTGGACAATAAAAAAGCATCTCATGTTTTGCCTCTCTCTCTCTCCCTCTTTCAGGTGTCAGTTATTCATAAGTTCAGAGTTATCGATTCAAATACCTTCAATTAATTTATTTTCGCTTCTTTTAGTCGGCTAATTTCCGCTTGCGGCATAGTTTCGAACAGAATAACAACAACACGTTTGTGTTTTAATTACAAATATCCTCTTCTTCTTATTATCCGTAGAGCAAAAATGTTAGAAAAGCTCAAATTTTTAGTAAGAATGTTCGGACTCATGATAGTTCTATTTTTTCCATTTTTGGTCGACACACTTCATTTCAAAACATCACTTATTTTCTTTATCTTGTGTTCGGTTTGAATCAGCTAAAGATTCAACCTAAGGTACTGTAAATAATAATGAGAAGTCTTACTGCACATATCTTCCTCTACCTGTAAAAAAAAGTCTGACCTCCGTAAATCGGTTTCTTAGTTACCGTAGCAGTTTCGCTTCGAAAAACATGAACGATTAAGTAATGCGCCTTTAATTTCAATGGACTGAAAGTAGGAATAATAATTTAAATCCACAAAGATCTAACTGTTCGTTGTGAGAGTCCCGACCCTACCGTACTCAGTTTACAAAAATGCGACTGCCGCGAGTTTGAAATCGATTAGACTTTTTGCTAGATATGTGTTACTGTAAATAATAATGAGAAGTTTGTGCATCTCTCTTATTGCCTTTTTGACAGCTTTTCAGATCATATTTTGCTTTTTTTAGTGGTTGATTTTTCAAAAATCTTTTTTTTTCTTATGGAATCATGTACAATTTTTCTCGTAAAATAGCTTTTGTTTGTCTGGTTTGAAGATTTAATTGCTGAATCAGCTTTTTGACTGCCTCTTAAATGATGTAAATCACACCCGGCCGCCGCGGCCGTAGCTCCAATTTACTGGCTGACAGTGATAAAAATGTGTTTTTCTTAGTTTTCCAACATGATCAAGTCTGAATTCAAAATAGTATCGCACGTAGAGCTTCGCGGCCGACCCCGGCCGGGACGGCCGGAGGACTTCAATTTACTTTTCGAAAGTGGTGAAAATACTTTTTCCTACGTTTTCCTATCTGACGGAATCTTTTTTCATAGAGAATTCGAATTGTTTTTGCATGTAGATTGTGGCGGCTGGTTCCGGCCGCTTCGGCCGCTCCGGCTTACAACTTTTTAAAGCCATTCAAGAGACTGATACGACTATTAAATTGATAGATTAGACAAACTAGAGCTATTTCACAAGAAATAAATAAAATTCCTGACAAGTCAAAAAAATTGACTTTTACAAATCGAACAATATAAAAGTGTAAATATTGACCTGAAAAGCTGTCGAATTAAGTGAGGTGTTCATAAACGGTATTCTGATATGTTTGATTCACATTCTGGCCAATGTTCCGGCCGCAAGTATCCCGGCCGCCGGCCAAAATATAGAAAAACGTGAGAACATGATTTATTTGATGTTCTAGCTACTAAAATCTGAAAAACAAAGACACTACGGTCTTTCATTATATCAATTGAGACATCAATTAATGCACAAACACCTTCGAAAATGAAAGCGGAGGTCGCCAAAGCGGTTTTCATTGTCTTATGTCCGTGCCTAGGTGTGCGCTGTAGTTTAAACTTGTAGCGACAACTCGTGAACTTGAACCCTCAGAAGATTCTTGTGATCTTGAACTTTGTAATATTTGTGTCGCCGTCCGGTATACTCTACCAAACAGCGACAAAATGGCGACGTAACAAAAGAATGCCGTTTTATTCTTTCTAATGGTCGGATTTCGTTGCATGAGCCAAACTTTTTGAACCTGGCAAGAGAAAGCTGCAAGTATAACATAATGTCCCACTAGAATTACGAAGAACATTGAGAGTACATAAGATAATTATGGGAATAGAACGGAAACGAGAAAATCGGTTACCTGAAACACATTATTAACACTCAATTTCACCTTCTCTCTCTCTCTCTCTCACCCTTTTGGTACAAATTTCTCAGCAAGGTCTCTCAGATCGTGTGAAAATTCGTGTAATGTCGTCATTGCTCACGAGTTTTAGCTTTTTTCTTGGTTCATGTAGACGAAATTTTCTTTTTTTCCCCAATGCACATAGCTCTACCTGTGAAAAAATCTGGCCTCCGTGAATCGGTTACTTAGTACTGTAGCAGTTTCGCCTTGAAACACAAGAACGATTAAGTGATGCGCCTTTAATTTCAATGAACTGTAAGTAAGAATAATAATTTAAATCCACAAAGATCTAACTGTTCGTTGTGAGAGTTACCGTACTCATTCTGCAAAATTGAGATTAGAGCGCGTTTGAAAACGGCCATGCTTCTAGCGATATATGTGCAATGTATCAACCTTAAATTCTGAAGAAGAGAACTTTCCAACCGATCATAAAATTCTGCCGGCTTGAAAATTTTTGCTTCCAAAAATTTCCAAACATGTTTGAAAAATGCATTCACAAAATATAAATCATGAATCTTACGCTATCTCCTACTTTTGCATAAGAACACGAATCATCTCTGTTTTTTTCACGAACATATAAGTTGCAAGTGAATAAATAAAAAAGAGCAGAGTAATATTAAAAATGTGCCCCTGGTGCATACTCTATCAGCAGGACCATTAAATAATCCAGCATTGTTTTGGGCCGAGTGTATCCGTTGACGGGCTCCACAACCTGTTGATTCATTTTGGATCTCTCATTATTTTTCATAGTCTCATTCTCTCTGTCTCTGTCTGTCTGTCTCTCTCGCTCTCGCTCTCTCTCTCTCTATCTCTCTCTGTGTCTCTCTCTCTCTCTCTCTCTCTCTCTCTCTCTCTCTCTCTCTCTCTCTCCCGCCCCCAATCCTTCTCTCTACTAAATAATTTTTGTGACCATACAAAATCTCCCATACAATCATATTTGTTTTCATCCATTTTCTTCATACAAGTTCAAAATCATGAAAAAATCATGTTTTGAGACAAAGTTTTGACATTTGAAATTCAGGTTTGTGCCGACGTCGGCAGAGGTTGGGAGGACGATGGCTGGACTCTACCTTCCTCTTACCAACATCATCCTGGCTGCTAATCATATCAGTGTTAATCTGACACTGCAAAGTGAGTATTTGAGTTTCCAAAATACAAAAAAAACATGAAAGTGTGAGTAATATTAGTAAACAAGTGTGTATTTGTGATTTTAAGTCGCAACCAGAAACGATAACTGTGCTCTTCTATAACTTAGAATCTATCGCCAACCCTGACAATACCGGACTGTTACCGAAGTACAACGAGAGCGTTACCAAAGTGATACCTCTCCATTCAGAATGGTATTACTTCGGTATCGAAGAATCACTTGACTTGAATCCATCTCTCTCTCTCTCTCTCTCTCTCTCTCTCTCTCTCTCTCTCTCTCTCTCTCTCTCTCTCTCTCTCCCGCTCTCCCCTTCTCTCTATAAGTCCCCAAAATCCATCCTTCTTCCACATACTTCATGGTGCGAAAGACGTCGTGATGTGGCTCCAGGGAGACCCGACGCAGTTTATCATTGTCTGAGCACAAGTTGCAAGTCCACCAAAAATCTCCAGGGAGCACGTCAGCTATATGTTTCCACACCAATTATTACTCCCCAACGTCGTTCACCCGCCTGACTTTTGCACCTTCTCAGTAGTACGCCAAAAACTCTGGGCGCCTGAAACGAGTTTTGCTCAAAAAAGAGTGTAAACGAGTGCCATCGGCTCAAATTACTCTCCCACTTCACCTTTTGATCACTATTACCTGATATATCGGCACCCACCTTCCAATATACTTCTCATATGGAGCTCGCACCAGGTGTCGTCCGAGACATCTCCTTTTCAAAGAGAGTTCTGAATAGGTCGTCCATAACAATGAATCATAAACATTTGAAGAGTAGCACTAGGTAATTTATTCATTGTTCTTATTATCATTATGTTATGTTTCTTGAGTCCAAGTCGCAGCGTTTCCCCCCTTGCAAATTCCTAAACCAATGTGAAGTGGAGTGCAACAAAAAGTAGTAATCAAATTGAAAAATGTTGCTTCCAGGCTGCAGATGCATCGCGTCTGTTCCGTTCATTATTATTATTATTATTCTCTTCTCACTGATTGAAATGAAAATTTGTAGTGCCTAATAATTGTTGTGTGGCGTTGTTTCACTTTTCCTGACAAACACTTTCGCTTTGATTCTATGCTTTAGTCCGGAAGTCGGCTTCACTTAGCTTCGCCACAAACTCACTCGAAACACATTGTCTTGAACTTTTGCTTTTTTGAAACACCGAACTGCTTAGCTGCCAGCCTAGGGGTGTCGGAATTCGATAAAAAGTCATTTGAATATGTCTCTCCAGAGAGCTTGACAACTGAATTCATGTTTTTTTTTCTTGTTTTTCCTACTTTTCTCAGCTTCTTAACATCGTTTAGGCACCTTTTTTACATTCAAAGAACGAAATCGTCAAAGACCATTATTTCCGACCATTTTTTTCAAAGCAGATATTCCAACGTTGGATACCCGGTTGATACATTGCACATATATCGCTAGAAGCATGGCCGTTTTCAAACGCGCTCTAATCTCAATTTTGCAGAATGAGTACGGTAACTCTCACAACGAACAGTTAGATCTTTGTGGATTCAAATTATTATTCTTACTTACAGTTCATTGAAATTAAAGGCGCATCACTTAATCGTTCTTGTGTTTCAAGGCGAAACTGCTACAGTACTAAGTAACCGATTCACGGAGGTCAGATTTTTTACAGGTAGAGGAAGATATGTGGACTACTTTTTGCGTATACAACAATTCCACTACTCTGCTGAATACTCATTTTTCCTCGATCCCGAGTGCTTACCAGGCTTAACAAGGGTCACTCTTCATCTCACTCACTCACTTCATTTTCAGTTTCTGATCTACGATTCGAACGTGTTCTGGCTATATACAGAGGGGTCTAATTGCCCCAACCATTTATCTTTTTTGTTTTCCAGCACAATGTACAACATGTTTATGGCTCTAACCTCACTTGCTCTCTCGATTTTCTCGTTTTCACTATTATTCGTCACAAAGTACTAATTTACGCTCTGGGAGTTGAAAATCGAAAAAAAAACCCAGGTAAATACCGGCCGGTTCTGTTTAAGATTTACCAGATCTGTTCAGAATTTGGTATGAATTCGCCTGGACTCTGTTGAAATTCCATTTCCCAACTCAGATGCTGAATTCATCATGTTGAATGGGAAAACATGTTGGAATAGTAGATATCTGGAAGAGTACTTTCTAACAAGGGCTATTGTTGTCAGTCCGAACCTATTCAACCTGACTGTTTTCGCTTCTCATTGCACTTGTTCCAGACTGAAACATGAGACGCCAGCTTACACTGTGTGTTATAACATGCATTACAGCTTCTAATTTTGTCAATTCAATATATCTTTTTCTCACTTTTAGCTTCAATCTTTAATCGATTGCCAGTGCGATTGACTTGGATTTCGAATTTTAGGCTTTCTTGACGTTGACGATGGTGTTTTTAAAAAGTTTTATCCATAATTATTGGTCATTCCTTCTTTTTTTCGCAGTTTTTTGATTGTGCTAGGAAACAAATCAGGAAAGAGATTGCGTGGTGCCTCTAATTATTGCTTTGGACGCTTCCGTTCAACTCTGGCTAGAATTCCGATTTCATCGTGTTACACTTTTCAACGTTCTTGCTCTTTGGTGGATCGGAAACAACCTTTTTAATCTGTTTCATAATTAATCTCTATATTCTTAATCAGTTAAGTTGTTGAAACTGAGAAAATACATACCGCGCAGTAGCGCGTGGGACATTATTTTTTGGAATATCTCAACGTTGGATCATCGGGTGGGCTGTAGGTTCCTGGAAAGTCGAAAAAAAACATTTTACAAGTTCTGAGAAAATATTGAACAATAGGAAATGGAAATTTTCTAAAATCCACTCAAAATACTGTTTTTACATTCATTTCTTGATATCGTGCAATATATCATTGCTAATCTTCATGTTCTTTCTCTAAATTCTTCGTCTAAATTCTGAAATGTCCTCGAAACGCTTTCTGTTCGGGCGGCTTCCACCTTTAGCGAGACATGACATCAATTATGAAAATTTCCGAAGCACACACTTAATGTGATTCTTATTCGTTCTGACACACAAAGCTAAATGTTCGTGTCTCTATGCAACTATTTTATTATTATTATTGCGATCGGGCTGGAAGAAACGCATTCATCTCTCTCTCTCTCTCTCTCTCTCTCTCTCTCTCTCTCTCTCTCTCTCTCTCTCTCTCTCCCTCTCTCTCTCCCTCTCTCTCTCTCTCTCTCTCTCTCTCTCTCTCTCTCTCTCTCTCTCTCTCTCTCTATCCCTCTCTCACTCCCACCATCAAACCCCTCATTTCAAAATCTATCATTGAGGTTAGAAAATGAATAATGTATCAGTTATCCAGGTACTCAGTCAACCAGTTCGCACTTTTCCCATCAGCCTCTTCACCCATGCCCCCTCCCCTCATCATTTCTGTTATTTCACGAAATCAATTAAATTTGACTTGACATTCGCGTATACTTCCTTTGACCTCAACAGGCCTTCTCTAAATTGCTTTCACTTGTATTTACTTCCGTTTCTCTCTTTTTTTTCGATACGCGATGTAGACATGTTTTGACGAATTCACTTTTTTCCGGTTGAGTACTTATTAGTGGAAGTTTTGAAGTTCTAATTTTGACTATGCAGAAAAAATGTCTGACCTTTTTCGTCCTCAACTTTCTCTTTACCTCTCTCTCTCTCTTTCTCTCTCATTCTCTTTCTCTCTCATTCTCTCTCTCTCTCTCTCTCTCTCTCTCTCTCTCTCTCTCTCTTACTCTCTCATTCTCTCTCTCTCTCTCTCTCTCTCTCTCTCTCTCTCTCTCTCTCTCTCTCTCTTTCTCTCTCATTCTCTCTCTCTCTCTCTCTCTCTCTCTCTCTCTCTCTCTCTCTCTCTCTCTCTCTCTTTCTTTCTCTCTCTCTCTCTCTCTCTCTCTCTCTCTCTCTCTCTCTCTCTCTCTCTTTCTCTCTCATTCTCTCTCTCTCTCTCTCTCTCTCTCTCTCTCTCTCTCTCTCTCTCTCTCTCTCTCTTTCTCTCTCATTCTCTCTCTCTCTCTCTCTCTCTCTCTCTCTCTCTCTCTCTCTCTCTCTCTTTCTTTCTTTTCCTCCCTCCCTCCCTCTCCTTTCTTCTAAAGAAACGACAGTAGTTTCGCCTCAAGTTCACACAACCTCTGACAAAATAATAACAATAATTTTTCCAACTCGAAAAAATGACAAAAAGTGTCATTCACACACGTCTTCCTTCTTCTTTGTTTTCTGCTTGATTGGGAGGCTCTTTTGTCGATTGGGACAACACACATCATCTCATATTCTTGTTTTCACGATCATCATTCTGGCCCATATCATGACTGGCGTCAATTAATTACAAGTTTAATATGGAAGGGAGAAGTTTTCTCCCTTTCTTTCTGAGTATTTATTTCATGTTACTTTGTTTTCCTATGTTGGCAGAGTACCAAATTTTCATAATTCCATCTATTCATCGATCATGTTGCTCATATTACTACCGTAATTACCAATTCTTTGAATCAAATACAGTTTAAAATTGTGAGCAAAATTGAAAATAATAGGCAATCATCATCCGACTGTCTTTCTCTCTCTCTTGTTTTCTGAGAATTTCCTCTTTTCTGTAACCTGCTCATCCAGAATCCTCCAACGTCATCACCTTTGTTTCAGATAAGTCTTTCGAATGTGTAAATGTTTATTGGAAAACCGACCCTTCTTCTCTTTCTGATGCTTATGAACGCCACGTGGCAAAGGCATCGCCGTCGTCGTCACCCGTCAGAATACGAAGATGACGTGGAGAACGAAGATGAGGACTACACGGACATGCCATTGGAGGAAGAGGCAGAGGAACGGGTCGAATTGAAGAGCTGGATGAATCCAGACCATCCGGAACGTCGTAGGGCTATGCCTAATAATGAAGACGAGCATACGGAATTCGTGAGAACTGAGTACGTCGACAAAGTCTACAAGAAAGTTCGCACGTATAGTGAGTTTATTTCCCTTCCAAATTTTGGTGGTTTTTTGAAAAAAAACTTCTGAACTACTGTACATCTTGACTTCTGAAACTTGGTAATATTTCCTCACTCCACATTATAAACTCCGCATAAAAATTAGGTATATGACTTTAACGAAACTATGGAGTCACTTTATTCCTAAATTACCAAGTTCTGTTTGAACTTCATGAGGTCCCAACAAGGACTGTTTATGAAGTTTTTGATTTGATGAAATCGTAAACGTTAGATTAACGGGTTTTCTACTTTTAACGAAACTGTAAAAGTTAAATAATTTTATTCATTTTTTAAAGGAAATTGTTAAAGTCGTTAAATCGTTCATTTTGTAAACAGCCCTCATCCAAATTCAAGGCCATCGATTGTCTCTAATGACGATTTCATCAAAATATGAGCTGCAATATCTTGGACACATCAATTAGAATCCTAAAATTTTCATCTTCACAATTGTTGACGATATCTTGAAGACATGGTAGAATAACAGTCGTTTGAAACTGACAATTGCGATTTTTGAAATTCGGAGCAACATTTTCCCTACCTTTTGCCTAAAATTGGTAGCAGTAACATGCACATTCTGCTATCACTCATATGTGTTTGTATCAGCATATCGGAACTATAATTTCCTTTTTAATCTCGTCGTCACACAAGATTCTAGATTGATACTGCTTCAAACAATCCAATTCAACATCATTAGATTTTCCCTTAAGAAAACTGGTTCAGTCATAATTTAGTCTTGACATCGTTCACATGAACCATCAATCACAGATATCAAAAAAAATCAAAAGGGCCGGAGTCTTGACTGAACGCCAGATTTTTTTTAACGTTTCCATTGTATTGTGCACACGGTGACCAATAACTCCGACGTCATGCTACGAATACGGGAGTGAGGAATTCGACACATCATGAATTGATTAATTTCACAGTATACTGAGTTTGCTCTTCACAAAAGTTGTTCTCCCAACCAAACCTAAGCTTACTATGAAAGGAAATTACTGTTGGCTGCAGTCCTGGGCGCCGGATTTTACAATGTGTCGAATTCCTCACTCCCGTCTTTCTAGGACTCCGTACGACTCAGTACTGCAGATTGAGGTTGATACATGACGTTATGAACGCCAGATTTTACAATGTGTCGAATTCCTCACTCCCGTCTTTCTAGGACTCCGTACGACTCAGTACTGCAGATTGAGGTTGATACATGACGTCATGAACGCCAGATTTTACAATGTGTCGAATTCCTCACTCCCGTCTTTCTAGGACTCCGTACGACTCAGTACTGCAGATTGAGGTTGATACATGACGTCATGAACGCCAGATTTCACAATGTGTCGAGTCGTGTCTTTCTTGGATTCGGTCAAGATAACTCAGTTTTTTACCGAGAAATGTTCACTGAATTCGACCAAAATTACTACTTGGCAAACTTGACATACACACATAAATTGAATAATTCGGTTGACACTCAAGAGCCGTTATGATTAGGCGCTGCTCTAGCGAGTCGTTTATGGAGACTACTTCAAAATTTGCATATCATCTAATGCGAATCCGACAACTTCTTCTCCCTCGTCTTCTTTTCTTCACGAACTTCTGGACACGAGTCTTGCAAAACAAAAATTTCAGTTGTATTGTATGGCTATTTTGAATTTTTAGAATTATACTTTTTATCAGGTATTTGAAGACGCAGATCTATAGAGAATTTGAGGACGAAGGTGCCTGACGTCAACTCGATCTGTCCGCGCGCTGCAGCGCGGTATAGCTAGGATTCCTTCATAGATCCACAAACGCAGTGTAGTTGCGGCGCAAAATCAGCCAAGCAGGATCCCCAAACCTATCCATGAGTTCTAAAACTCGGATGCGCAGTGAAAAACGTGTTCAGAGTAAAAGTTGCATCCCCAAAAGTACATCAACCCGACCTTGTCTACGAAGGTAATCGGAAAGCCAATAAACATGGACATAACAAACTGGCGTGCCGGCCGAATCCCCAACGGGATCGTCTGCCTCTTTTGAGAACACTTATCGCGCAGAAGATGAATCTAGTCTTTTGGGGGGTTGTGGTAAAAAGATAATTAAGTTGTGTGCCCATTCTCATTATTAGGCTTTACGGATAGTGTATGTGTGTTTTTAGAATATGACCCTGGTGATGGAACTGGCACAAATCGATTTGTTTTCAACTTTTTATTATAGGATATCAGAAAGTGTCCGATTTTTTATTATAATAACTCCTAATTTTGCTTCGCTTTGGAACTTGAATCAAATTCAATTTTCTGGTTATATTTTACTTGACGTTCTCTCTCTCTCTCTCTCTCTCTCTCTCTCTCTCTCTCTCTCTCTCTCTCTCCCCCTGCCTCTTCTCCTATCTTGTGAACAAACTATATCGTGCTGTGTGTGCGAAAGAAATTGTTACTTTTTTCTACCTAGCCCAAGTTCCGGTGTATAGAATTCAGAAGCCATCAGGTCCAAGTAGTTTTCCAAATCGCTCACTTCATACCCTATTTCAAAACCTAAACAAATTTAAAGTCAATTACCTCTCAAACCTACATTTTACGTTTTGTTGGTTTCTTTCTCGATGATGTTGAAATCTCTCTCTCTCTCTCTCTCTCTCTCTCTCTCTCTCTCTCTCTCTCTCTCTCCCTCTCCCTCTCCCTCTCTCTCTTTCTCTCTCAAAGTTTCAAAGCCAAAAGGGAATAAAGATGGAATAAAAGAAGCCCCTCAAGTCATTTCCGGTGTATCATAATATCGTTTTACGCATCAATACATGCCCAAATCTACTTCTCTGATCGTTCTTTTTTCCCACCGAGAAGCTTCATTTCTTCAGAACATCTTGTTTTTCGCTAACTTTCCAGCCTTCGAGAAAAAAACATTGGACGCATTATTTAGAATCCTGGTAATTTTGAATCGTTACAATGGTTCGCGATATCTTAAAATCATGGTAGAATTACAATTTTTGAAAAAAGGGGGTTTTTTTAACTTGGAAGCGAGAAATATTTCCTCTATCTGTCTACCCCGTTCGCCTTTTTCACCAAAAGTTGGGGAAAGTAACATGGACACTTTGACTATCACCCATATGTGTTTGTATTAGCGTATCGGAACTATAATTTCCTTTTTCATCTCGTCATCGCATAAGAATGCTTGGGTAACTCTTCAGATTCATAATAGTTGGTTCGTCTCGTCTATTCCAATGCCATATTATCATTTTGGAACTTTGTACATTTTTTCATTTTTTCCGCGCTCCTTAACACTACAGAATAGTAAATGGTGTCAGGAGTGTTTCATACCGAAACAATTTCATTGCATTTCCTGTCATATGCCAAAAATGGAAGCAGTTTTGTGTGTTTAGATGCATACTACCGGTGGTAGTTCGTCGCTACGCTCGAGCCGCTTTTTTTTATGCTGAAGCGTCTTGAAAAATCATGTGGGTCGTAATCATAACACAGTGAAAACATCCTTCAAACTTATGTAGGCGCAAAAAGATTGACCACGTAAAATAACAATTTGGACGACCTCATTTCTCTCTCTCTCTCTCTCTCTCTCTCTCTCTCTCTCTCTCTCTCTCTCTCTCTCTCTCTTTCTCTCTCTCTCTCTCATTCTATCTTGGTAGATGTGCAACGTTAGAAATGAAAATGCCTCGCGAAAAGTGGGCGGTCCCGATGTTTCATTATCAATATGATCACATCAAATGCAGTAAAAATGATTCTGAACACTCTGTGACGTGGATTTTGCGCAGAGTCGCAGTGAGTTATCATTCACGTATGCAAAGGGCAGTGACCCAACCCAACCACCCAAATTGTATCCTTAATCTCCTCCGCCGAATTGTCCCATTTGCCCGGCTCTTAGTGGCCACATTCACCTCTTGCTCAAAGGTACCAGCTCATAATCACTACGTTTTTTTCCGTTGTTACTAAGTACTTGCTCTCCCTTTCTCTTTCTCTCTCTTTCTATCTCTCTCTCCCTCTCTCTCTCGCTTTCCCTTCCTATCTCTCTTTCTTTCTCTCTCTCTCTCTCTCTCTCTCTTTTTTTTCTCTCTCTCTCTCTTTTTCTCTCTCTCTCTTTCTCTCTCTCTCTCTCTCTCTCTCTCTCTCTCTCTCTCTCTCTCTCTCTCTCTCTCTCTTTCTCTCTCTCTCTCTCCCTCTTTCTCTCTCACTCTTTCTCTCTCTCTCTCTTTCCTCCCCTTTCTCCATCTAAATTCCATTTTTCTAGTCTGAAAATGTGTATTTCAAAAATATCCCACCACATCTCAAGGTGCCAACAAGACCACTCACTTGTTCCCACGATCCTTCTGGATCGAATGAATTCGAAAGTGAGGTCGAATTTTTGATACTCCTTCAGTCTCTTGCACTAGAGCGCGAACTTGTGAATAAATCATAATCAAGCTTATACGCTCACAATAAGTCCCAGAAGTAATCGCATAATAATTTCGTATCCCTGATGAACTCAAGTCTAACTTTCTCTACACCTTACCACAATGATCAAAAAATATATTTTATACGAAAAAGTATACTGAATCAAGAATCTTTTTTCATTTATCTTTGTCGACACCTCAAATTTTAGGCTTAGGTAAGGTTCAAAGCACTAGTTAGGTACAAATCTAAGATTTGATCAAAGTTTAAACTTGATTACCACAAAAAATTTTTGCACCGTGTAAGGAAATGATCCTGTATTCGATGATTCAGTCTACTTTTTCGTATTAAGTTAAAAATACAATGAGTTTAAAGAAAATCGCTTACCGTAACGTGGTCCGTTTGTGTTCAGTTAGTGACAGTCGCCAATTCTATCAAAGTGAATCCATAATAACTACGATACATGTCCCTTTACCGCATCAACATGTTTCCGTCTCTCGATTCCACACACTCTGTTAGCTCACAAAATGATGTATGAGTGACAACTACAGTGTTACAACACCCACTCTCAATCAGTTTTGATCTTGCCGCAGTGTCATACGGTAGTCCTTCTCCTTCTCCTCCTCGAGCCACTTGCTATTTTCTTGATTTATGAGCTGCATGCGCTACCAATTAATTGTAGTCAATTTAATTGGGACCCTTCCTCGAAGACGTGCATGATTCTAAAATTGTCATGTTTCTTCTCTCATCTGAATGCCCATAACCCAGTTCATAAGAAATTTCAATTTTCCCCTGTCTCAAATGATTTAACAACTTCATTCCTTGAAATTGAAGTTCATAAGCTTCGTGACTCCCAGCAATAGCCGTCATGAGCACAGATAATGGGCGTGGGAACGGTAGGAGAACCTTTTAAAAAACTGCTCAGGTCAGGACAGTTGTGCGATTTTTGCAAAAAGTAGTGCGATTTTAGCAAAAAGTAAAAAGTACAAAAAGTACAAAAAGACACAGTTAATAGAACAAGGTTTAGTAATTGAAGACAGAATAGAGTAGTAATTATGAGAACCGTAGGCGATAGAAGGAGGAACTCATGTCTGCATGCATCCAGAACTGCTGTAGACCGTAGATACCGTTGGTTGAATTTTCAGGAAAAATTCATTCAACAAACGTTCTATTTCTGAATCTGGAATCTCTCGAACATCCTGAAAATTCCAATTATACTCATTTCTGCTCTCTCAATTGTAGATTCTTTTTGATACGGTGAGTATCGACTCTAAAAATGTGAACTATGAAACGTATCAGCGGGTCCCACGACATTCCAAAACAAAAGATTTCTATTACTATTATTGTTTGGGCAAGAGAGAGAGAGACAGAGAGTTGGTCTCTTGGTAAACGTCAAGCTTACACGCTCGATTTTTAGTATCTGATGGGCACCTTGACCCCAAGGGATGTTACCAAGAACATCTTCTCTTCACATTTTGTCCACTTTCTTGGCACAAGAACCCTTCCAATTGTATCTTATGTTGAGGCCGGTTGTAGAACACATTATTCAGAATCTTCCACGATATCTTTAAATCAAAAAATTCGAGGAAAATTCCATCTAACGTATGATCTATTCACTTTTTCAAGACGGCAGTAACATGAGAACTCTTACTATCATCCTTCGATTCTTTTGCCTATTCCAAAACCATGTTCTCATTTTGAACCTTTTTACATGTTCACCTCACTAGAGCTGGTGTGAATTGTGTCTTTCACTAGTCATCCATAAACTTTTGTCCTAACGATCACCACATGTTCTCCAGACTCTCAGCAACGGAATATGTATGCCTTCTGATTCTCCCATCGTTTTCTGCGGGCTATTTCATTGAAAAATACCGAAATTATCGTTTCACACTTAACTCTCAAAATATTGAAGAATGCAAAAATGGAAAGTCTAGCTTTACTCGTATTCGCGTTGGTATCCGTAAGTGGGTATAAAGATGACTACCGAGGAAAGTCGAAAGGTGAATCCAAACCCGAGCTTTTAACAATGATCAATATAACGACTTCCAGGCGCCGGGAACGTTCCTCAACAAGTCGAGTGTTTCTCATGCATGTCGTTGTCCTATCAAACCAGCTGGAGGTACCTTCAGAGCACCTATCTTTATCCCAAGGTATGATTATTGAAATTTACCATACATTCTAATCATCGTTGCCCTTTTGAGTACCCGATTTGTGAAAGGAAATAAGAAAAAAATGCGACGATAGACATTAGCAGGCTGTCTCCCAATATAAAATTTTCTACTTTTTGTTAGAATTATAGTCAGTTCTGGCCAGATGGGCGGCCCAGAGATTATCCAAACGAAGGTTCAGTTTTTTTTTTAATTGAAGATGTGAATCCACACCGTTCTGAAAACTGTGCCACATATACTCTGGCACGATACCGTACTGAATAAAACTTCTATCAGAGAAAAAACTTGACGTTTAAGGTGTTCACAGATCGGTGCCGAGACCCAACATCTGAAAAGGGTATGCCAACTGTTATGTGCAACAGTGTCTGCGTTTCATTGATGGAGCCTGATGTCGAAGCAGGTAACATTTGTATACTGTATTGGAACTTTTTTTGGCGCGGGAATTCAGAATGATCATAAAATATTAGTCCTAGACTCTGGTTACTGTATCGAGACGAGAATAAAAACGTGGGGACGTGAAACTTTATTTCATGGCGGGAATTCAAAATGATCAGTTTAAATGTTAGTCCTAGCCTCTGGTTACGGTATCGGTAAGGGAATAAAAACGTGGATACGTGAAACTTTATTTCGTGGCGGGAATTCAAA
Source organism: Caenorhabditis parvicauda (assembly GCA_963978915.1). NCBI lineage: Eukaryota > Metazoa > Nematoda > Chromadorea > Rhabditida > Rhabditidae > Caenorhabditis > Caenorhabditis parvicauda. The sequence continues at coordinate 17,885,346 of OZ022250.1, read as the reverse complement.
ATGATCAGTAAATGTTAGTCCTAGCCTCTGGTTACGGTATCGATAAGGGAATAGAAACGTGGAAACGTGAAAAACTATTTCGCCGCGGGAATTCAAAATGATCAGTAAATGTTAGTCCTAGCCTCTGGTTACGGTATCGATATGGGAATGAAAACGTGGATACGTGAAACTTTATTTCGTGGCGGGAATTCAAAATGATCATAAAACGCTCGACCTACCCTCTGGTTACGGTATCGAGAAGGGAAAAATGTGAACACGTGGGAAAAAAGTTTTTCACTAGGAGTATTCGGTCCAGAAATAGTATTTCAGGTGTTTTCATTGGCTTCAAACACATTCGAGGATGTCTTGACCGGGTCCTCAAGCACGGGTTCAACCAATCAGCGCTTCGTACACATCGATTTCATCAAAACGTCAGTCAATGATTTTTTCTCTACTTTTTCGTCTATATGCTCGATGTTGTCTACCTTTCCTCTCAAAAGTCGCTTCCGGAGCAGTTTTCGAGACCAGTCTCACGTCTCCTTAGGAAAAACAATATAATTAGACCTGCGAAAAGTGAACAAAAAACCTAATTCAGAGGTTAGCAGGTCTTATACTAACAGGTTACAAGGTCTTATATGAACATTATCATGTCTTATAAAACACCTTGATGATGCGAAAATTCGATGCCTGAGCATACTCCACGTTTTTACTAGGTCTTATACCAAGGTTACCAGGTCTTATAATATTCAAGGTCTTATGTGGAGGTTACCAGGTCTTATTATTAACTTATCAAGGTTTATACCAAAGTTGCCAGGTCTAACTAGGTCCCTGTTAATGCGATGAGGTGAAAACAGCGGTGAAAATGAGAGATTTTCTCGAAGAACGTGGCTGAACAATATTTTCCGTTTCAGAATCACTGTAGGACGCTGAGCCGTGCGGCTTTATTCAACCCAGCCCGGGCGACGGATCCTCCAGCTATCGGTGACGTACAGTTATGTAGCTGTTACGGTGATCGGTGTAACTCATCACAGACTCAAAATTTTGTATTTTTGATTTTAATACTGTGTTCATTCCTGATTGTACGCTAGTTCATTCGTCTTTCCTCTCATTCTGGTATTTTTCTTCGGTAGTTTGCTAAGGGTTGCAAAGTGAAACTCGGTCATTTTTTTGAGTAAAATAGTTCAATGAAACTTAGAAGCAGATGTCAGTTTTAAAATCAACCGCGCGCTGCCGCGCGGCATGCGTTCTTTCAGTTTTTATATTCGAATATGACCGATTCGGCATTGCTCTTTTCACTTTAAAGAAATAAAATCACTGGTCTTGTAGAGACAGCTATTTATTGATTTAAAAGAAGAAGTGATAATTTGAACAAAATTCGATTGCTGAGAGCCTACAGTAAACTACCGTTTCCCCAGTCATCGATTTTATCTTGTTATGGAATTCATCTTTTCATCAATACTGAACAAGTTTGTTTTTCGCAAAATATCATCGATTTGTTTTCTCTCCAGAGATCGTCTCAAATTTTCGATGTCCGGAGAGAAACGAAACATTCAACAACCAAATATCCCATTTTTCAAACCGGATAATGTGTACGGGTCTTATGTGTGAATAAAATCAATAATAAATAAACATTTATTCCTCATTTGTTAGCAGGTTGTGCAGGCTGTTCCGGCTTTGGTACTTCTTAAAGAAATTTAGTGAGTAATCAGAAGACAAGTTGCTTTTGACTTGTTCACATACATATATCGCTAGAAACATGGCCGTTTTCAAACGCGCTCTAATCTCAATTTTGCAGAATGAGTACGGTAACTCTCACAACGAACAGTTAGATCTTTGTGGATTTAAATTATTATTCTTACTTACAATTCATTGAAATTAAAGGCGCATCACTTAATCGTTCTTGTGTTTCAAGGCGAAACTGCTACAGTACTAAGTAACCGATTTACGGAGGCCAGATTTTTTTACAGGTAGAGGAAGTTACGTGGCTATTGTATCAATTTTCACGCAGTTTGAATGGCGTTGGGAAATCGGTAAAGACCTTCATCGGTAAAGACAAACCTGTCTTTGTATCCTTCGCATTCTTTACACGATGATGTCTCCCGGCATTGATCATGTTCGATCCCGGGATGTAGTCGTTTCTCCCTTCGACGTCCTTACCTCCGGGAGCACCGGCTCTGAAGATTGAATTTCAGAGGTGAAGCAGTGATGTCCATTCAAGTGCAAGATGGAGAAAACAAACCTTTTTGCCTTGGCGTCCATGCTTAGAATGAAAAATACGATTAGAAAAATGATTGTCAATCGCATGTTTGGTTGACTGATAGGCTCAGATAGTTTATGTAAACAGTTGAAGGACCTGCCCGATCGATAGAGAAATGACTCAAAAACGTGAACACGTACACACGGGACCGTGAAAACTGGATGGACTACGGTAGAAGCGGTCAATGTAAGCTGACGTGTCGTATTTTCGTATTTCAGTTTTTTTTATCAGAGTGAAATTTTCTCTTTTTATCCCCGACCTTATAATGAAAGACTTCATTCTTATCGTACTATGAATAATAAGCACATTTTCTCATAGTTATAGAAATTGAAAGCGAGTGTTTGGAAATATTTCTCACATGATTACACGTTTTTTTTGTTGTCGCGATACGAATCCCTCTGCTTATTCATTTCATACATTTCTAACCAGAGTCAAAGTATTATGTCAGACATCTCAAACTGGCACGTCTTCTCAGCCTCAGAAGCTTCAACCAGATAGCGCGAATGTCATCTGTAATCGGAACCCATTCGGGTAAATTCCATTGTGATGAGGTTTTTGCGTGCTTCATGTTGAAGCAACTTCCTCAGTTCAAAGATCATTCCATTGTCAGGTAGCGAAACTTCAACCATATTTTTTCATATGAAACTTCAGGACCCGTGATCCAAAGGTTCTTGACGAGTGTGACATTGTTGTCGATGTTGGAGGTGTCTACGATCATTCTAAGAAACGTTACGATCATCACCAGAAGTTTGTTTTGGAATAAACCTGCTGATGGCATATTCAGAGGTTTCGAAGAGACTTTGAACACTCTCGCGATTCACAACTTCAATACGAAGCTGAGCTCTGCAGGACTGATTTATGCTCATTATGGAAAAGATGTCATCAAAGCGGTATGTTCTACTTGTTCGAAACTAAAAAAAAACCTTTGTTTGATATGATTAAGTTCGGTGAATCTGAAGTCCGACGATTTTATCAAAAATATTTAGTGTTGAGAACGCGCGTCAATCTGCAGCCAACAGTAATTTACGTTTTATACAAAAATTAGCTGAGGTTTAGAAAACGACTTTTGCGAAGGAGTTTGGTAACGCATGTGAACTAAGAAAATAAACGTCCGGCATAATATTAGACAAAATCGTCGCATCTGTGAATCTGTATAGATTGTCAAAAATAATTAAATTCAGCTTCTTCCACATGCTGACAAGAAAGTTGTGGATCTTCTTTACTTCAAGCTCTATGAGAACTTTGTCGAAGCTGTCGATGCTATTGACAATGGAATTTCACAATACGATGGAGTTCCCAGGTAGTAAAATATAGAAGTTAAAATCAATGAATCTTTTGTAGGTATCGTGGCGTTGGAGGACTCTCGTCAAGAGTCGGATACTTCAATCCAAAATGGAACGAACCCGATGCGAACGCAGATGAACGTTTCCAAGAGGCGGTGAAATTTGTTGGAGGTATTTCTTGTCACTTTCATAGACACAATGCACTGCAATGTAATATTATTTACTTGTATCAAAACTATTCAAGAGAAAATGTAACTGAAGCGATATTACTTCACTTTAAATGACTGAAACTGAAAAAAAACATGCTCATACTTTCCTCTCTCCAGGTGAATTTACTCTTCACGTAAATTACCTGGCCAATACATGGTGGCCAGCAAGATCAATCATCGAAGAAGCAGTCGAAAAGCGTTTCGAGGTTTAGTTTTTGTGAAAATGTTACATCCTACCATTCAATCTTTTTCTTTTCGAATTCTAGAATAGTGATTCTAGTCAAAAACTATTTCGACAAACCGAAAGTTCAATTAAAAAGCAATATGATTTGTTCAGAACGATCCGTCGGGACGTATAGTCCTCCTTCAGAATGGAGGTGTCCCATGGCAAGAGCACTTCTTCGAACTTGAAAAAGAGAAAAATTTTGCCGATGATCGAGTCACCTACTTCGTCTATCAGGATACGACAAGTAACAACTGGAGGATTCAAGCCATCCCAGTCAATGAAAACTCCAAGTTTGAAAATAGGTATGTTTTCTATGGAGATTGAAATATTTTCTCAACATACAATAGTTTTATTCTATTTTAATATAGATCAATGTTTTTAACACAAAGTACCGGATTAGCACATGGAAATTTTGTCACCGTACCTGAAAGACCTCTACGTTGATGTTTCTGCAAATTTGACTACGGTATCTTATTGCAAAATTGCAAAGTGTTGTCTAACGAACACGATTCTTTCAGACAGAAGCAAACTTTCATGTACCGTTCCGGTATCTTTTGTTCATCGTCTATAGTAACACATATCTAGCAAAAAGTCTGACCGATTTCAAACACGCGCCAGTCGCGCTTTTGTAAAATGAGTACGGTAGGGTCGGGACTCTCGCAACGAACAGTTAGATCTTTGTGGATTTGAATTATTTTTTATTTTCAGTCCATTCTAAAATTGAAGGCTAATTACGTAAATCGTTCTTTTATTTCAAGGCGAAACTGCTACGGTACTAAGTACCCGATTTACGGAGGCCAGATTTTTTTACAGGTAGATGAAGCTATGTGTAGTAAGGTTTTTCGAAGATATTGTTTATTTTAAAATCAAAGAAACTTAAGAAAATAATTCTGAGAACAAATAATTGACCCAGATAATCAATACTCTTTCAGACTGCCACTACCAGAAAGCTGGAGAGGTCTTCGCGACGATGACCTTTCGAAGGAGACTGGAATCCCAGGGTGCATTTTCGCTCACATGACCGGGTTCATAGGTGGAAACCAGACGAAAGAAGGTATTCTGGCAATGGCGAAGGCTTCTTTGGCCAATGAGGTATATTTTGATTACTTCAAATCAACCCTATATATACCGCGAAAAAGTAGTTGTTGAGAATAAGTCAATAAGATTCGTGTGAATGACAGATCGTCTCAGTGACCACGGGTTTAGCACAAAATATTTATTGAGTCCAACGTTTCGGCGTCACTGGACAAGCCCAGGCTAGACTAGGGGAAGTTCTGAAAAATTCAAATTTTCTGTTTTCAATTCCCGGAGAAAAAGCAAAATTCTACAGAAAGCATAAAAAGTATTCAGCAAATATTTTTCTCATTGTGAAATAGCCTATGGAATGTTTATTTTGATATTTTCTGAAACGTAAAATACCGAACCTGAATCAAGATGCACATAAAAATTTATTTTTTTTCCAGGCAAAAGTCGTCTAAAGCAGGAGCAGTCGATCGTCTCCATTTGTTGTTATGTTTGCAAGTTGTCTCATAAAGTTGTTTTTTCACGATTCCTGTTGTGCATGGTCTCAAAATGTTGTTCTAACAGCATGATATCTGTAAATTGTCATGATTTCAGAACTGATACTTATCGGTTATCGATTTTTGTTGATTGACGACGGCGCTGAAATACCTTTTAGATGACGGAGACGAATTGGGTGCGGTACGTTGGCATAACCGCCTGTACTAGCTCCATTATAGGTGGACTTTTATTATGGCGTCGAAAAGATTTCGGACAACCTGCCGATTTGGAGAGAATACAATGGATGTTGGAGACTTTGAGGTTGTATTTTCATTATTTAAAGTAGGACAAGCAGGTAGTCCTCGCTACGCTCAGAGCCGTTTTTTATTACAAAACACATATTCAGACCTTTTTATTGAAAAAATAAGTAGTTTTCACTCCCTGTTCGCTCTCACACTCCTTGTACAATTCAAGTACGGCGAAAACTAATGCAAGTCGGGCTAGAACCAATGCAACAACTTGTGGGCCCCCAGTGGTCACGTGTGCAGCGCTCGCAAAAAATGTGCAGCGGTGACCGAGTGGTTAATGCGTTGGATTTCTACTCGCTCAATGCGCGTTCGAATCCCGTCAACTACCGGCCACTTTTGCACTTCCCCCACAACCAAAACCAAAAAGGACCACCCAAAAATTTGCCTCACGAAAAAGGGGGCGGGGCAAAGTGGGCGGAGGATTTGTCAATTAATAATATGATTATACAAACACGTTTTCCTCGCGCCTAACGCGCCATTACGTTTGGTCTGTTTTTGAAAATAATATAAAAGAGCCTATGGTTGAGCCGTCAACCTTCTATGAATCCTACACAATACCGCGAAATGTTATTCCTTTTACATTGAAAAGTTGGAAGAGTGTGAAATATCGTTCAAACTTCTGTAAGCGTAAAAAGAACGTGAAAATAACAGTTCTGGCGTAAGGATCCTCATTTATTTATCTTTCTACGGTGGTAAATGTTCACGTTTTTGTTTATTCAATTCATAAGGTGAACAACGTACATTATCATAGCTACATAGTGTTTCTGCTGATGTCACGTCGGATTTTTTTTGTAATCCGTGAGGTTCAAACTATATCCTCAGAGAACAAAATCCCGCGGTTTTCCATTTTTTCAAAAAAAAAAAACGACAAGGTTAAACGAACTTTGAACTTGATTCGCATTTCCTTGCCAACAAAATGTTCAAAAAATCAAGCAAAATCGATTTAAGTGAAGATGTGACCACGATTCCTCAGTGCTCGAAAAACGATCGTTTTCAAAGTCAAGGAATTTTACGACCGTTTTCAGTAATTCTCGGTCGTTTTCAGAAATCTTCCGTAAACAACCGAGAATTACTGAAAACGACCGTTTTTTCTCAATGAAATGGACCCTATAGGATACAGAAATACCCGATCGTTTTCAGAAAGCACGACCGTTTTCAAAAACATTCCACAAATTTCAATACCAGGGGTCGTCAGCAGGAATCGAACTCCCGCAATGGTGAGAGTGAGCGCACCCTCGTACCACCTGCGCCACGCAGTGCACATCACGGGATCAGCATATGTACACCTCGACATACTGTGGCTTACCACCACTTACACATATACCTGTAGACTCCACCTCCTAAAGTTGAAGGAGCATGACGGGTCTTGATGGGAACTAGACAACACGGACTTTATGTTCAATTTTTTTTTTATTTTCCTATCTCTCTGACTTGTTTTCTTCACTATTTCTCCAATTTTTAACTTTTTCTCTCGAAAATTTGTGAAGTTAATTTTCTGAAAATTTGAAGAACTATTTGATAAAACTAACATCAAATTATATAGTTGGAAAAAACTGTAAAATATTCGAAATTTTCTCTCATGTCCTAAAAGTATCTCCATCCGTATCACTCACTGATATTATTACAGGCGTGCATATCTGAAGGTACAAGGTCCAGCCTGCCGCATGAGTCAGAGAACAAAGTGAGTTGGTTGATGAAGTATTTTTTATTCTCCTATAAAATAGATTAGGAATACCCTTATTACTTTGTTCAAAACTATTTTTCAGGAATCGTGATCTTACGTGCAAGGGCATGCCCTTGTCCGCAGAGGTTACCGCAAGCGTCCAGTCACCAAGGGACAGACCTACGGAGAGAGGTGTGTTTGATTCTGGCTGCTGCAGTTGGAGGTGAGTATTGTTGTCGTTCAAAAGACCGAACTTTGCTCCACTCTTATAACTCTCGTTACAGGTCAGTATCGAATCGATCGCGTACGCAACAGTCACGTCGAAGCTCAGTCCTGTTACCAAGAATTGTACGGTAAGTTTTTCTTTTAGTTTTTCTAATTTTCACTACATGATAGTGAAAAAATGTGGTTATTAACCCTTTCTCTCTCTCGTTTAAAGAGTATGAGTAAATTCCAGTTTCTTCGACCGATTATAAAGTTTCCCGACTGATAGTAATGGAGGAAAACAATGAAGTTAATTCGAAAATGCAACAATTCTCTTTCTTCGAAGTAAACACTTTACAACTCCTTTTTATTTCAGGTCTCAACAGCCCGCCGAACACGACCCAACGATGACCCCTACAAGGCGACATCGATCCGATGCAGATGATTGCTGCGGAAGAGATCATTGAAGTGAGCTTTCTTTGTTATTTTTGAGAGTATGTGATTACTGTAACCGACGGTAATCTTCTTAATTTTCTATATTTCAAATCTCAGAAATAATGTAAACTGCGAATGTTCTCGAATTAAAATTATATTTTAAGGCTCGTGCCGGACGTCGTCAAGAAGCTCTTCGAGATCATCTTCAACGATCCGTTCCACAAGGCTATCCGCAGTAACCCAGACACCCAATGGATCACCAAGCCAGTCCAGAACCAAATTTTAATTATTTTTGTATTACAATAAAGAGGATAATTAATTCCTTGTTCATATTTGAAGTAGGGTCGGATCGTCGTTTTGGGGGGTACAAAATTCAAAGCTAAAAAAACGACAGGTTCGAGGAATTTCCGGGCGTTTTCAGAAAATTTCAGTAGTTTTTAGTGATATTCGGTTGGTTTAGCTAAATTTCAGTAGTATTCAGACATTTTCGATCGTTTTCAGAAAATACTATCGTTTTCAGTTATTTTCAGAAATTTTTCCAAAAAAACGATCGTTTTCAGTAATTCTCAGAAAAAAACGGCCCTTTTCCATCGAAAATTACTGAAAACGACCGAAAATTACTGAAAACGGTCGAAAATTTCTGAAAACGATCGTTTTTCAAGCACTGAGTCGACGTCAAATCGCTGAAATACAGCTGGAGATGGAGTCACTCAACAACATGCTGAAACGGTCCACACCAGTATCGCAGCGGACAGTTTCATTCGGCAGACAAGGTAACTTTTACTGAAAAAAAGCGAATCGGGAAGTTAAGAAAAAGTGCGTAAACGCTTTTTTTTCACTGTCTTCCAGCTTACAATCTTTTTGCAATGCCAAAACGTTTAGTTCGACGACACGTTTGAAAATCGAAAATTTAAAAAAAGCCGGCACTGGTGCATTTAGGCTTAGGCATGGCCAAAATGGCTTGGTTTGGGGGTGAGCCTTTAATTTCAGAATGGACTGAAAAAAAAAAATAATTTAAATCCACAAAAATCTAACTGTTCGTTGTGAGAGTTACCGTACTCATTCTGCAAAATGGAGACTAGAGCGCGTTTGTAAACGGCCATGCTCCTAGCGATATACAGTGCCGGGCATAAAGATACGAACCCAAAAACTTTGGCTTACATCAACCTGGGAGTTACGGATTGGTCTGTGAACTTCAGAAATGTTGAAGAAAACATTTTCAAGCATTGTCTAGAAATATGGGAACAATAGGACATGACTGAGCAGTGAAATAGATCATTTTCTTAAAACCATTCAAAATTTACTTTTTCCTCTTTTCATCTAATTTTCGTTTATTTTCATTCATCAAGAATTCCCCTATTTTCAAGTGCATAGTTATGATAGTTTGTACTATTAACATGATAAAAATCAAAAAATCCATTCAATCGGTGATTGTTCGATGCCATCACATGAGATTGAAGAAGTCGCAGTTGAATGAAAAACCCGCGAAAACGATATCAACCTTTTATGAAGTTCTTCTTGCTCCAGATGAACTGGATCCCTTTTAAAAATTGGTATGAACAGCTTTTTCGTTGTTTCGACACTTTTCGAGGTAACCTGGAGAAGATTCCAGATAGTTTGCTTTTGAACTTGTGGCTTTCCTTCTCGAAAATTATCGAGTTGTGGTCAGTTCTTCATTCATAAAATGGAAACGGCGTGTTATAAAAATTCAATTTTTTGTAGACTCATTCTCTACATTACTATTGAGTATTTGAGTATTATGGCGTACTCAAGTCAATCATCTGAAAGTATTTCAAGAGGGTCAAATGAAAATGTACGAAGAAGCCTATTTTCAGCTTTCTACAATCTCAATTTTTAAATGATGTTGTTACTGAAAACAACTTTCTTCTACATTTAAACATCTCACTAAACGTTTTTCTTAAACTTCATTCACAAAGAACTTTGATTCATCCGTTTTGACAATTTCAGACCGCCTCTGTAGAACCCTGCACATTCGTTCATCCTTTTACTCTTGTCCGGTTCTCTCCAAAAAACTTCAAACCATTTTTCAGTAGACGTCTAGATGTTTAACTGAACCAGAAACATGTTAACCTTCTTTCGAGAAGGTGAGCCACAAGTTCAAAGGCAAACTGTCTGGAATCTTTTACATGTAACTTAGAAAGATGTCGAAACGATGAAGAAGCTGTTCATACCAATTTTTAAAAGGGATCCAGTTCATCTGGAGCAAGAAGAACTTCATAAAAGGTTGATATCGTTTTCGCGGGTTTTTCATTCAACTGCGACTTCTTCAATCTCATGTGATGGCATCGAACAATCACCGATTGAATGGATTTTTTGATTTTTATCATGTTAATAGTACAAACTATCATAACTATGCACTTGAAAATAGGGTAATTCTTGATGAATGAAAATAAACGAAAATTAGATGAAAAGAGGAAAAAGTAAATTTTGAATGGTTTTAAGAAAATGATCTATTTCACTGCTCAGTCATGTCCTATTGTTCCCATATTTCTAGACAATGCTTGAAAATGTTTTCTTCAACATTTCCGAAGTTCACAGACCAATCCGTAACTCCCAGGTTGATGTAAGCCAAAAAGTTTTTGGGTTCGTATCTTTATGCCCGGCACTGTATGTGCCACGCCAACAAAATATATCATATGGCGTTCACATTATTTCGATGCTTCGTCTATGAGCTGAAACAGTCGGTGTAAAAATACTGATCAAATTTTTTAAAATGACATTAGAACGAATATCAAAAAGTAGCGCCAAATAGTCTGTTTTGTTCGAAAAATTCCAATTCTAGAATCACCGTCAACGTCGAAATCTTTTGCGTTAAAGCAACCAAGACAGCCGATTCTGCGAGTCACGTCGAATCAATCAATAACGTCGGATTCAGAGTACGCGGATGCCGAAGAAGAATGGTTATTTTTACTCTTGAATGAAAGTATTTTACGACAAAAAAATTCAAAAATTACATTGTGATTCGTATAAGTTTAAATTAAACATTCAGGTCAGATGGAACGATAACGATAACAAACATATTGGATCCTCGAGCATCACCAGTCACAATTCCCCGTATTGTGAGTTTTTTCTATTTTTGAAAATCACAAAAGAAGTTAGTTTTGGTCCGCGCGCTAGAGACTTAAAAGTTTAAACAATGCATAAATGTTGAAGGGATTGAATATTTTGGAAAAATCAAAAAATATCTAAATTAGCATCACGACTCATTAATTATCCCACACAGTTGTTGTTATTGTTGTTGACTAGTGGGAGTGAGGAACGTGAAACCAAGCCTGTGTTCTCCGACACTCTGCACTCTCTCACATTTGTCCCACTCTCTCTCCCATCTTTTGCCCTTTGTGTTTCGTTCCGCATGGCTGTAACAAGAAAAAGAACGGAAAAAACAGCGAACACACCATCCAGTAACTATGATTTCTCTACCAACTCGCTTTATAAGTAGTACTGCCATTTTCCACAGCACTTTCTTGAAAACTGATTTATAATAAGCCTTTTCTTATTTGAAAAGTTATCGTAGACTATGTGAAAAAGGAAATCGACAAAGTCTAAATGAATCATGACCAGATTAGGTGAAATTCTGATGAATCCAGGTTTTTTTCGACTTAAATGGGTCTAATTTTTCATCGATATTTACCAGAACTGGCTGAAATTAACCAGGATTTTGTCAATTTTCAATTTTCTAAGTTATTTTGACTCACCACAGTAATTTTACAATACAATTTCTGCTCAACTCTTGATTTTTAGAGTTTAACTTTGTCCTAAAAATAGCCCATCCACTGGACAAACGTTAATGTTTGACTGGTGCAAAGAACGTCATACAACTTTCCCATGTGTCCATTTCATTCGGAAACTATTGCACAAAGTTCCTTCTTCTTGTGAGTTGGTTTTTTTTTTCGAAAAAAGAGAAAATCTTTGTGAGTAGAAAAGCGATTTTTCATGTTTGCTGTTGTCTTTTTCCCATCAATACCTTTTTGTTTTCCATCATTGAAGTTCGTTGCCGACAGTATATAAAAATCGTATTGTTATTTTTCTTCTCTCATTCATTCTTATCAGTAGACTTAGTGAAAACCAACATTTATCGAGTGATCGTTGATAATTTTTTGTCGTTTTGTTATCTTTTTTTCACTTTTCTGCTAGACGGAATGCAAATTCTGTTGTTTTGAAAGTTGGTTGAAAAGCCTGGTCCGTTTTGTGCCCGAGAAATCCACTAGATGCGTAGAACTTTTTCATCTGACTTTTTGAATTGAACACATTTGACCGCCACTTTTTGATCTTCCTGTCCTCTCGCTTTTCTTCTCTTCTCTGATGAATAATCCAAACCAAAATATCGATTGATTTCCTGTTCCGGGACAAAACATTCCGCTTCTTCTGTTTTATCATTTGACTCTTTTATCAGTCGACTGCCTCTCCCCTTCACATTTCCTCCATTTCAGTTTGAACCTTCCGACGTCAGAAGACAATCATACAACCATGGTTAGTTTTCTAATAGCTTAATCGAAAACCAACTATATGGGTTGGCTTGTGTGATCATAACGCGAATGCGCCAATAGTTGTGATTCAACGTTTTTTCATGGTCGCATTGTCTACGTTACAACCAAACGGCGATGTACCGGTGACAGTAAAGTGGAAAAATGATCAACCAATTCTCCTGTCGCCATACTGTCGTCCGAACGTCGCCGTTTTGTACCGAGTGGAGGCAAAAAGATTATAGAGTTTTTCTCATTCTTTTGTACTCATTCGAATCGTCGCTGTTGATTCTCGTTCTAAATGTCCAAATGATTGAAATCTTCAGCCTTCTTGCATTGTCTCCATTAGGCTTTAAAATGATCATTCTAAAAGTTGCTTAAAAACTAAAATTTGAATAGATGGAGTTTTAAATTCAACCAAGCCAAACGTAAGTAACACGATACAGTCAATAAATAGAACAAGAAAGTTTAAAATTACAAAAATGACAATAATGAGAACTAAAACGATCCGATGACTGTTTTTTCGATGCTTCTAATTCCAGTCCTACGCTGATATCGACGCTCTTTTCGGGACAGACCAAGTGCATGACGGCTACAAGAGTCTGAAACAGAAGTATGATAACGGTGATCGGGATGCAGAACTTCTCTGGCGCCTCGCCAAGCTGTGCTACCAAATTGCGAACAGATCGGATAAATCGAACAGAAAGGATATTTTGATCGAAGGTGAGATTTAATGAAACTTTATGGTCAACTTGAGAAAAATGAAATTTAGTACATTTTAGTTTGTTTTTTTCAAACGTTTATAACTTTGATGAGAATACTCCAATCACTTGTTTGTTAGACTCGAGGTAAATCTTAACCTGACCCAAACCTAACGTAATCCTTCTTTTCGTTTCTCACGATCAAAAAACGGGAGGCGGGATGCGATGGCATGCGTTTTACTATATATTGAGAAACATCTTTGCATCTTCCGATAAGCTTTCGAAAAAGGGTTTAGGCTGTGTCCATCCGATGCGTATGAGCTGAGAACGGACCGCGCTGACAGCCTGTGAATAAATAGTGCTCCAGTTGTTTTTAAATCACATTTTTACGAATTCAGAACGATTGAATTACCAATTTCACCTTTCAGGTCAGAAGTACGCATCAGAGGCGTTCACTGCCGATTCGGACAATTTTCTTGCGGCTAAATGGGCTGCGATCATGACTGGGTCGGCGACCGAATACCTTGGGACCAAGGACAAAATCGAGCTGGGCAAGAAGTGCAAAGAGTACCTGGACAAGGCGTTGACCATCCAGACCGAAGATTCACTCTACCATCTCAGAGGTCGTTGGGCCTTCTCTGTGGCAAACCTTAGTTGGTTGGAGAGAAAGGTTAGGTTTTCTATTAATTTTATGAACAATACAACATCAAAAACATGCAGAGTTTTCACAAGGCGAATTAAAATAGTTGATGCCCAAACTTTCACGCTAAAAACATGATTGAAGATGAGAACTAAGAAAACCCGGTCCGCTGAGCACTAGAAGCACATTTCCGCGCTAACAGAACCAATTAGATGGCCTTTAGATCGATCCGATCCGACGTCTTTGAGCTGGTGACTGGCCGCGAAAAGACAGTGTGACCAAATATCTTTTTAAAAATTAGAATAGACACCGTGGCGCCTTCTTTACTGATTCTAACAAACATGACCTTGTCCTTGTAGCTGTTCTGTGAGCAGAGATAGTGGAAAGGGGAGTGTGAATGTCGATATGATTGATAGCCGAAAAAAGTGGTCAGATTTAACACAAAATGTCGCGTCGACACCACACAGTAAATACAGAGTTTCTCGTCGGATTCACTCAAAATTTGAATTTCCAGGCGGCATCCGTTCTCTACGCCACTCCACCATCGGCGACAGTAGATGATGCGATTGCTGATCTCAAAGCAGCCTACGATCTGAATCCTAAATGGATCGAAAACCTTCTCTACCTCGCCAAGGCATTGATCAGTAAAGGAGACAAGGTGAATATTTTTGATTTCCGGTTGATAATTTGTATGAGAGATGGAGAGAGAGCAAGAGGGAGAGAGAGGGAGATAGAGAGAGAGAGAGAGAGAGAGAGAGAGAGAGAGAGAGAGAGAGAGAGAGATAGCAAGAGGGAGAGAGATAACAAGAGGGAGAGAGTGATAGTTCTCAATTGAAAACTTGCAGACGGCAGCCAAACAGTACCTGCAAGAGGCTATCGCCATTCCGGCCGACAACGACAGCGACAAGGATTATCTGCAGGAGGCGACCAAACTACTCTCATCATTGTAATTTGTGCTCCGCCAACGTTTCGCTTGCCCATTGCACTCACTCACTCACTCACAACCCTTCACCGGGTATGTATCTTTGCCTCATTTTGACACTTTTAATCCAATTTTTGTACACTGCGTCGTCGAGTTGTGAATAGTTTATTGTACAAGGTAAATCAATGTCTATAATTTCGTGTTAGTGTTCTTGAAATACTTGCGGGTTGACTCTGGGCAACGTAGGAGGGATCTTTGACTGGATCGTAGGCGAAATCGACTCTTTTACCGGATGAACGGACCTTCGCCCAGAACACGCCTAGTTGTTCTTTGAACGCGGAGAAGTTTTCCTGGAAAATTTAACTTGCATTATATTTTCTGAACAAAAATAGTTATTTACTGTGAGAAAAAACGCCGAGTAATTCCCGAAGCGCATCATTTTTGTTATTATAACACCGCGATTACAATAACTGAAAACAAACTTGATTCAATCTTGTCAAACAAACAAGTAGAACGAGAGGTAAAAACCTACGGTTAAATCGGAAGTATTCAGGTCGAATACCTCGGCCGGAGAACCATCTTCTTTGGCGCTCACGATGAGTGCATGAGAAATCTGGAAGAAACATGTTAGTATGCAGGTAAGATTTTAATTTTCATATAGGATTACTGTTGCTCTTATACTATTACAATAATATACATACATTATAATAACTGATTTAACACTTGAAAAAGTTACCAATGAGTTTTCGAAATATGTCGGATCGTGGTTGAATGCTGACGTGTAAGCGGCCGCTTGTTGGGAATACGAAGGGAAGCTCATACTAAAATTCAGTTAAACGGATTCGTTTTACATAATAATTTACCTATCTCTCCCATATTTATGGAAATTAGATCCAACTGCTGATGTCTTCCAGTCGATCATGCACAGAGCATCTCTGAAACGTTTACTTAACTAGCTGTGGAACATTTTTGTCAAATAAAAATGTAGTTTTGGAACAAAACGTTTTGATTCACTGTTCTTACATTTTCACTGTTCCCTATCCTTCTCCGGTATGTTTTCAACTCAAAGGCATCGAATCCGAACAGTCTGATAGGTTCCGATTACACGAAGATGTGCAACGAATTCAGAATTCATATTTGAGAGTATCCTCAATTTCATCACGAAAAGACTGGAGTTACATGCGTCCTCTACTTTCTTTAAATTTCATCTACAAAATACAAAACCATACTTGTACTTCAAAACCGCGTCAAACCGTCCATGATAACCTAAAAGCGGATGACTAACTGCTCGTTCAACAGCAATTTCTTCTGGATTCTGCAGATCGACAAGGAACGGCCGTACACTTTTTATATACTGGCTGACGATTTTAGGCGTGTTCTTCGGAATCTGAAATTACCCTTTCAGTAAGAACGGTGAAAGTGATTTTCTACCCCACCATTTCATCAACTTCTTCTGGACAGATAGATCCTCTCTCTTTTATCGCAGTCAATACACTCGCAATTATTGAATGCATCTTGATTCCTTGCGACAACCTCTCTAAAATTGTTCTATTAAGAACATGTTATAAGTCAAAAACCACTGAAAAGGTGATTTCTACTTTTCTTTGTACTTTTTCCATAAAATCTTTTTCCTCCTTGAAAAAATGAAAAACAGTTAGAATACGATTATTGAAAATTTACCACTCATGAAAGCTCGGAATCCAGTTACTCCCATCTCATCCATTTTCTGCTTCTGCCAGATGTACAACTGCTTGTTGTCTCCGGTAGCACCTAGAAGTGCCGAAATCGACATCTGCTTGACTTTCTCCTTCTTGTAACGATTTTCCAATTTCTGACGACGGTCTGGCTGGAAGGATTTTTTTTATTAACAAAGAGAAGATCGATTTTTACGCACAAATTTATGAGTGAACGTTTATATCTTAATACGAAAAAGTGTACTGAATCATTTCCTTAAGGAAAGATTACAAGGTGAAAATTTTTTGTGATAATCAAGTTTAAACTTTGATCAAATCTTAGCATTGTACCTAACTAGTGCTTTGAACCTTACCTAAAATTTGAGGTGTCGACAAAGATAAATGAAAAAAATGATTCTTGATTCAAACGATTCAGTACACTTTTTCGTATTAAATACGTTTATAAAATCTCAACTAACAAATCATTTTTTAACTGAGCTACGGTTAAAAGAAACGCTTGACAGTTTTCACTCCCATCTAACGTTTTGATTAAACGTTTTGAATGTTAAAAACTTAACAACGAAAATGTTAATTTTTCAAGCTAAATCTCACCATCAGCGGCACTCTTCCTATGCTTGCTTCGTTCAATGCCAAAACCGGCAAGTCTTTGATGGCGGTTGGCATAAGTACCGTACCATAACGTACGGTACAAGTCGAGAACTTTGACATCCTGAGAACATATCTGAGCGGGAAAAATGATTTTTGAATGAGGTAGATTGCAGTATAGCGAACTTGCAAGACGAATTGGGTTAACAATAAGAAAACTTCAACATTCATATAACAAGAGGAAACAAATCAGTACAATTACCTATTCGGTGTGAGTAGAATGAAATGAACAAATTTCGTGACACTAAACACGTTAATTTCCGAATGATCGAGATTGAAGGCGATATTTCTGCAAAAATACAACATTTCACCATTTGTTATTTCTCGCAAGTTTTTTCCCTGAGGATTCTTTTATTTTGAAAAGTACGAATAATTCTCGGTAATTTATCAATGTTGAGAGAAAGACAAAGTTTTTTTTATACTTTAAACTTCAAATCGAATAAAAATAACCTCGTTGGACTTTTTCCTGAGTGAGATGACGGCAACGTAGGTGTCTTCTTTCGGTGCTCCAACGACTTTCGTGAATTTTACTTTGATCAAACCCGGGAAATGCCTAAGTGATGGTTCGACTTCGGTGGATGTTGCAGTATCCAAGGCAAGGCGAATGTTGTCCCGTTTCACGACGTCGAGCTCGACTCCGTGAACCTTCATTTTATTTTTAAAAGAAGAAAAAGTAGAAATTAAAAGTTGCTTGCAACCTACCGTTCCATCTTGCGACACTCCAAGAAAAATAGCACATAACCGTTTTCTGTTGAGTGCATCACAGAAAATCGACTGCAAACTGATTGTATCCAGATCGACGACCTTATCCGAAGGAAGATAGTACAAATCGATGGTTGGAAGGTTTGGCTGAAAACATATATCTAGAAAAAAATTAATATGGATTTAATTGAGTGGCACCAAAAAAATTAACTCTGAATTTATTATGGAATTAACTTCATATGAAGTTGAACGATCACAGAGGTCATAAAGAGAGAAAAGCAACTAAAACTGATTCTAGTAACTTTTGAAAATCATCTCCGGGTCTTTACTATTTCGGTATCCTACTTTCAGATGTTCACAAAAAAGTTAAATCAGAGTTAATTCCGGAGTACTTTTATAGTTAATTCCGGAATAAATTCAGAGTTAATTCCGGAATAAATTCAGAGTTAATTCCGGAATAAATTCAGAGTTTATTTTTTTGGTGCCTCAATTAACTCTATATTAATTTTTTTTGCCTAGAGTATGGATACAATGCATCGAAGAGTCGTCGAGAAATTGAAATAGGAGGAGGCAACTATGATTCTATCCAGAGCAGTCAGACCGGTTTCCAGTTTTTCCAAAACTATATCTGATGTAGCGATTTTGGCTAGTTTTTCAAATTTTCACCATTTAAATCTCCTAATCTCAATCTGCAATCTGCAGCCAACAGTGATTTCCTCTTGGGTGAGGTTGGGAGAACAACTTTTTAAAGATCTAAGTCTTGAAAACCTGGGTAAAATAAGAACTTCAGAAGTTTATGGTGAGAAGAACTAGCCAAAATTATCGCGTCTAACTAATTCTGGTTGGATACAGTCAGAGTTTCCATCTCTTAAAAATTCTCCCAGCTTTCTAGAAAAATCTCACTTTGAGTACGCTTCTGTACGGGATAGTAGGTGTTTCCACACTCGGCATTTGTATAGTGTCGTCTATCAACTGAATTAGAGATTTGAATTAACTCCAGAAATGTCACAATAGTTACCATCTCGCGAGCTTCATTGATCCAATCAGCATTTCTCACACAGTGCGAAACCATCGGAGGCTTGATGATCCTGCCCGTGAGAGCGTGATAGCACGTCCCGTAGGCAGTTCTACAAAAAAGATATGCATTTTTGATTCCCTCATTTTACAGTATTCACATTTTCCAATAAGAAAATGCTGTTCTGTAACACCATCTTTTTGCGATATGTTCAGTTCATAACGCTCTAAAGACCGACTGATAGTTTCCGATGACGAGATGCGCATTTAGGTTGAAATTAAAACAGACCGTCCACTACTTCATAATTGAATTGATTCCGGGAATTTTTTTTAGTGATCTCGATGAAACATGTTGAATATTTAATTGTTTTTTTTTATAAAAACAAACTTTTTCTGAGTGTAGGAGGGGATCATATCGAGATCAACCGCTGCTTCAGCTTTTTGAAGATCTTCTATGGTCACTTCATTCTTCTGGAATATTCAAATGAATTTTTCTTTAATTTCTGCCGATTGGTTTCCTTTGATAACTAATCACTTTCTCTTCTTTTCGCCATTTTTTATCAATTCAAGATGGAAAAAAACCTCGATTTTCTCAGCAAACACAGCATCATTCAAATCGTCATCATCATGAATTTCCATACTGAAAAAAACAGATTTAACGGTACAGCACCGACTTACGGATTGAAATCGTCGTCGAAATCCATAGAACTTAACAGTGAGTCGAGTACAGAGACATCTGTCGCTGTGCTCATAAGGTTCTTGTTGTGAGCTTTCTCACTGTTGCAGAACGACCTGGGCCCCGAGAAGTCACTGACGCTTACTGTTTGCTGAGAGACGTATCCGCTTTCGCACGGTTTCGCTTTCACTAAAATAATTTGATTGGTTTTTATATAATCACAGAGTGATAACTATAAAGATCAACACATTCTCAATTTTTATCTAAGAATCATCAATCGTTTAAACTAATTCTTTAAAATTACAGGATAATACTGTCATATTTTGACCCCTGACAATGATTTATCAGAAAATAGGTACTAGTTTCATCTCAACGGTACTTGCATTAGAAAAATGATTGAAAACAAACGTCTTTGGCGAAGTTTTTCCAAATCCCACTCATCATCTCCGCCTTCTTCGTCTGTACCGAATCTTTCATCTGCTCCGAAACCATGGTCTTCAGAAGTCTGTGCGACATCATCAGCTGAAACTACAATTCAAAAGAAAATCTTGGGAAACGAACTTTCAGCTTTATTCTTTTTCATACTCATCATCGATTGAATGTATTGCTCATCGTCTGAGTAAAGATGGTCTTCCGTTATGATGGCGTCATCCTCAAAAAGAAAAAAATCAAAAAAAAAACAATTTTAGTTCACCGAGTCGGAATTTTGTCCAAAGTATTCGTCATCGTCGAAAAACTCCATACTCTGAAAATACAGCGTTTTATAGTATTCATGCGAGTTGGGATCGAAAACAAAGATGTGTCTGAACTTTTTGAAATCAGAAAAAAAACTACAAAGTTTCGGGATTTGATCCAATTACGAAACATTTCGAAGTTGAAGGGAACTAAACAAAAAATACAGGACCCACTATGATACATTCAATCTAATTCGTAGGATACTTTCAATTGTGTTTTATACAGTAAACTTAAAACGTTTGAAACAGAAACGAAAAGTTCGTAATTGATTTTTTAGACTCGTAGGCGTTGTAATTCGACAGTAGTTACTGTAGCTGCGGTTACTGTAGCTGCGAATATTTCAAAATGTTTCTCTCGTGTGATTTGTTTCTATTTTTCTCTTTCTTCGGTATTTTCATGGAACAACTTTAGAGGTTAGGTCTATAATTACCAGCGGTCACTCTCAAAAATATAATCTCAGTATTCCATCCGCATGAATCTTCGATGATTCACTGTTTTGAAGTTTTGATTACACATCGTGGCCGGTGTTCCCGGCGGTGAGTAACATTCAACTCATCATGATGGTAAATGACACGGTTCTTGGGAATAGGTTCGAAAGCAATTGAAGGTGGCTGGAATGTGAAATGACACGGCATAATGGTGTCTTCTTTCTTTCTTCATCGCCACCCACCCGCGCCTTGGCATGTGGTCATTTCTGTTCACGGTCAGCCAAACAGTAATCGTTAGTTTACACCAGACATGAATGGATTCATTCACATGTCTGTTCTCTTCTCGAAACTTCCCTGCCAACACGACTTTCTGCCCCCCCCCCACGAAGTTATCTGAACAAATGTAACAGTACATCTACAGTATCGGACGCATATTTCTCATGTAGCAAAGTATTGGATTGGAAGCTTTTCCTCATATTTGTCATTACTTAGAGAAGGCAACTCATATTGGATTCAACCACATCTAGTTTGGGAAAAACTGGAATCCAATCTGTTTTTTTCTTGATCCAATCAGAGTTGACTTCTCTGAGTTTGAAAAGATGAATTCAATCCCTGAATCTGGAACAATTCACATTTATTGGGTGTAGACCGTGTTCCCAACGATTCGTCGTCTCCTTCCCTACGACCTCTAACTCATCCACTTGAGAGTTTAGAACCACTTCTGACCACAATTCACACATTACTGAGTGACAGTCTAAACGGTAAACTTTAGTCTGCTCCGTCATGAAATCTCTACTCGTCATCTCCCATATCTTACTGCTTGTCACCGGTCAGTATAGCGAAACACCAGAAGAAGAACAACCCGCGGGTGGAGGGTCCGACGTGCAAATGGACGTTCCTGTGGTGAATTTTAATTGTTTGTCCTGTACATTCCATGTTCATGACAGATTCCGAATATCAACTCTGACCTTGTGCTCACGGCTCAACTGCACGATGCGCCGCCGACTACGTCTATTTTGAGTGGCAAGGTTCCCGATTCAATGATAAAACTGTTAGCAGGTGTGGAATTTCATACTCTTCAATGTACTTGAAAACGTGTGGATCTGAAGTTTCTAAGCAGGAGTTGACTCTCAATGTTATTTTGCCCTATAGGGCCATTGTGTCGAAAAATATATTGCACATTTTTTGTTATTATAAGAAAAGAAATAGATCTAACAGCAAAAACAACTAGCGCACATACAGTGTGGACAGAAAATACGGGAACGGTACACGAAGCTCCGCTACTCGAACAACATTCTAGATTAACCTCGATGTGATTGTATTAAAGAGCTGATTTCAGATTATATTTTCTCTCTACTAGCTGGTAATGGGACTGTTGTCAAACCGAAAAGACGGCCAGTAGAGGTTTCGAACGAAATAGATCAGCCACCGTCCGCAACATTTCCCGACGAGGCCGTTCTCGATTACGAACTTACAGTATCACAAACCGCACAGACTGCAAAGTTACCCATACCCCCAGAAATGCAATTTGATGTTCCGCGTAGGGCCCCTTTGGTTACTGTAACTCCAAAGTCCCCCACCACAGTGAACCCTATCAAAAAGACTATCCGAACTGATGTGAATACCACTACGAAACCCAGAGTTGTATACAAAGTGAAGACTATTCTCAAAGAAAAAGACCTTTCAAAAATGATGGGAAAGAGCTCACATTTCCCAGTCGAGAAAAGGAGAGCTCTTGCTAAAATGCATGGTATCTCCTACAAAAGATCGACAGATCTACAGAAGTACATTTCCAACTGGAAATCTCAAGGTCGTGCATGAACTCGGGATATTGTTTCACAATAAATACTGTCGTAGACTTGTTAGTCCTCAGTTCAAATGTGTGCATACACTGAAATCTCTCACCTGATTTATTTGTTTTTTTTTAAATTTTGTTTTCACTTGTTAGAAAGTTCTTCAAAGAAGTCCGAATAGCATTTGAAACTGGATTGAAACCAGAAATAATTTTTGAACAGAAAAAATTTCGTCTCTTTTTGTTGTAGGCTGATATATTTCGCAATAAAAATTGAGATGCGAATTAATTTTATTACTCGTGTATTGAGAACCTCACACGCCTCTGTTTTATGAATCATCGTTTAGAAAATAAGGTTTTCAGAATATGGCGCACTGGTTTCATCGAAATCCCATGAAACCGACAGAGTTTGTCAAATTTGAACTAAAAGGAGTACTGACGACTGATACAACAAGTAAGATTGCAGGGTATGTTTTTTTTATTAGCAATAATGTTCTAAATGAATTTCCAGTGAACTGAGGATCAGACGCGATAAGTTCATACAGCTGCTGAAGAATGCCGGAAATGAACTTGAAGAAGTTGAAAAAGAGTTCAATGACTACTTGCGTCTACTTCACGGTTTCGTCTACGAAATAACTTCACCCACGGCTGACATGTGAGATTTCTTAAGGAACTCAAAACATTCTTATTTTCAGAAGCGGTGGCAAGAAAAACAGTAAGTTGTCGCCCTTGATTCGATATAAATGGGCCCATTCAATGTTGAGCGGAGTGACCACGTGAGTTTTCATTGGAAAAGACGGGCTGAAGTCTGAGTTTCAGTGAGCTGTCAGAGTCTTGGTTCGAGGCACTGAGTATCGTACAATGTATGGCTATTTGGTTGTCAAAACATTCTGCGTGGGTTTCCGGAAAGGATGAGGTCCGGGAGTCAGAAGCCAAAGAAGTCCTTGTGTGTCTGAAACGGGCTGCTGGAATGTTCATCTTTGTGAAAGAAGAATCTTGTGAGTTTTATTGAAAGAGTTGAGTTTCACATTGTTTTCTTCGAAATACTTTTTCTTTTTTCTCTATTTCCAATTCATGAATGTAAAAAAACGTCTAAAAGAAACAAATTCGCTTGAGCAGTACCTAAAATAGCTGAAGTCAGAAACATATACTGACCGTCTCCCAGAAAACGCCAAAAATGGATTTTTTCGAATTTAACGCGGGGAATCTTTGGGTCTAATATTGTTCATTCCGATTAGAGATGCAATTCTGGATAGGAAGTCGTTTATCTCTGATGTTTATCCTCTGATTCAGCTCGACTCTCCGGAGCTGACGATGTAGAAGGCAGCGATTTTACTGGAAGCGTCATGGACGCCTATATTCTACAGGCAACTGCTGAAGCACAAGAAGTCATTGTGGCGCGAGCAATCGAATTGAAACACGACGCTAAACTCATCAGTTCTCTGGCAACAAATACAGCTCAAATCTTCACTAAAGCTGGTTTGTTTTGAAAATTGAATGAATAGAGTATGTCTTAAGCATAAGGTTAATGAGGAAAAAACTTCACCAATCTTGAGTTATTGAAAGTGGAAAAATTTTGATGGATTTGGTCTCGATTGAAATACTTCCTGCAGCCATTATGTTTTTTTTCGAAATCTTTATGAATATTCCTTCATTGATGGAAGATGTTCCTGGAGTTCAAAGAGAACCTTTGAAACTCAAAATCAGCAAAAAAATGTGAATTTTCATTTTTTTTGATAAATTTATATGGAAAATCAGATAATCTTGGGACATATTGTCTGCCTTTCACTCTAAACATCTTTGAAATCTAATTTTTCCAGAAGCAAGCATTGCCTCCTTGCCAGAAGAAGTGTTCGGGAGATGGAAGAAGTACTTTCAACTGAAACATCACTTTTACCTTGCGTACGCTTTCGCGTTCTTGGGACAATCACAACTGGCTGAGGACAAGTGCGGCGACGCTGTACGATCGTGTAAACAAGGAATCACAGAATACGATATGGCTAAGGAAGTCGCTGCGGCATATGCTCTTGCTGCTGGCCCAGGTTTTTTTCAATAATAATTTTCATGAAGGAAAAAAGAGAACGCCCTTGTTGCCCGGCCTACTTTTCGTTTTGATAAAAAAAATTTAATAAAAGAATAAGGGATCGCCCCTGTTGCCCGGCCACTTTCGTGGTAGTTTTTTTTTCATTTCGTATTTGCCTTTGACTTTTGCATCGCTAAATTATGCTGATTATCATCCAACAATCGCATGCAGAGTTCGATCTGCTGCTATGTGTAGAAGAGGAGTTGAAATTTGGAACAACAAATTTACAGGTACTCGAATCAAGCCAGAACAACATTTGTTCTTCCGTAAGATCCAGCCACTACTTGAGAGGCATTTGGAAAGAGCCGAACGAGAAAATGGTTTCATTTATCATCAAAAGGTATGCAGAAAAGATGCTTATGAGAAAGTGCCAATTTTAAGGTGCCGGATGTTGTAGAACAACTTGATGGTGATGCCAACTATGGAATCGCACGCCCTGAACCATTCGTTTTCCCACCAGCTGCCGAGGTTTGTTTTTTTTTTTGAAAAAAAATGAATTCATTTATTTTTGAACGGAAGAGTCACTTGAAAGTCCAACATCCGAATTTCGTTTTTTTTCATTTCCTATTGTAGTTTCATAAAAACTTTTCCGTGAGCTCTGGGGGTCGAAAGTCGACCAAGTACAGGTAAATCCGGGCCAGATCAGATGAAATTCTGATGAATCCAGATTCTTGACGACTCAATTGGGTCTAATTATTTGTCGATTTTAACCATGACTGGCCGAAATTAACTAGGAATCTGCTGATTTTCAATTCCATGAGTGATGAATTGCATAAAAAATGATGAACTGATTATAGAATTCTAACAATGAAAGCTTTTCAGGTTTGGAATTCAGCAGTCTACAGCGCGTTTGACATTTCAAAGGCGTCAATGCCGGACTTTTCCAAAATGAAGAAGAGCAAGACAAGATTGGAGGCAGTGCAAGAAGAGAAAATCTACCAGACGGAGAAAGATCCAAGCAACTCGAGTGGATGTGTCA